>CM056049.1:439467059-439974559 GCA_029574335.1 Rana kukunoris
CACTAGGGGCGAGGAAGGGGTTGATTTATTTGAAAGTTACCTGGGTTGTGTTCTAACTGTAAAGGGGGTGGGACTGACTAGGGGAAATTACAGATCGCTGTTCATACATTGTATGGACAGACGAGCAGGCATCCCCCCCCCCTGACAGGACCGGGATAAAGGGGAACTCCACACCAAATTAAAAAAAAAAAACGGCATAGGGGTCCCCCTCCAGGTGCACAACAGGCTCTTAGATTTGATCTGGAACATAAGGGTTAAACCCACGCCAAAAACGGCGTGGGTTCCCCCTCAGATCCAGACCAAACCCTTATCTCAGGCACGCAGTCTGGCCGGACAGGAATGGGGGTGGGGACGAGCGAGCGCCCCCCCCTCCTAAACCGTACCAGACCACATGCCCTCGACATGGGGAGTGTGTTCTTTGGGGGAGGGGGCACTGCCCCCCCCCCCCACCCCAAAGCACTCTTGTCCCCATGTCGATAGGGACAAGAGCCTCTTCCCAACAACCTGGCCGTTGGTTGTCGGGGTATACGGGCGGGGGGCTTATCAGAATCTGAAAGCCCCCTATAATAAGGGGGCCCCCAGATTATGGCCCCCCACCCTATGTGAATGAGTATGGGGTACATCGTACACCTACCCATTCACCGGGTGGAAAAGTGTAAACACAAATAAACCACACAGAATAAAATAATTTATTAGTCAGCTCTGGGGGTCTTCTGCCGGGACCCTCCCACCACCAGCCCATTGGGCCCCGGGCTTCGCCGTTTTCTGCCGGGGGGACGACGACACCCACCGATGCTCTCCGCCATGTCCGAGGCTCCCGCCCCACCGACCAGTGTCACGCCCCTCACCCAAATTAAAGTCTACATCCGGGGCTGGCCGAAAACAGCGCGAGAACAACGGGGGCTGAGCCCCTCCTCGGTCTTCTAGACGTTTTCTGCCGGGGGGCTCCAGCCCCGCACCGGTCTTCACCGCCGCCTTCCGCCGGGGGGGGGGGACACCCACCGATGCTCTCCGCCATGTTCGGCACCCAGGCCCCCACCCCAAATTAAGCTCTTTTACATCCGGGGGGGCCGGCGGAAAATGGCGGAGAACAACGGGGGGCGAAACCCCCTCCTCGGTCTTCGCCGCCGCCGCCTTCTGCGGGGGGCTCCTGCCTGCCGTGGGCTGATGCTGTCTTCCCGCCGGGGGGTACACCTACCCCCCCCGGTCTTCGCCGCCGCCTTCCGCCGGGGGAGAGACACCCACCGATGCTCTCCGCCATGTTCGGCGGGCGCAGCCCCCACCCCCAAATGAAGCTCTTTCACATCCGGGGGGGGCCGGCAGAAAATGGCGGAGAACAACGGGGGCGTCGTCACTACACTGATTTTCGTCTAGCCGTTTTTTTAGCTCGGTCCGGAAACACCACACCCACCGATGCTCTCCGCCATGTTTGGCCGGGCCCCCACCCCAAAATTAAGCTCTTTCACATCCAGGGGGGCCGGCCGAAAACAGCGGAGAACAACGGGGGTGTCGCCCCACCTCGAGCTTCTCCGCTTCTGCCTGGCTTCTCCTGAGGCCAGGGCTTCTTTCGCTGTCTTCCGCCGGAGGGCGCCACTCTCTCCGGGGCTTCGTCGGCTTCTGCCTGGCTCCTCCGCAGGGCCAGGCCTTCTCGTCGACGTTTTCGTTTCTCTGCCGGAATGAGGGTCCGCACATCCCATCCCGGACTTCGACGTGGCGGGCTTCTCGTCACTCTGTGTCGCCGTCTTTTTGCCACCGCCCCCCTTCACCACGAAGCTTCGTGCTTGTGTGGGAGGGGCGCGGGCTTCGAAGTTTTCGGCTGGGGTGAGGGTCGCACATCCCACCCCGGACTTCTAGTCGTTTTCGCCGCCGCCCCCCTTCACCATGAAGCTTCCTGCTTATGGGGGAGGGCTTCTCGTCGCTGTCTTCCGCCGCGGGGTGACACTCGCGGGCTTCTTCGGCGACCTCCGCTTCTGCCTGTGACATCACATTCCCATCATGCCCTGTGATGTCACATGGGTTAAGGTCACATGGTGGCCTAACCACGCCCACGGCCCAATGCCAATATAAGTCCATGCCCACCGCTCTGTCAGCATTTCAGCGCCGGACCTCGCTGTGTCAACATCGAATGGAAGAAGAAGCCCTGGCCCCAGCGGCGGAGCCAGGCAGAAGCGGAGGTCGCCGAAGAAGCCCGCGAGTGTCCACTCCGCGGCGGAAGACAGCGACGAGAAGCCCGGGGTGGGATGTGCGACCCTCACCCCGGCCGAAAACTTCGAAGCCCGCTGCCCTCCCCACACAAGCACGGAGCTTCGTGGTGAAGGGGGCGGGTGCCGCGGAAGACGGCGACACAGCGACGAGAAGCCCTGGCCCCCGCGGAAGAGCCAGGCAAAAGAGGCTATCGAGAGCCCCCCGGCAGAAAACTACGAAGCCCGCCGAAGACGACTAGAAAACCGGGGTGGGATGTGCGACGCTCACCCCCGGCGAAAACTTCGAAGCCCGCTGCCCTCCCCCCCACAAGCACGGAGCTTCGTGGTGAAGGGGGCGGCAGCGGAAGACTGTGGCGGCGAAGACCGGGGTGGGTTGGCGGAAGACCCCCGGAGCTGGCTAATAAATTTATTTTGTTCTTGTGTGGTTTATTTGTGTTTACACTTTTTCCACCAGGTGAATGGGTAGGGGTACCATGTACCCCATACTCATTCACATAGGGTGGGGGGGGCCGGAATCTGGGGGCCGCCTTATTAAAGGGGCTCCAGATTCTGATTGGCTTCCGCCCGCATACCCCGACAACCAATGGCCAGGGTTGTCGGGAAGAGGCTCTTGTCCCTATCGACATGGGACAAGAGTGCTTTGGGGTGGTGTAATAGATTTATTACAAATGGAACAATACAACAATAATAAAATGATGGGACAGGCCCCACAGTTCGGAAACAGTAAAGGTATTTGTTGAGACAAAACCAAACAAAAACGTATTGGTCAGATGTGTGTAGCCAATCTGCGACCGGGATGCTGGTACATTATACATTTATTTTCCTAATTGAATAATTGAGACCATACTCTCCCTTTTTCACTCCTTGGTGACCGTGTTTGCTTCATTACGTATGGCCCCCTACTTGTATACAGAGGGGTGTGTATGCTCAAATACTAGTTTGAGTTAATACTATTTAAATTTGTTTTTAATCCATTTTAATACAATATTTACAAATACATATAATTTTGTGTGTTCGATATGGTGCCTAAAAAGTCCCATTTTCTGTGGTCTCTTTTTCGTTCTGTATTATTTAGGGATGAGGCATAGCGTATCACTTTTTATGTCCATGATAGCCATGTGATGGTGACATAATTTATTTATTGTTTTGACATAGACTTGCAGCTATATTTGCAGCAAAGGGTGGTTCTAAAAAGTTTTTTTTATTGACTCAGGGGTGCTGAGTACAAATGCACGCCACACTTTTCACATATTTATTTGTAAAACATTTCAAAAACTATTTATCATTTTCCTTACACCTCACAATTATGTGCCACTTTGTGTTGAGCTATCACATAAAATCCCCATAAAATACATTTAAATTTTTGCTTGTAGCATGACAAAACATGGAAAATTTCAAGGGGCATGAATAATTTTTCAAGGCACTGTATAATAGTCTTCTGGTTAATGCATTGTGGTGGAGAACTTGCACCAGAGGATGAGTGGATGTGATGCACTTGTTCTCAAATTTTCCGACAACAAAATCCGTTCTCATAAATTCCGATCGTGTGTGGACAATTCCGACGCACAAAATTCCACGCATGCTCTGAATCAAGTACGAGACTGAAGCACTCGGTCTGGAAAAACGAGCATTCTAATGGAGATAGCACATTCGCCGCGCTGTTAGGGACTGAAAAGCACAAGGCTCAAAAGCGCGAATCGTCTCTCACCACTTCTACTAACATGACTGGTATTGAACTTCCCTTTAATAGTGTCACTGTACGTCTTGTACGTCACTGCGTTCTTAGTGTTCGTATTTCCGACAAGTTTGAGCCAACATCTGTCAGAAAAAAAATCCACGGTTTTGTTGTCGGAATTTCCGATCGTCTTTACGCGGCATAAGAGTTGTCCCTATAAGGGGATGACATCATAAGGTTCTAAGCGATCTTGGCCATGACCTTGGCACACACTGAAGTGGGATCTTGGTACAAGATTATACAATCGTCACCCAGGATTTTTGTTTCCCATCTCAATACCATGCTAGTGCCCTACTGAGGTGTACTGACTGGAAGTATCGTATCGTATTGGGTCTGGAAAGGCCATGCCTCCATGGTTTTTAGCCATGGACAAATGTAGGTAAGACAGGTGTGGGTGCTTTTTAGCCCAGACAATTTTAATAAAGACACTATGCACTGACTTCAAGAAAGAGCCCAGGACGACTATTGCTAATGTCTGAAAAAGATACAATAACCTTGGCAAGATATTCATTTTGAGAACAGCGTTCCTACTCATTCATGTGTAAGAGCCCTTATTCCATCTATTCAAGAGGAAAGATCCCATAGTACTGGTGAAAAATTTGCTAAAAATATTTTATCCACTGAAGGAATCAATTTTACCCCTAAGTATGTCAGGTGGGAGGATGCCCATGGAAAAGAGAATGATGATTGGAGAGCTTGCACACGCACAGGGGCCAACTTAATATTAAGCAATTCAGATTTTTTTATATTGATTTTAAAGTTCGAAAGTGTATTATACCGATTGAGCTTGCTTAATGAATAAAATAAAACGTAGTTTCCAGGAATGTAATAAAAAACAGTATGTCGTCCGCAAAGGCTGCAATTTTATGATCCGACTTGGCAATTGGAAAGCTCTGGATATCTACACTTCCTCGTGCATGTCTCAAAAATGGCTCTAGAGTTAATATAAAGATCAACAGGGATAAGGTACATCCTTATCTGGTGCCGTTAGTTAAATGAAAGTATGTAGAAGTTACCTCATTAATTCTAACAGCTGCAGATGGAGCTAAGTATATAGCATCTATCCATTTACTAAAAGCCTTTCCCACTCCAATACGAGTTAACATCTCTTTCAGAAATATCCAATCCACCCTGTCAAAAGTTTTCTCTGTGTCAGAGGAGAGCAAATATAAGGGTATTTTTTTTACGAAAATGAGCCAGATAAATAATATCCAGGGCTCTAGTAGTGTTATTCTTCGCCTCCTTAGTAGGCACAAACCCGGCTTGATCAGGATGGGTGACATTCTGAAGGTGAGGTTGTAGTCTAGAGGCTAGTATTCATGTAAGAATCTTCAGGTCCACATTTATTAGGGAAATAGGTTGGTAATTCATGCACTAAGCATAGTCCTTCCCCTCTTTAGGGATCACTGTAATATGTGCTCTCAGGGTATCAGTCAGTATGAGTCGATCTTTTGGAAGGGAATTAAATGTTTTTGTAAATCTAGGAGCTAGGATTGGGGCAAATGCCTTATAGTAGCTTTGTGTGGCTTAAAGGAGATGTAAAGGTACATGTTTTTTTACCATAATGCATTCTATGCATTAAGGTGAAAAAACATCTGACGGTTAGCGGTCCCTAACAACCCCCCCCGGTTACTTACCTGAGCTCTGGAAAGTTCTGTGTCGTGAGCGCGCTTGATCGTTGCTCGGGCTTCTCGGCTCGGCCCATTGGCTCACGCTGCTGTCAATCAAATCCAATGACGCAGTGCTTCCGGGCAGAGCCAAGTCATACACTTGGTGGCTATGGCCGCCGACTGTATCACACTGGACCGCGTCCGCAAGCTAACCCCCTCAGGAAAGAGCTTCCAAGAGGGGGTAAGCTCTTACGGGGAGAAGCCGCAAGAGTCCCATGGGACCCCAGAAGAGGATGTTAGGGGCAAAACAAACTGCACAGTGGAGGTAAGTATGATATCTTTGTTATTTTTTTTTTAAACACAAACCTTTATTACCACTCTAAGCAGCTTAATCGCCTTCAAATATTCCTCAGTTGAAATGAGAGCATTCATTGATTCAGACGCATCCTCCAATATCGATGGTAAACCCAAAGAGTTGAGATATTCCCAAATTAACTCTTGCTTTTGTACAGCTGATTGGTAGATAAAGGTGGCAATAACTTATAAAAGGACAAGTAAAACCTCAGCCACATCCCAAGATATAAAACAACGTTCCCCTCTGTTGGAATCATTATGTGGGATGTAATTTCTACAGGAAGTTTGCCTGAGTGAATGGGCCAGCAATTGACCTGATTTTGTGGGGGTATGGTTATAAGGAGGCGCTAATAAAAAGAAGTGCTATAGTGTAATAATCTATAAAGAATTAGATACTCACCCCCCTCGTCTTAGAAACAGGGGCTGTACTGTGGAATACCTGTGAATAGCAATCATTCTGAAATTTTGGTATATTCCCTGATTGAAAATTGGGTTTCTTATATAAATGCAACTTGTGCTCGTATACGCCAAAGTTCACATAAAACCATTGTGCGCTTCTCTGGAATATTCAGCCCATTTAAAGACAGACAACGTAAATTAGTCAATAAATAACCTATAATTTAGATATATGTCTTTTCATGTGGAGTTTCTATTATTTATTCCACCCTCTGTATTTTACATTTTACTCTTTGTACAATGTATTTGGTATAATGTTAACTCAGTTTGCTTGCAACTTTTTGCTTTAGATTTTACAATTAACACAAGGGCAGTAAGCTTATTGATTTCAAATCAAAAAGAATCTGCAGACATAAAAGTGATTTACTGTGTCTACTTTAACTTCTTTTCCCTACAACTCTCAGGAGCTAATATTCTTCATTTCCACTGTATGTTCGGTCTGTCCACAATGGCTATCAAAGTATTCTTTTGCAAAATGGCTTTGATTACACCAATATTTCTCTCTGTGCGACAACCTAGTTAATTTGTACCCATTTGATAAACTTCCCTTAAAATTAGAGGCTGCTCTCCACAACCATTCCTCTGGACCTATTTTTTTTTTTTCATTGTTCCTTGGAAACTAGCAAATATTATAAGATATAAATCAGTAAAGGGATTTATTTCCAAATACTGAAGATAATAATAGCTAAAATAGCTTACATACGTTAACACACTCATTGGGAACATCTAGAAAATTGTGCCTTAGCAGTATCCTGAAAAATCAGGCTTTGAATATATAGAAATTGGTGATGTGTATGAATACCTGGTCTGTCTAATCTAATGAAACAGACAGCAAAAAGAGACCCAGTGCTTAAGGCACAGTGTAACCCTTCTGGATTTTTAAAGGTAGACCGCCCATAAACCCCCTCAGTCGAGGGATTAGTTATATGTATACTTTGATAAATGTATACATTGTATACTCACATATGTTGTTGTTCAGCTATAGGAAATTTAAGTACTTTTTGCTAGCATCTGTTTCTGGGTATATAGATACATCTGTTCACTCACACAGGGAGTTCTAGGGACACTCTTGTTTTGTTTTAATTTTGTGGCAGAATACCTAGGAGATGATGAGGAGAGGACCATTAATGAATATGACATCAATGAACTGATAGAATCATAGATCAAATGTGCATTTTTAAATCTCACCCACGCAGTTGAGAAAAAAGCATTTTTGTTCTGGAACATAAAATCCTTTGAAGACTACAAAAAAATAAAAAATAAATCCATTTGGACTCCGTGTCCAGATCTTCCCTACATTTGAGAAAATAGAACTAGATTTCAAAATGGAGCGGGAGAAAATTCTCAGGCAATGTTCTTTGGATTTAATTACTTTATTAATCCAGGAATAACGAAAGAGAATACTAGAACTCGACATTAAAACTGATACTTTCAACAAACAGCTGGTCAGATTTAAGACGCATGCTCTATATGACCAATTAGAAAAACAACTAAAAGACCATTTCAATAAATATAATAAGGAGATATTAATTAAAAAAGATAAAAAGATATTTAGGCATAAAAAGGCCTTCCATTAAGAATGTGCTTATAGATGGCCCAAGGGTCACAAGCCACCGAATAGAAATAATACCCATTCTACAGCACACCAACTTTCTAATAACAGATCCAAGATGTCTAAATTATCTTCAATGTCATCTATTGCCTCTCAATCTGTGCCCCCGCAGTCCAATGGCAACACCTCTAACAACGATGTCTCCGATATGGAAGACTTGCCCTCCCCACACACC
Organism: Rana kukunoris; assembly: GCA_029574335.1. Lineage (NCBI taxonomy): Eukaryota > Metazoa > Chordata > Amphibia > Anura > Ranidae > Rana > Rana kukunoris. The sequence continues at coordinate 439,475,206 of CM056049.1, forward strand.
AGGGGACACCCTAGTGCCTTACATAAAAATAAAGCACCACAAGATCATTTGGGAATGTCACTTCAATCTAGCACCCCTATATCTAATTCACAAACAGGCACATCCCGAAAAGGAGATTTTTTAGACGAAATGCAGGCACAAACACTTAGGGCCCTTTCACACGGGCGGACAAACGGTCCGTTTTTTTTACAAGTCCGTTTACGGACTTGTAATGCATCCCTATGGGATCGCGTACGTTAGCAGATGATGCATCCGCTAACGTCCGCAAAGATCCGCGTCCGCAAAGATCCGTTTTGGGATAATCTTATATTGATAAACAGCACTACTGGAAGAAAACGAACCAGAGGATCGAATTGATTCTGTTGATCTAGAAACTATCCTAGCTGAGGTGGATGGTGCTGTTTTAGTTCCTCCACCACCCAAATTAAATACAGTTGGCTTGAAAAAGAAATTTAGCCTATACCCGGCATCAGTTCTAACTCTTAGGCCGCGTACACACATCAAATTTGTCCGCTGAAACTGGTCCGACGGACCAGTTCAGCGGACAAATCCAATGGTGTGTATGGGCTAGCGGACATGTCTGCTGGCGGACACATTTTAAAACATGCTTTAAAATTTGTCCGCCGGAGACATGTCCGTCGGATATGTCCGCTGGTCAGTACACTCACCAGCGGACATATCTTCCCCGCACATGCGTCGAATGGATTCGACGCATTCGCGGAAGTATTTTTCTTCCTGGTGCGGTGACGTATCGGCGTCAATATCACCGCCACATCACTGCACTGTCTGCTGGCGGGGATTTTGATCCGATGGTGTGTACAGAAGAAGAAGGTCTTTATTAAAAACCAAACAGCAAGGTTAAAGTCCAAACAGATGATCAACAGCCAGAAGGGTCCCCCGCCGGAGCCAGGGTCGATAGCCAGGGATGGAAGTCAGCCAAGCCGGAGTCAGTAGCCAAAGGGTGGTGAGACGAAGCCGGGGATCAGGAACCAGAAGGAACGTCCGTAGGAGCCGGGTCGGTAACCAGAACAGCAGCACGATCACAGGAGGGTACAAGACAAGGACCAAGCAAGGGAATGCTGCAGAAGCCGTGGTATATATGTGCTGAGCATCCAGCTCCTCCCAGTGGGAAGGAGGAGCCGCAGGATGTGGGAAGTTACAAGAAGCCCAGGAAGCAAGATGGCCACCAGCACATGTCAGTGATAAGAAGGCTGCAAGGAGGTAAGACCATGGCAATGTATTTGTGCTTACAGTTATTACCCTGTTTTAGACCTATAGGGCCAGATTCAGGTAGAGTTAGGCTGGAGTTAGTCTGTGATACTCCAGCCTAACTGTCACTTTAAGCCGGCGTTTCTATTTTCTGTAACCAGAAAACAAGAAACGCCGGGTTGGTGTTTCCGATGCGATCGGCGCAATTGAATTTCGCCATCGCATCGCAACTTTAATTTAAAAATGGCGCCGGGGGCGTTCCCGCTTATTTACGCTGAAAAAATATGTTAATCAGCGGGAATCGGCAATTCACGATCGTATTCGGGCACGACGCAGTAACTTTCCGACGTTTCCGTAAGCGATACGCGGCGTAAAGATAAAGCAGACCCCTAGTGGAGTATCCTATGTTAAGTATAGGCGTCGTCATCGCGTCGGAAAAAAAAAAATCGCGTCGCTTGCGTAAAACTTTCATGAATGGGGATGTGACGTCATTGACCTTCACTGACAGAATTTGGAGCATGCGCACTGGGATGCATTGACACTCGACGCATGCGCAGTACGTTCGCCGCGGGATCGCGCTTAGTTTAAATAATACACGCCCCGTACCCGCCCAATTTGAATTCCGCCGGCTCATTTGCGATGCGCTGCCGCAACTTTAGGAGCAAGTGCTTCATGAATAACAGCACTTGCTCCTAAAATTTTGGCAGCGTAACGTAAATGAGAAGCGTTACTCCAGAGCAAAGATGCTCCCATCTACCTGAATCTGGCCCATAGTGTCAGGCAGAGGCAGTCTGACTGAAAATCTCAGTAGATTCATCTACAAACATCTTCAAACCTTAGTGGAAAAACTCCCATGATATACGAAGGACACCATCCACCTTCTGCGAATTTTGGATGGCCTCCACGTCGGTTGCGACACTGTGCTTGTCACGATTGACCCAGAGGTCCTATACAGTTCTATTCCCATTACAAAAGGTTTATCGGCCATATGACATGTACTCCTACGACAGAGCAAATGTGAACCTCCACTGATCAAATTAATTGCGGAAGCTCTCAAATTCATCTTGGAGCATAATTATTTTTCCTTTTATGGTTCCCACTACCTCCAGGTACAGGGAGTGGCTATGGGCATATGCTGTGCCCCATCTTATGCCAACCTGTCCTGGGGGAGTGGGAAAGATTCTTGTTTTCTGAGGATACTGCATCTCAATATACAAACCATGCATTAGCTTGGTATCATTATATTGATGATGTCATATTGCTGTGGGATGGTCCTATTCCACTCCTTAATCAATTTTTAGAATAGATCAACTCCAATAACACGTTTAATCTCAAATTCATCACCATGACGCAGATAGATCCACCATTATATTTTTAGATCTAACAATTAAGAAACATACTGATAGTTCCATCCATAGTGGATTATTTAGGAAACTGACAGCAGGGAACACCATTTTGGAAGCTTCGAGCTTCCAACCGAAACCACTTTTGGCTTCTATTCCTTTCGAGCAATATATTCGAGCCAGATGAAATTGCTTGAATGATACCCTGTTTGAGAAAGAAGACTCACTATTAAGGGACAGATTACATGCTAGAGGGTACTTGTTCTTCTCTAAAGAAAGTAAAAAAGAGACTACCACCACTAGAGTGATTACAAAATACTGCCAACAAATTCATCAAATTGTACACAAATACTGTCACTTACTAAGCATGGACACACCATTAGTTCCCTTAGTCTCCTAACAAACAAAAGATTACATATAGAAGGGCCCCTTCTTTACGTGACAAACTTGTGAATATGTGGTTATTGTCAATATATGGACACAAGAAAACGTGTTGATTTACCCAATGGAAAAATATGTAAAGCAAAACCTTTTGCAAACTGCCATACCCCATGTGTAGTTTACCCAATGTCATGTAAATGTGGTTGCTACTATGTAGGGAAAACTAAACTTTAACTTGGGCGAAGAATCTATAGACACATGGTCAGTATAAATTAAAAAAGATCACAGCCTCCCTCTTGGAAGGCACATCCGCATCTTACATGGCGACAATATCCCTAAAATACAATTCCTTATGCTGGATCACATCCGAAACATGTCAGTATGTGTACATGCTAGCCCATACCAGTTTCAGGGCAGCTTACCCTGTATCTCCATACCGATATTCATTTAGTATTATTAATTTATTTTGTACCTTGATATTATTTATCAATTTTATATGCATTTCTTTTTTGCTCATGCACCCACACCAGCTGCTGTGGGGGATGTTTCAAGATAAAAAGCAGGGAAAGAGGCAGGTAAATATGTAATTTACTGACCTAATCGTTTTCAGAATGAACCCAGTAAGTGATTGTTACTAGTGTTGCTCACGAATATTCGTATTGCGAATATTCGGCTCGAATATGGCATATTCGAGTATTCGCGATATATTCCGAATTTCTCGGTGAATATTCGCTATTTCGAATATTCAAATTTTTTTCAATTTTTTTTTTTAGAACAGATCACATCCTAGACATCCCCGTCGACGTGTAAAAGCATTGCTGGTATGATTAGAGACCTTGGGCCGAGTAGCTGCAGCGATCCTTTTATATTGCCGAATATTCGCAATGCGATCATTCGGCAATAGCGATATCGCGCGATTATCTTTTTTCGCCCTATCTGCCGCCACAGAGCGATTATTCCAGTTTAATTTTTAAAACAGATCACATCCTAGTGATCTTCTTCGACGTCTAAAAGCATTGCTGTTATGATTATAGACCTTGGTTCGAGTAGCTGAAGCGATCTTTTTATATTGCCGAATATTCGCAATGCGAATATTCGGCAATCAGAATATTGCGCGATTATTTACTCCGCCCTTCTGCATCAGAGCCAATCAGAGTTCTCCTTCCACACTCGTCATAGGTTAGCAACCAATAGGAACCTGCCTGTATGGGCATTATATAAGGTCACTCCCAGCAGCATTTCATTGCAGATCCAGAAGTTGGCTATAGAGTGTGGAGACTGTGTCTGTGTTGCTGGTATTTTGCATCTTGCATCATCAGCATTGTGCTTCATCTTTGCTATTTTCTACTTACTGATTCCAGTGGATAATTTCCAGTTCATAATCATAAACTGCTTTTTTCAAAGCAATACACCCAAGAGCTTTTTTAAAAGCTAATTTTTGTTTTGTGCTGTGTTGTTGAATTTGTGGTAGTGTAGTAAGTTGCAGCTTAGCTATTGACTGCTTCTTATTGATTTAAGGGCAGATATTCCTGATTCCTGATTCCTGAAAGGCCCAAGAGCTTTTTTAAAAGCTATTTTTTGTTTTATGCTGTGTTGTTGAACTTGTGGTAGTGTAGTAAGTTGCAGCTTAGCTATTGACTGCTTCTTATTGATTTAAGGGCAGATATTCCTGATTCCTGAAAGGCCCAAGAGCTTTTTTAAAAGCTATTTTTTGTTTTCTGCTGTGTTGTTGAACTTGTGGTAGTGTAGTAAGTTGCCGCTTAGCTATTGACTGCTTCTTATTGATTTAAGTGCAGATATTGCAGATTCCTGAAAGGCCCTAGAGCTTTTTTAAAAGCTAATTTTTGTGTTGTTCATTTCAGTTAGATTTCTGTATAGTAAGTGTACATACTGTTGGTGTACATTTATTGCAGCTAGCTTACTTTAGTGTGTGTTTAGTGTCTGTGTTCTGTGTTTAAAAAAAAAAAAAAAAAAAAAGTTATTAGTTAGTGTTTCTTTAGGTAATTATTTTTTGTAGTTGTAGTCCTTGTCAGTTAGTGTTTTAAAAAAAAAAAAAAAATAGCTTTAGTTTATAGTCATATACGTTTGTGTAAGCAGTTAGTGTTTGTTTAGTGCATTTCTTTTTATTTTTTGTAGTTCTTGTCTTTGGTGTACTAGTTTTATAATAGTTTAGTAGCTGTCTGTGTACGTCTTTGTCTGCGTGCCTGTCTTTTAAAAAAACACCAAAAAACATTTTACACACATTTCCCTCCCCCAATAAAGTTTACCCCCCCCCACACACATCAGCAATCATGAGCGGCATCCGTGGCCGTGGCAGCAGGGGTAGGGGAGTTACTCCCAGTGCTGGGTCGCTGCCAGCACGGGGTACCTCTCGTGCCCCTACTATTGGTAGAGGATCGGGTGGAAGGGGAGTCCGCCTCATGCGTGAATTTTTTACATCTGGCAGCCGCCCGATATTGCCATCTCAGGCTGAAGTAGTGGTGGACTACATGGGGCACAGCAGTGCCACTGAGTCGTCGGTCCCGACTCCCAGTAGTTCCACCATTACACCGTTGCCTGTAGTACCCCCCCCCAGCCCCCAAGAGTCCAGCATCTTACTGTTCGACAGTGACAGTGAGAGGGATGTCTTGGTGGAGGCCATGCATCAGGCAGAGCTCCAGCTCTGTCCTGATGGTCAGGACCTTTTTGAAGGGATGGACGAGGAGGATGGGATACCTGCTGTCAGTATCCCAGAGACATCCCTTCAAAGTGGTGCTGCTGTTTTGGTGCAGGAAACAGCAGCACCTAGTCAGACCCAGGCGTGGGTGAGTGGACAGCGGAGCCAGGCTATCGGCTCCATGTCAGCTGGTTCCCTCAGACCACAAAATCTCAGCCCTTGGTCTGACATCTCTGGGGGCGATGAGGAGGGTGACCCATCATGGTTTCCATCTGGCTCGTCGGCTCACTGCGTCAGTGACGACGGGGAAGGTAGGCACCCTGCGGAAACTGTGCGCCAGGTCATCACCAGGGAGACCAGCGTCAGGGTCTCCACTGGACATGGCAGCAGGAGGTGTCAGCAGCAGCAGCAGCAGCAGCAGCAGCAGGCAGCTCCACCTGTGCGTACCGAGTCCCAGCAGGTGCAAGTCAGCGTCACCCCATCTGACGGGAGGGTGACGCTGAAGTCACCTGTCTGGGCCTACTTCACCCTGGTGGCAGACAACCCTCTAGTGGCCATCTGCCGGATCTGTTCAGTCAGGGTGAAGAGAGGGAAGCATTTGGCTCGGGTGGGTACCACAGCCCTGAACCAGCACCTGAGGATAAATCACTGGCGGGTGCATGACGAGATGAAGCGTGGTGGTGGTAGCAGCGCCACCACCACAAGTGAGCAGGGTACAGCAGCCCCTGCCACAGCTTCATCTCTTCCCAGCAGGTCATGCCCCCCCGCTCCCTCTAGTAGTGGTACTGGTACCGGCAACCAGACCTCTACTTTGACAGCACCCTCCGCGTCTGTGTCCCGCACTGCCGTCCGGCGCCAGGCGACTATTTCAGACGCCTTTGAACGCAACACTCCCTTCCCCACCGGAGACCGACGTGTGCGTTCCCTCAATGGGCTCCTGGCAAGGGTTATTGCCCAACATCTTCTGCCCTTCAATATCGTGGACAGCAACCCCTTCAGACAGATGTTGGAGCAGGCCCAACCCAATGGCGTGTCCCCAGCCGCCATTTCTTTGCCAGGACTGGTGTCCCTGCCCTACACCAGCACATTGTGAAGAATGTAACCCTGTCACTGGATCACGCTGTCAGCGACAGGGTGCATCTGACAATGGATGGCTGGACCAGCAGGCATGGGCAGGGGCGCTACATAAGCTTTACTGCCCATTGGGTTTCCCTCCAAGGTGCCGGGGAGGGATCGGCGGCAACAGATTTTGTGGTGCCGCCCCGGGGTGTCCAGGGGAGAACTGCTGCTCTCCGTCAAGCCTCTGTCTCCGCAGCTGCTGAGCCTCCCAGCAAGCGCCCCCGTAGCTACTCAGGTGTGGTGCACTGCTCCACTTGTTAGCGGGGAGAGACCAGGACAAGAAGTGCTGACCGCACTTCAGGCTCACCAGAGGGCTGACACCCCGAAGGCTCCAGGCAGGAGGTGTCTGTGATAACGGAGCAACCTACTCTCCGCCCTTCAGGCTGGCATGATCACGTTCCCTGTCTGGCACATGTCCTCAACCTGTGGTGCAGGTTCACGACCTATCCTGGGTTGAGTGACATTGTGCTAAGGGTCGTAGGATTGCCAGCCACTTCAGGCGCTCCCCCAACCGTACCGCGTCCCTGTCCAAGGGCCTGGCTGATTGTGGACAGGAGGGACAGCTGGAGGTTGTGGGAGCAGCGAAGGGCGGTGGGGTACCTGCTGGAGCAACCCACTGCCGGCCCAGCACCAACACTCCCGTACATCACCTGTGCGGAGTGGGGGCAGATACACCAGGTCTGCCAGGTGTTGGGCCCTTTTGAGCAGGCGACCAAGATGGTCAGAGGGAGCATGTCGGCCTTAATGACGTGCTCCCTATAGTGTTCGTGCTGGAGAGGACACTAGATCGCCTGCTCGAAGCTGGGGAGAGTGCCTTGGTGGAGCAGGAGGAGGCAGCACTGCTCCACCGAGACCAGGGCCAGGACAGGAGGAGGAGGAGGAGGAGGATGATGATGATGATGAGGATGAGGTTGCTGGTGTCGTCCTGGAGTCAGGGCTGGCCAGGAGGGACAGCAGGTGTTGGGGGCACCGATGTCCTGGGGTTGGGCATCTCTGAGCGTGAGCAGCAGCGCCTCAGGGAAGAAGAGGGTCATTGACCTGGGCAGCAGTGAGGAGTCACAGCGGGCTGCGCTCTTCCCCATGGCTGCCCACATGCTGAGATGCCTCAGGAGGGACCCCCGGGTTAAGACCATCAAGGGCAGGGATGATTATTGGATGGCCACCCTTTTGGATCCCAGGTGCAAGGGGAAAGTGGAGCAGTTCATCCCAGCCAGCCGGAGGCAGCGCCGGATGGAGGAACTGCAGGCAGGCATTGTCAGCCGGTTGGAGCAGGCAACTCCCCGGCCTCCAGTTGTCACCCCTCATCTCACCCAGCAGGTGTCTGCACCCAGCAGCAGCCGAGCAGGGGACCTAATGGAAGAGATGAGGATGTTCTTCCAATCGGATCAACCCAGTACCAGCAGCAGCAGAAGCAGTCACCACCAGCGGCTGGCCCACATGGTGGCAGATTACATGGCGTCCGCCGGTGCTTCGGAGAGTATGAATACCGACGACCCCATGGAGTACTGGGTTGCCAGATTGGACACCTGCCGCGAGCTCGCTCAGTATGCGCTGGAGCTATTGTCTTGCCCCCCCTCCAGCATACTATCTGAGCGGACATTCAGCGCGGCAGGTGGGGTGGTCACGGACAAGAGGACCCGTCTGTCCACAGACTCCGTGGACAGACTCACATTCATAAAGATGAATGAGTCCTGGATCGGCGGTGACTTTCTTGCACCCGCCGTCGGTTCAGGGCGCTGAAGGGTTCCTTGTCATGCATTCCCTGATCTATTTACAGTGCTGAAAAAAATTATTTGAACACCTGAGTAAATCAATGTAAATATTTGGTAGAGTAGGCTTTGTTTGCAATTACAGCGGTCAAACCTTTCTTGTAGTTTTTCACCAGCTTTGCACACACTGGAGGAGGGATATTTAACCCACTCCTCCACACAGATCTTCTCTACATGAGTCAGGTTTCTGGGCTATCGCTGAGAAAAACGAATTTTGAGCTCCCTCCAAAGATTCTCTATTGGGTTTAGGTCTGGAGACTGGCTAGGCCACGCCAGAACCTTGATATGCTCCTTACAGAGCCACTCCTTGGTTATCCTGGCTGTGTGCTTTGGGTCATTGTCATGTTGGAAGACCCAGCCTCGACCCATCTTCAAAGCTCTAACTGAGGGAAGGAGCTTGTTGCCCAAAATCTCGCAATACAAGGCCCCGGACATCCTCTCCTTAATATAGTGCAGTAAGCCTGTCCCATGTGCAGAAAAACACGGCCAAAGCATGATGCTACCACCCCCATGCTTCACAGTAGGGATGGCGTTCTTGGCATGGTACTCATCATTCTTCTTCCTCCGAACACGGTTAGTGGAATTATGACCAAAAAGTTAGATTATGGTCTCATCTGACCACATGACTTTCTCCCATCAGTCCTCTGGATCAGTGAAGACACCTATGTCTCAAGTTATTTGCCACTCTATACTACTATTACCACTGCTGCTGCTGCTGTTCATGGCACCTCTTTCCCCAGTCATTTCACACCATATTTTCTGTTACTAATACTGCTGTTGCTCACGACACCTATGTCACTAGTTATTTGACACTATTGACTACTATGGTCACTACTGATGCTGTAAAGTCCTGCACACGTGTTTAGATGTACTATGTCTGCAGTCTCTGACCATCTCCTGTAATATGTCTGCAGTCTCTGACCATCTCCTGTACTATGTCTGCAGTCTCTGACAATCTCCTGTACTATGTCTGCAGTCTCTGACCATCTCATGTAATATGTCTGCAGTCTGACCATCTCCTGTACTATGTCTGCAGTCTCTGACAATCTCCTGTATTATGTCTGCAGTCTGACCATCTCATGTACTATGTCTGCAGTCTCTGACAATCTCCTGTACTATGTCTGCAGTCTCTGACAATCTCCTGTACTATGTCTGCAGTCTCTGACCATCTCCTGTACTATGTCTGCAGTCTCTGACAATCTCCTGTACTATGTCTGCAGTCTGACCATCTCATGTACTATGTCTGCAGTCTCTGACAATCTCCTGTACTATGTCTGCAGTCTCTGACCATCTCATGTAATATGTCTGCAGTCTCTGACCATCTCCTGTACTATGTCTGCAGTCTGACCATCTCCTGTACTATGTCTGCAGTCTCTGACCATCTCCTGTACTATGTCTGCAGTCTCTGACCATCTCCTGTACTATGTCTGCAGTCTCTGACCATCTCCTGTACTATGCCTGCAGTCTCTGACAATCTCCTGTACTATGTCTGCAGTCTGACCATCTCCTGTACTATGTCTGCAGTCTCTGACAATCTCCTGTACTATGTCTGCAGTCTGACCATCTCATGTACTATGTCTGCAGTCTCTGACCATCTCCTGTACTATGTCTGCAGTCTCTGACAATCTCCTGTACTATGTCTGCAGTCTCTGACCATCTCCTGTACTATGCCTGCAGTCTCTGACAATCTCCTGTACTATGTCTGCAGTCTGACCATCTCCTGTACTATGTCTGCAGTCTCTGACAATCTCCTGTACTATGTCTGCAGTCTGACCATCTCCTGTACTATGTCTGCAGTCTCTGACAATCTCCTGTACTATGTCTGCAGTCTCTGACAATCTCCTGTACTATGTCTGCAGTCTGACCATCTCCTGTACTATGTCTGCAGTCTCTGACAATCTCCTGTACTATGTCTGCAGTCTCTGACCATCTCCTGTACTATGTCTGCAGTCTCTGACAATCTCCTGTACTATGTCTGCAGTCTGACCATCTCCTGTACTATGTCTGCAGTCTCTGACAATCTCCTGTACTATGTCTGCAGTCTCTGACCATCTCCTGTACTATGTCTGCAGTCTCTGACAATCTCCTGTACTATGTCTGCAGTCTGACCATCTCCTGTACTATGTCTGCAGTCTCTGACAATCTCCTGTACTATGTCTGCAGTCTCTGACCATCTCCTGTACTATGTCTGCAGTCTCTGACAATCTCCTGTACTATGTCTGCAGTCTCTGACAATCTCCTGTACTATGTCTGCAGTCTGACCATCTCATGTACTATGTCTGCAGTCTCTGACCATCTCCTGTACTATGTCTGCAGTCTCTGACCATCTCCTGTACTATGTCTGCAGTCTCTGACCATCTCCTGTACTATGTCTGCAGTCTCTGACCATCTCATGTAATATGTCTGCAGTCTGACCATCTCCTGTACTATGTCTGCAGTCTCTGACAATCTCCTGTACTATGTCTGCAGTCTGACCATCTCATGTACTATGTCTGCAGTCTCTGACAATCTCCTGTACTATGTCTGCAGTCTCTGACCATCTCCTGTACTATGTCTGCAGTCTGACCATCTCCTGTACTATGTCTGCAGTCTCTGACCATCTCCTGTACTATGTCTGCAGTCTCTGACCATCTCCTGTACTATGTCTGCAGTCTATGACAATCTCCTGTACTATGTCTGCAGTCTCTGACCATCTCCTGTACTATGTCTGCAGTCTCTGACCATCTCCTGTACTATGTCTGCAGTCTATGACAATCTCCTGTACTATGTCTGCAGTCTCTGTCTCCTGTACTATGTAGTCTCTGCAATCTCCTGTACTATGTCTGCAGTCTGAATCTCCTGTACTATGTCTGCAGTCTCTGACAATCTCCTGTACTATGTCTGCAGTCTGACCATCTCATGTACTATGTCTGCAGTCTGACCATCTCCTGTACTATGTCTGCAGTCTCTGACAATCTCCTGTACTATGTCTGACATCTCATGTACTATGTCTGCAGTCTCTGACCATCTCCTGTACTATGTCTGCAGTCTCTGACAATCTCCTGTACTATGTCTGCAGTCTGACCATCTCATGTACTATGTCTGCAGTCTCTGACCATCTCCTGTACTATGTCTGCAGTCTCTGACAATCTCCTGTACTATGTCTGCAGTCTGACCATCTCATGTACTATGTCTGCAGTCTCTGACCATCTCCTGTACTATGTCTGCAGTCTCTGACCATCTCCTGTACTATGTCTGCAGTCTCTGACCATCTCCTGTACTATGTCTGCAGTCTCTGACCATCTCCTGTACTATGTCTGCAGTCTCTGACCTCCTGTACTATGTCTGCAGTCTCTGACCATCTCCTGTACTATGTCTGCAGTCTCTGACCATCTCCTGTACTATGTCTGCAGTCTCTGACAATCTCCTGTACTATGTCTGCAGTCTGACTCTCATGTACTATGTCTGCAGTCTCTGACCATCTCCTGTACTATGTCTGCAGTCTCTGACAATCTCCTGTACTATGTCTGCAGTCTCTGACCATCTCCTGTACTATGTCTGCAGTCTCTGACCATCTCATGTACTATGTCTGCAGTCTCTGACCATCTCCTGTACTATGTCTGCAGTCTCTGACCATCTCCTGTACTATGTCTGCAGTCTCTGACCATCTCCTGTACTATGTCTGCAGTCTCTGACCATCTCCTGTACTATGTCTGCAGTCTCTGACCATCTCCTGTACTATGTCTGCAGTCTCTGACCATCTCCTGTACTATGTCTGCAGTCTCTGACCATCTCCTGTACTATGTCTGCAGTCTCTGACAATCTCCTGTACTATGTCTGCAGTCTGACCATCTCATGTACTATGTCTGCAGTCTCTGACAATCTCCTGTACTATGTCTGCAGTCTCTGACAATCTCCTGTACTATGTCTGCAGTCTGACCATCTCATGTACTATGTCTGCAGTCTCTGACCATCTCCTGTACTATGTCTGCAGTCTCTGACCATCTCCTGTACTATGTCTGCAGTCTCTGACCATCTCCTGTACTATGTCTGCAGTCTCTGACCATCTCCTGTACTATGTCTGCAGTCTCTGACCATCTCCTGTACTATGTCTGCAGTCTCTGACCATCTCCTGTACTATGTCTGCAGTCTCTGACCATCTCCTGTACTATGTCTGCAGTCTCTGACCATCTCCTGTACTATGTCTGCAGTCTCTGACCATCTCCTGTACTATGTCTGCAGTCTCTGACAATCTCCTGTACTATGTCTGCAGTCTCTGACCATCTCCTGTACTATGTCTGCAGTCTCTGACTCTCCTGTACTATGTCTGCAGTCTCTGACCATCTCCTGTACTATGTCTGCAGTCTCTGACCATCTCCTGTACTATGTCTGCAGTCTCTGACAATCTCCTGTACTATGTCTGCAGTCTCTGACCATCTCATGTACTATGTCTGCAGTCTCTGACCATCTCCTGTACTATGTCTGCAGTCTCTGACAATCTCCTGTACTATGTCTGCAGTCTGACCATCTCATGTACTATGTCTGCAGTCTCTGACAATCTCCTGTACTATGTCTGCAGTCTCTGACCATCTCCTGTACTATGTCTGCAGTCTGACCATCTCCTGTACTATGTCTGCAGTCTCTGACCATCTCCTGTACTATGTCTGCAGTCTCTGACCATCTCCTGTACTATGTCTGCAGTCTATGACAATCTCCTGTACTATGTCTGCAGTCTCTGACCATCTCCTGTACTATGTCTGCAGTCTCTGACCATCTCCTGTACTATGTCTGCAGTCTATGACAATCTCCTGTACTATGTCTGCAGTCTCTGACCATCTCCTGTACTATGTCTGCAGTCTCTGACAATCTCCTGTACTATGTCTGCAGTCTGACCATCTCCTGTACTATGTCTGCAGTCTCTGACAATCTCCTGTACTATGTCTGCAGTCTCTGACCATCTCATGTACTATGTCTGCAGTCTCTGACCATCTCCTGTACTATGTCTGCAGTCTCTGACAATCTCCTGTACTATGTCCGCAGTCTGACCATCTCATGTACTATGTCTGCAGTCTCTGACCATCTCCTGTACTATGTCTGCAGTCTCTGACAATCTCCTGTACTATGTCTGCAGTCTGACCATCTCATGTACTATGTCTGCAGTCTCTGACCATCTCCTGTACTATGTCTGCAGTCTGACCATCTCCTGTACTATGTCTGCAGTCTCTGACAATCTCCTGTACTATGTCTGCAGTCTCTGACCATCTCCTGTACTATGTCTGCAGTCTCTGACCATCTCCTGTACTATGTGCAGTCTCTGACAATCTCCTGTACTATGTCTGCAGTCTCTGACAATCTCCTGTACTATGTCTGCAGTCTCTGACCATCTCCTGTACTATGCCTGCAGTCTCTGACCATCTCCTGTACTATGTCTGCAGTCTCTGACAATCTCCTGTACTATGTCTGCAGTCTGACCATCTCATGTACTATGTCTGCAGTCTCTGACCATCTCCTGTACTATGTCTGCAGTCTCTGACAATCTCCTGTACTATGTCTGCAGTCTCTGACCATCTCCTGTACTATGTCTGCAGTCTCTGACCATCTCATGTACTGCAGTCTGACCATCTCCTGTACTATGTCTGCAGTCTGACCTCCTGTACTATGTCTGCAGTCTGACCATCTCATGTACTATGTCTGCAGTCTCTGACAATCTCCTGTACTATGTCTGCAGTCTCTGACCATCTCCTGTACTATGTCTGCAGTCTGACCATGTACTATGTCTGCAGTCTCTGACCATCTCCTGTACTATGTCTGCAGTCTCTGACCATCTCCTGTACTATGTCTGCAGTCTATGACAATCTCCTGTACTATGTCTGCAGTCTCTGACCATCTCCTGTACTATGTCTGCAGTCTCTGACCATCTCCTGTACTATGTCTGCAGTCTATGACAATCTCCTGTACTATGTCTGCAGTCTCTGACCATCTCCTGTACTATGCCTGCAGTCTCTGACAATCTCCTGTACTATGTCTGCAGTCTGACCATCTCCTGTACTATGTCTGCAGTCTCTGACAATCTCCTGTACTATGTCCGCAGTCTGACCATCTCATGTACTATGTCTGCAGTCTCTGACCATCTCCTGTACTATGTCTGCAGTCTCTGACAATCTCCTGTACTATGTCCGCAGTCTGACCATCTCATGTACTATGTCTGCAGTCTCTGACCATCTCCTGTACTATGTCTGCAGTCTCTGACAATGTACTATGTCTGCAGTCTGACCATCTCATGTACTATGTCTGCAGTCTCTGACAATCTCCTGTACTATGTCTGCAGTCTGACCATCTCATGTACTATGTCTGCAGTCTCTGACCATCTCCTGTACTATGTCTGCAGTCTCTGACCATCTCCTGTACTATGTCTGCAGTCTCTGACCATCTCCTGTACTATGTCTGCAGTCTCTGACCATCTCCTGTACTATGCCTGCAGTCTCTGACAATCTCCTGTACTATGTCTGCAGTCTATGACAATCTCCTGTACTATGTCTGCAGTCTCTGACCATCTCCTGTACTATGCCTGCAGTCTCTGACCATCTCCTGTACTATGTCTGCAGTCTCTGACAATCTCCTGTACTATGTCTGCAGTCTGACCATCTCATGTACTATGTCTGCAGTCTCTGACAATCTCCTGTACTATGTCTGCAGTCTCTGACAATCTCATGTAATATGTCTGTAGTCTGTGACAATCTCCTGTACTATGTCTGCAGTCTGACCATCTCATGTACTATGTCTGCAGTCTCTGACCATCTCCTGTACTATGTCTGCAGTCTCTGACAATCTCCTGTACTATGTCTGCAGTCTGACCATCTCATGTACTATGTCTGCAGTCTCTCACCATCTCCTGTACTATGTCTGTAGTCTGACCATCTCATGTACTATGTCTGCAGTCTCTGATAATCTCCTTTAGTATTTTGGGGGGAGAGCCATGCGCACTTTTGCTGCAATCGTGATGCATCGTTCGTTATGCATCGCGGAATCAAATCGAATCGTGGACTTGATAATCGAAATTGCATCGAATCGTGAGACGGGTGAACATGCGCAGCCCTAGTTTTTATGGTGCAGTTTTGATGGGCTAGTTTTTGATGGAGCAGTTTTTGATGGGGCAATGGACCGAACTGGATTGACACACGGTTGGATCACATTTACATCTCTAGGGGCACCGTCTCCAGTCAGTAGTATTGGTGGAGGCAAGACCACGCCGCACAATTTAACCTGAAATTGTATCTTTTCTAGTTACATTACATTTTAATACTACTGCTGCTGCCTCCATGCTGAGTATTGCTTCATGTCCTCTCTGGCACAGCGGATCCACCAAGAGCCAACGCTACAAGCTACCAGACCGGATCGTAACAGCAAGTGTAACTAAAACAATAAACTTTATGTTAAGCCCTGATTTGCGGCCTTTGTACTGCAACCATTAGCCTGTATGCAAGAGCAAATCTGCACTCTCTCTCTCTCTTTCTTGCTCTCTCTCTCTATATCTATATCTATTGTTGCTTTTGTTATGTTCATTTTTCAACAGTTTAGTTTGTGTTCGTCGTGACTGTGTCTGTGTACTTTAGTTTGTCCTAGTTTTGTGTTAAATAAAATAATAGTATAAAATGATTTTGCTTATTATGAAGTTTGATGTGTTGATGTTGATGTTGATGTGTTAGATGTGAAGTTAGATGTGTTGAAAAACCTAAAAATCTATCTCAAAAACAAAGGAAACATTTCAAAAAAATAAAACTTTTTATTCAACAAATTATTACTCAAGGTGAAGCTTCATGCGCTTCACCGTTTCTTTCTGTTTTTCCGTCAGTTTGGCATGCTCCTTCTCCAGCTGTTTATTTTGCTTTTGGAGGTATTCAATTTGCCTCAGATTGGCAAAAATCCTGTCCGTTATTTTAGTTTGAGCGGCCTGATAACCCTCCAATTCATTTACATCTGTTAGGATATAAGAAAAAACAATTTGTTTTCAAAGACCCTTAAGAAATAAATAAAATATTTATTTTGCTTTTTAATCAATCATTATCATGTCTATACACTTGTTATGTGTCTAGCACAGACCGGGAGTGCAGAATTATTAGGCAAATGAGTAATTGGACCACATCATCCTCTTTATGCATGTTGTCTTACTCCAAGCTGTATAGGCTCGAAAGCCTACTACCAATTAGGCATATTAGGTAATGTACAACTCTGTAATGAGAAGGTGTGTGGTCTAATGACATCAACACTCTATATCAGGTGTGCATAATTATTAGTCAACTTCCTTTCCTTTGGCAAAATGGGTCAAAAGAAGGACTTGACAGTCTCTGAAAAGTCAAAAATAGTGTGATATCTTGCAGAGGGATGCAGCACTCTTAAAATTGAAAAGCTTCTGAAGCATGATCATCGAACAATCAAGCATTTCATTCAAAATAGTCAACAGGGTCGCAAGAAGCGTGTGGAAATACCAAGGCGCAAAATAACTGCCCATGAACTGAGAAAAGTCAAGCGTGCAGCTGCCAACATGCCACTTGCCACCAGTTTGGCCATATTTCAGAGCTGCAACATCACTGGAGTGCCCAAAAGCACAAGGTGTGCAATAATCAGAGACATGGCCAAGGTAAGAAAGGCTGAAAGACGACCACCACTGAATAAGACCCACAAGCTGAAACGTCAAGACTGGGCCAAGAAATATCTCAAGACTGATTTTTCTACCGTTGTATGGACTGCTGAAATGAGAGTGAGTCTTGATGGACCAAAGGAATGGGCCAGTGGCTGGATTGGTAAAGGGCAGAGAGCTCCAGTCCGACTCAGACGCCAGCAAGGTGGAGGTGGAGTACTGGTTTGTGCTGGTATCATCAAAGATGAGCTTGTGGGGCCTTTTCGGGTTGAGGATGGAGTGAAGCTCAACTCCCAGTCCTACTGCCAGTTTCTGGAAGACCCCTTCTTCAAGCAGTGGTACAGGAAGAAGTCTGCATCCTTCAAGAAAAACATGATTTTCATGCAGGACAATGCTCCATCACACACGTCCAAGTACTCCACAGCGTGCCTGGCAAGAAAGTGTATTAAAGAAAAAAAACGAATGACATTGCCTCCTTGTTCACCTGATCTGAACCCCATTGAGAAGAACCTGTGGTCCATCATCAAATGTGAGATTTATAAAGAGGGAAAAGAGTACACCTCTCTGAACATTGTCTGGGAGGCTGCGGTTGCTGCTGCATGCAATGTTGATGGTGAACAGATCAAAACACTGACAGAATCCATGGATGGCAGGCTTTTGAGTGTCCTTGCAAAGAAAGGTGGCTATATTGGTCACTGATTTGTTTTTGTTTTGTTTTTGAATGTCAGAAATGTATATTTGGGAATGTTGAGATGTTATATTGGTTTCACTGTTAAAAATAAATAATTGAAATGGGTATATATATTTTTTTTTTGTTAGGTTGCCTAATAATTCAGCACAGTAATAGTACTCACCTGAACACACAGATATCCCCCTAAAATAGCTAACACTAAAAAAAAAAAAAAAAACTACTTTCAAAAATATTCAGCTTTGATATTATTGAGTTTTTGAGGTTCATTGAGAACATGGTTGTTGTTCAATAATACAATGAATCCTCAAAAATACAACTTGCCTAATAATACTGCACTACCTGTATACTTCTATCATAAATACCATATTATGGTTCTGCAATCTGACGGGTGCGCTTTATATGTTTTCCATTTTTATATCTACATTTTATTGTTGAAATGTTATTAATCTTTGTGCACATATTTACCTTCCTGAACGAGGCTAAACGGACCTCCAGTTTGAGGCACCTCCACCTCTCCAGCCACCAGCATACTGCAATCTCCTATGTCGGCACTATTTGGGGGGGGGACATCCTCCATAACAGGAGCGGTGGCTGGCGATTGGGAGGTCCCTGGCTGATCCTCATCCCTCTCCTCCTCTGCCTCATCCTCCTCTGGCACATCCTCCTCTGCCGCATCCTCCTCTGCCGCATCCTCCTCTGCCGCATCCTCCTCTGCCGCATCCTCCTCTGGCACATCCTCCTCTGCCGCATCCTCCTCTTCTTCCTCCTCATCAGCGTCCTGGCGCCTTTTGCGCTTGTTGCGCACAGCTGGTAGCGGAGCTCCTAGAATAACACAATGTTCATATATTAGAAAAATATTTTCTAATGACGTATGCAAATTCGGTGTACTCTGCTGTATTGTATATGAATACAAATTAATTTATATAGACAGTTAACCAATGGGAAAATGTTATATTAAAGGGTCTTGTGGGCACTACAGGGGACTGAGCGTGAGCTGGTCTGCCACCATGGTAAAATGAGCTGTTTTTGTCTCCTTTGTTTTGTTCAGACGATATCATGTTAAAAAAAAAGGGCCTGATGGATCACACGGGATTACTATGAAAACCCCACGCCTAACACAGGAATTGAGTGGGAATCTATATATATAAAACTCAACGGGCCAGATTCAGGAAAGGTTACGCTGGCGGATCGAGTGATCCGCCAGCCTAACTGTGGCTTTGAGCCGGCGTTTCTGTTTTCTGTAACCAGAAAACAAGAAACGCCGGGTTGAAGTTCCGATGCGAGCAGCGTAACTGAGTTTCGCCATCGCATCGTTACTTCAACTTAAAATGGCGCCGGGGGCGTTCCCGCCGATTTCCGCTCAAAAAATATGTTAATGAGCGGAAATCGGCAATTCACGATCGAAATCCGGCGCGACGCAATGACGATACGACGTTTCCGGACGGGATACGCGGCGCATAGATATACCTACATGGGGTTGGAGTATCCTATGTTAGGTATAGGCGTCGTCATCGCGTCGGAAAAAAAAAAAAAAACGTCGCTTGCGTAAAACGGTCATGAATGGGAATGTGACGTCATTGACGTTCATTCACAGATTTTGGAGCATGCGCACGGGGATGTTTTGACACTCGACGCATGCGCAGTACGTTGGCGGCGGGATCGCGCGTAGTTAGCATACTACACGCCCCGTACCCGCGACATTTGAATTCCGCCGGCTCATTTGTGATGCGCTGCCGCAACTTTAGGAGCAAGTGCTTCGTGAATGACAGCACTTGCTCCTAAAATTTCGGCAGCGCAACGCAAATCAGAAGCGTTACTCCAGAGCAAAGATGCTCTGGAATACGTGAATCTGGCCCATCGTGTCTGTATGTATGTATGTATGTATGTACCAGCATCACGTCCAAACGGCGAAAGATATTTACATGAAACTTGGCACACAGGTTACTTATGTGTCAGCCACAAACATAGGATAGGTGATTTAAGCCTTACCCTCCCCCATTTGCCATGGTCGGGGTTTTTCTTTAAATTCCCATCCATTCAACTCTATGGGAAATACATGTCACTTCATAACAGCTGTAGATATTTCGATAACACTTGGTCACATGTTACTTACACGTCCACTTAAAGCATAGGATCGTTAATTTATCCATTAACTACCCCCATTTGTGATGGTCGTGGTTTTTGTTTAAAGTCCCATGCAAAGCAATGGGAAATGTATGTTCCCACATAACTTCTGTGTTGCTGTCTGCTGTCCCATGTCTTTTTTCAACAGTACTATGAATACCTTGGCTGGTGGTGATATATGTTACCACAACATGGCGTCTGGGTTAACAACATCTGCCCTTACATTAATTACATATGACCTTAAATAACTGTCAACAAAGGAGCTGCGGTGGGTCAACGCGATTGCCACTGCGCTGACAAGCCATTCACCTCTGCAGCTAGGGGTTCTGATCCCGCTCTCGGCTACATGTTAATTGAGTTTGGTGGTCTCAGCCCGGCCTCCGGTGGGAGTGCTATGCGAGGTAAGCCTGCGCTTAGTACGCCTACCCCCCTCCCACAAAAACCACCACACTTACACACGCACTCGAAATTGGGTTAACATGCGCGCACTCTGACCACGCGGTCTCTAAAAAGAGAGGCGAAGGACTAACGGGGCTGTTTGAGCGGGCAAATCCTCTTACTACCTTATAGGGAGTCCCTCTGCCACGTTGGGCTTCAAAGCGGAGCAGGTAGGACGGGCTGTATGTGAGGACCCCCTCTCACACGCCATTGTCACCAGGGGCATGGAGAAAGGTGGCATATTGCCTCTGGGGGAGGCCTGTCTACTCCCAAATCCTGCAGTCCGTCTCCTCTCTAGAGTACACGCACAAAATACACTATAGAAAAAAAAAACATAACTGTCAGCAATAACTTACCTGGGTGAAATTTAGCACGGAGACGCCTGACGCGGTCCATATGCCGCCTTTTAAGGTCGGACCACTTTTTCACGATGGCCATGTGATCTGGTGGCCCGCCAGGATGTCCTCTTAATTTTTCTATCACGGAGCTCACCACCTCCTTCTTTTCCGCCTGCCTCTGCATCTGATCATATCCTGTTTCCAGGAACGTCTGCAAGATGAAGAACAAAGTATATTATAATACTTTTGTTTAAAACCTTATGGATATATGACGGAAATCTATGGTATTCAACATTGGGAGCATTCTCGCCTTATTAATCAATGACAGGGTTAACATGACAGATTTTATATCTTGCCATTTTTTAGACTTTTAGATGAATTAATTTAGAATAAATAATGGAGTTGATGTTATTTAAAAACTACAACTACCAGCATGCTCTGATACACCATGTAGCTCCCCGTCACCAGCTGTACAAGAATTATACTTTAACTAGGAGCATGGCTGGACAGTTAATGGCTGTCCGGTAATAACGGGGAGTTGTTTTGCAACAGCTGTAGGCTCCGTTTAGGAAACAGTGACGCATAAGCGAGTAGCGCCCGCATATGAAAATGGTGTTCAAACAACACAAGTGAGGTATCGACGCGATCGTTAGAGCGAGAGCAATAATTTTAGCCCTAGAGCTACTCTTTAGCTGAAAAAATGCAACCTGTTGAATTATTAAAAAATCACATATCGAGAATTTTTAAGGGTGAAAGTTTGACGCCATGCCACGAGCGGGCACAATTTTTGAGCGTGACATGTTGGGTATCATTTTACTCGGCGTAACTTTATCTTTCACAAAATCTAAAAAAATTGGGCAAAATTTATTGTTGTGTTATTTTCCAATTCAAAAAAAGTTATTTTTTTCCAAAAAATGAGCGCTTGTAAGACCGCTGCGCAAATACGGTGTGCCAAGAAATATTGCAATGATTACCATTTCATTCTCTAGGGCAGGGGTCTCCAAAGTACGGCCCGCGGGCCACATCCGGCCCGCCAGGCCATTTCCTCCGGCACGCAGCTGGAGTCACTGGTCCACCTGTTAGTTGTGGAACCTGCGCTGAATATTCGTCCCTAGCAATATGCAGCGCAGGTCCCGCAATCTCTCCCGGCGTCTCACTGTGTTTGTGTTGGCTGCTGGGTCCACGGGCATCCTAGCAGCCAATGATTTGTTTTAGACCCGTTGCCACACCGCCCTGCTCCCCCTCCCGCCTCGCTGTTAACCAGTAACGAGTGTGTATTAAGGCGGGGCGGGAGTCGGGAAGTGCAGCAGGTCTGAACAGCCAGTGTGTGTAATGTCTGACGCGCTGGTAAAGTACACATGCATGGAGGAGGGAGGGGGGCTGATGCGAGATGATTACTGTACACTACTGTGGAGGGTGGCTGAATGGCTCTGATATGGCACAAACTTCAGGGTGCTGATAATTCTGATGGGGACACAAGTGGGAGGTGCTCTAATGGGGATACAAGTGACAAGTAGGGGGTGGTGCTCTTATGGGGACACCAGTGGGGGGGTTCTCTAAAGGGGACACCAGTGGGGGGGTTCTCTAATGGGGACACCAGTGGGGGGGTGCTCTTATGGGGACACCAGTGGAGGGGGGTTTAATGGGGACAGCAGTAGGGGGTGCCCTAATGGGGACACAGATGTGTGGGGAGACTATTGGGCCCACAGATGTATGGGGACACCAATGTGGGGACACAGATGTATGAGGAGACTGGTGGGGAAACCAATGTGGGGACACAGATGTATGAGGAGACTGGTAGGGAAACAGATGTGTGGGGATAGATGTGTGGGGACAACAGTGTGGGGACAGATAATTGTGGGGACACCAGTGTGGGGAGCCAGATGTGTGGGGATACCAGTGTGTGGACACAGATGTGTGGGGACACAAGTGTTGGGACACTGATTTATGGGGAGACTGGTGGAGTCACAGATGTGTGGGGACATAGATGTATGAGGAGACTGGTGGAGTCACAGACGTGTGGGGACACAAGTGTGGGGACACTGATTTGTGGGGAGACAGGTGTCCCCATACATCTGTGTCCCCACCAGTCTCCCCACAAATCAGTGTCCCCACACTTGTGTCTCCACACATCTGTGTCCCCACCAGTCTCCTCATAGATCTGTGTCCCCACATTAGTGTCCCCATACATCTGTATCCCCAACAGTCTCCCCACAAATCAGTGTTCCCACACTTGTGTCCCCACACATCGGTGTCCCCAACAGTGTCCTCATACATCTGTGTCCCCAGCAGTCTCCTCATACATCTGTGTCCCCACATCAGTGTCCCCACCAGTCTCCCCACACATCTATGTCCCCACACTTGTGTCCTCACACATCTGGGTCCCCACACTGGTGTCCCCACACATCTGTGACCCCCACCAGTCTCCTCATACATCTGTGTCCCCAGCAGTCTCCTCATACATCTGTGTCCCCACATTGGTGTCCCCACACATCATGTGTGTCCCCACACTTGTGTCCTCACACATCTGGGTCCCCACACTTGTGTCCTCACACATCTGGGTCCCCACACTTGTGTCCCCACACATCTGTGACCCCCACCAGTCTCCTCATACATCTGTTACCCCACCACTCTCCTCATACATCTGTGTCCCCACATGGGTGTCCCCATACATCTGAGTCCCCACCAATGTGGGGGCACAGATGTATGAGGAGACTGGTGGGGCCACAGATGTGTGGGGACACCAGTGTGGGGACACATATGTGGGGACACAGATGTGTGGGGACATAGATGTGTGGGGAGACTGGTGGGGACACAAATGTGTGGGGACACCAATGTGGGGACACAGATGTATGAGGAGACTGGTGGGCTAACATATGTGTGGGGACAACAGTGTGGGGACACATAATTGTGGGGACACCAGTGTGGGGGCACAGATGTATGAGGACACTGGTGGGGACACAGATGTGTGGGGACACCAGTGTGGGGTCACAGATGTGTGGGGAGATTGGTGGGGACACAGATGTGTGGGGACACCGATGTGGGGACACAGATGTATGAGGAGACTGTTGGGGTCACAGATGTGTGGGGAGACTGGTGGGGACACAGTTGTATAAGGAGACTGGTGGGAACACAGTTGTATGGGGACACCAATGTGGGGTCACAGATGTATGAGGAGACTGGTGGGGCCACAGATGTATGGGGACACCAGTCTCCTCACAAATCTGTGGCCCCGCACTAGTGTCCCCACACATCTGTGTCCCCACCAGTGTCCTCATACATCTGTGCCCCCACACTGGTGTCCCCACAATTCTGTGTCCCCACACTGTTGTCCCCACACATCTGTTAGCCCACCAGTCTCCTCATACATCTGTGTCCCCACATTGGTATCCCACACATTTGTGTCCCCACCAGTCTCCCCACACATCTGTGTCCCCAACAGTCTCCTCATACATCTGTGTCCCCACATCGGTGTCCACACCTATCTGTGTCCCCACCAATCTCCCCACACATCTGTGTCCCCACACTGGTGTCCCCACACATCTGTGTCCCCACCAGTCTCCTTATACATCTGTGTTCCCAACAATGTGGGGACACAGCTGTATGAGGAGACTGGTGGGGACACAGATATGTGGGGACACAAATTTGGGGACATAGATGTATGAGTAGACTGGTGGGGTAACAGATGTGTGGGGACATAGATGTATGAGGAGACTGGTGGGGTCACAGATGTATGAGGAGACTGGTGGGGACACAAATGTGTGGGGACACCAATGTGGGGACACAGATGTATTAGGAGACTGGTGGGGACAAATATGTGTGAGGAGACTGGTGGGGACACCAATGTGGGGACACAATTGTGGGTACACTGATTTGTGGGGAGACTGGTGGGGACACATGTATGGGGACACCAATGTGGGGACACAGATGTATGAGGAGACTGGTGGGGTAACAAATGTGTGGGGACCCAGATGTGTGGGGACATAAATGTATGAGGAGACTGGTGGGGGTCACAGATGTATGGGGACACCAATGTGAGGACACAGATTTGTGGGGAGACTGG
The DNA here is from genome assembly GCA_029574335.1 of Rana kukunoris. Taxonomy (NCBI): domain Eukaryota; kingdom Metazoa; phylum Chordata; class Amphibia; order Anura; family Ranidae; genus Rana; species Rana kukunoris. Next base: position 439,499,954 of record CM056049.1, read on the forward strand.
TGGGGACACATGTATGGGGACACCAATGTGGGGACACAGATGTATGAGGAGACTGGTGGGGACAAATATGTGTGAGGAGACTGGTGGGGACACCAATGTGGGGACACAGATTTGTGGGGAGACTGGTGGGGACAAATGTTTGGGCTCACCAATGTGGGGACACAGATGTATGAGGAGACTGGTGGGGTAACAAATGTGTGGGGACCCAGATGTGTGGGGACATAAATGTATGAGGAGACTGGTGGGGGTCACAGATGTATGGGGACACCAATGTGAGGACACAGATTTGTGGGGAGACTGGTGGGGACACATGTATGGGGACACCAATGTGGGGACACAGATGTATGAGGAGACTGGTGGGGACAAATATGTGTGAGGAGACTGGTGGGGACACCAATGTGGGGACACAGATTTGTGGGGAGACTGGTGGGGACAAATGTTTGGGCTCACCAATGTGGGGACACAGATGTATGAGGAGACTGGTGGGGTAACAGCTGTGTGGGGACAACAGTGTGGGGACACAGAATTGTAGGGACACCAGTGTGGGGGCTCAGATGTACGAGGAGACTGGTGGGGACACAGATGTGTGGGGACACCAGTGTGGGGACACAGATGTGTGGGGACAAAAGTGTATGAGGAGACTGGTGGGGGGGCACAGATGTGTGGGGACACCAATGTGATGACACAGATGTATGGGGAGACCAATGAGATGACACAGATGTATGGGGACACCAATGTGGGGACACAGATGTATGGGGACACCAATGTGGGGACACAGATGTATGATTAGACTGGTAGGGTAACAGATGTGTGGGGACATAGATGTATGAGGAGACTGGTGGAGTCACAGATGTATGAGGAGACTGGTGGGGACACAAATGTGTGGGGACACAGATGTATGAGGAGACTGGTGGGGACAAATATGTGTGAGGAGACTGGTGGGGACACCAATGTGGGGACACAGATTTGTGGGGAGACTGGTGGGGACAAATGTTTGGGCTCACCAATGTGGGGACACAGATGTATGAGGAGACTGGTGGGGTAACAGCTGTGTGGGGACAACAGTGTGGGGACACAGAATTGTAGGGACACCAGTGTGGGGGCTCAGATGTACGAGGAGACTGGTGGGGACACAGATGTGTGGGGACACCAGTGTGGGGACACAGATGTGTGAGGACAAAAGTGTATGAGGAGACTGGTGGGGGGCACAGATGTGTGGGGACACCAATGTGATGACACAGATGTATGGGGAGACCAATGAGATGACACAGATGTATGGGGACACCAATGTGGGGACACAGATGTATGGGGACACCACTGTGAGGACACAGATGTATGGGGACACCAATGTGGGGACACAGATGTATGGGGACACCAATGTGGGGACACAGATGTATGGGGACACCAATGTGATGACACAGATGTATGGGGACAACAATGTGGGGAGACAGATGTATGGGGACACCAATGTGGGGACACAGATGTATGGGGACACCAATGTGAGGACACAGATGTATGGGGACACCAATGTGGGGACACAGATGTATGGGGACACCAATGTGGGGGACACAGATGTATGGGGACACCAATGTGGGGACACAGATGTATGGGGACACCAATGTGGGGACACAGATGTATGGGGACACCAATGTGGGGACACAGATGTATGGGGACACCAATGTGGGGACACAGATGTATGGGGACACCAATGTGGGGACACAGATGTATGGGGACACCAATGTGGGGAGACAGATGTATGGGGACACCAATGTGGGGACACAGATGTATGGGGACACCAATGTGAGGACACAGATGTATGGGGACACCAATGTGGGGACACAGATGTATGGGGACACCAATGTGGGGACACAGATGTATGGGGACACCAATGTGGGGACACAGATGTGGGGGAGACTGGTGAGGACACGGATGTAAAACCTCATGCACGCTGGTAGTTTAACCCGCTGAATGATGCTCCATCGTTGTATTAGACAACAGGACCATCATCCAGTTCTGCTGTCAACAGTAAGTAAAATGCTATTCTTCTTCTACTGTGGATTTATTTAGTTAAATTATTTTTCCGGCCCGCAGATATGAGTAAAATATAGAATGTGGCCCTCGAAGTGAAAAGTTTGGAGACCCCTACTCTAGGGTGTTAGAAAAAAATATATATATAATGTTTGGGGGTTTTAAGTAATTTTCTAGCCAAAAAAAAGTTTTAGTCTCCTAAACACCAAATCTGAAAAAATTAGCCCGGTGTCCACAACATGTTAAATTCATTATGCAAAATAGCAAGGAAAGTGCCTAAATACACATTTACCAAGCAGGGTGTCTGCAGCTGTACAGGCATGCTGGGACTTGTAGTTTTGTAACACCAGGAGACAAATTGTTTGGGAAATACTAATATCTGATCTTATATACTAACTTTTAAACTAGTCTAAAATGCAGGTAAAGATAATTCAAATACTCACACAGATCAGCATATTCTCCTCACTTGGTGTCAGATTACTCCCAACCATTTTTTAATAAAAGAAATCTGGGCACTAGACCAACAACAACTACCTATGGAAAATGAAACTGGCAAGTGTCCAAGTTCCAGGAAGTAGTCGCGCGCGCGTGTTATTCGCGCGATTGCGCAAGCGCGCTCGAGAAATTCGCAATACTGTTTTTAGGTGAAATAACACATATATTCGATTTCAGAGTGTTACTGTCGAAATTCCGCAATGAATTTATCATTCGCATTTTGTGAAATTTCGAAAAAATATCTCGAATATTCGATTTCAGAATGAGCCAATCAGAGCGCTCCTAAAGTATCTCCCGAAATTCTGCCAAAGACAATCGCAATCGCAATATTGCGAAGTTTCGATAAAATATCAAGAATATTCTGAGCCAATCACAGTGCTGCATTCCACATTACTCGAAATTTCGCAATTATTTTGTATTACAACATATCACAAATATTCTGAGCCAATCAGAGTGCTCCTTACACATTTGCCGAATATTCTCAATTATTTTGTATTGCAACATATCACGAATATTCTGAGCCAATCAGAGTGCTCCTTACACATTTGCCGAATATTCTCAATTATTTTGTATTGCAACATATCACGAATATTCTGAGCCAATCAGAGTGCTCCCTCCGCATTTCTCGAATATTCGCATTCGCATTCGCAATAGCGAAAATTCGCAATGATTTCACTTTCAAAAAATATCACGAATATTCGTATTTAGCGAATATATCACGAATATTCGACAATATATTCGAGATATATCGCGAAATCGAATATGGCATATTCTGCTCAACACTAATTGTTACTGACCGCTGCTGTGTTAATTTATAACTGAAGCATACCAAACACAGTTTGGTATGCTTCAGTTTGTGAATGAACAGGAAGCAGCTCAGGACAAAACACTTCCCAATTATTCACTATGCAGCTGTGGATACAAAGAGGGGACTGGGGAATCTAAATCTTTATACTGAGTCCCTTTCTCTGTCTCAGAAGTAAAACTTCAGGGGCCCCCCCAAACGTAATATTGTAAAAAAATAAAATAATATAAAATAAAAACTACTGTTGAGGACTGAGATAGAAGGTGGAGATAAGTCAACCACATTAGCTCTACTCTTCTTCTTTCAATCTGTTTTCTTTGTAACAAAATGCCCAGGTTTGGAGCTACTTGCTCCTTTGTTTTCTACATTCTTAGGCCGCGTACACACGATCAAATTTATCTGCTGGAAACGGTTCGACGGACCGTTTCAGCAGACAAATTAGATCGTGTGTACAGGTGAGCAGACAGGTTTTTCGAGCAGACAAATTTTAAAGCATGCTTTAAAATCTGTCTGCTGGGAACCCGTCCGTCCGACATGTCTGCTGGTTAGTACGCTAACCAGCGGACATATCTGTCCGCACATGCGCCGAATGGATTCGACGCATGCGTGGAATTATTTTACTTCCTGGTTCGGTGACGTGGCGGCGTCAACGTCACCGCCACGTCACTGCGCTGTCTGCCGGCGGGGATTTTGGTTTGATCGTTTGTACATGATCAAACCAATATATCCCAGCAGACAAATCCGATCAAACTGGTCTGTCAGACCGATTCGATTGGATTAATTTAGTGGTGTGTACGCGGCCTTAATGATTCATTGTACAAGGTTATGCAGGGTGGTTGACCACTACTCTATATACTTTATCACATAAATGTTCAGTTCACGGTCCTGTCTGACATGTATTACACCACATCTAGCAATCGGCTGGTCTTCAATTGCACTATGGGTGTCATCTCATCATTATCTTTGTATTTAAATGGTTCTTTTTCTGTGATATATCTTGTCACTATTAACCCCTTCCTTACCGGGCCATAATCATATGTCGCCGACAGGAACCCTCCCCGGACGTCTTTTCTTCCCTGCAATCTAGGGCACGCGCGCGCCCAAGGCACCGCTCGTTACCTGGTCACGATGTCTGCCGGGCACCCGCGATTGCCGGTGTTCACGGCAGGAGTGTGGATCTGTGTGTGTAAGAGGTGAGGAGACCGATGTGTGTTCCCTTGCGAGTCCCTCTCCCCCTACAGTAAGAATCACTCCCAGGGAACATATTAACCCCTTCAGAACCCCTTAAGGTTTAACCCCTTCCCTGCTAGTCATATTTACACAGTAATCAGAGCAGTTTTATAGCACTAATCGCTGTATAAATGTGAATGGTCCCAAAAACATGTTAAAAGTGTCTGATATGTCCACGGCAATGTCACGGTCACAATAAAAATCGCAGATCGCTTTACTAGTAAACAAATAATAATAAATAAAAATGCCATAAATCTATCCTCTATTTTGTAGACGCTATGGCCCAGATTCACGTACATCTGCGCATTATTGGACCGGCGTAGCGCACCGCCTTTACGTTAGACTTGCGCAATTTTGCCGCGTAATCACCCTATTCTCGTAGCTTTTGCGCAGAAAATTGCGCATGCGTAACGTTATTTCAGAGGCGTAAGGCGGAGTAATACAAATTGGGAAGGACGTGGGCGGGTTACATTGAAATGAGCCGTGACCCCATGCAAATGAAGGGCCAGCCGGTTCGCGCATGCGCACTTGAAGGAGACCATGGTCAGCACCTCTGTTCGCATGCTCACAACTTGGGAACGGCGCAATCAGTGAAACTGGAAGTGGACTAGGGCAACTTAGTGAACTACGCAAACAGCATAAATAGACAGACACAAATGCACTTCCTTTGCAAAAGTACATCCCTTTGTATCCCTTCCTATACAGCAAGGTGCTTTTGTTTATTAGCGTTTGTTTGTTTGTTTGTTTGTTTGTTTGTGACGTGTCTTTGAGATATTTGGGGACTGTTTTGCAGAGTGATTTTTGTCTTTTATGTGTTTTCTTTGTTGTTATTTTGTTAAAATTATATTTTTGCTGGGGCATTTTTTATTTTTGCTCGTCATTTATTTTATTTTTTTGGTTCTGTTTGTGTATGATTTTGGAATGTGGGGGTGATATTCCTGCGGGAAAAGGGGTGTCACCCTCATTTGTGGTGGAGAAGTGATCCCCAGGTCTGTGTGAATGGTGTATGAATGTACAGTGACATAATTGGAGCCGTGGCATGGCGTTGCTGCTCACAAGTCCTGCATGGTGGACTGGTGCCAATCCAATGTGATGAGGATGTGATGTGTCTGTGCTAGGGACCACAGTGGTGTGCATGCATGCATTCTCATTGTGCCATGATTAATGTGTGTGTTTAACGTGCAAAGATGCATATGTGAGCTGGCATGAGATGGGGTCATGAGATGGGGTCCCAGTGCATATGCAGAGTCACCTTGAAGGGACAAGACAGGAGGATGTTAGTAGTGCATGTGCCCCTTGTGATGTGTGCATCATGGGGGGGGGCAGTCATGCCTGCCACCCATGTTACTCACCAACCAGCCAGCTGTCCCCATACATGTTCTGTTCGAAATCTGTGGGGATGGGGCTAAGTGTGAATATGTAGCTGTCATGGGTGTCATGGGTAGTGCCACGTGTTGGGCTGCTGATGTCCTCCTGCAAGGTTGTGGTTAATTCCATAATGGCATGAGGGGTGAATCTGAAGATGCGAGACACCTCAGAATCACTCATGCCATAGATGTCTATGCATGTGTGATATATCAAGTGAAGAGTGAGGGGCTTGTATCAGATAACAATATTGTATTAGATTCGATTAAATTGTAAAGTTTATATAAGCAAATAAAAAGTAAAAAAAATAAAAAAATAAAACATCTCCTGTGCCCTCCTTAGTGCCCTCCTCAGTGCCCTCATCCTTCTTTGTTCATCTAAAGTCAGTAGTATAGCTATGCGCGACGATGCCCCTGGCATGTTGGCATACAGATTGTTGTGCAACACGTGTGACTGCTGAGCTCCTCACTAACAGTGTTGCTTTATCTAAAAGGTAGACTTTTTTTCTCTTTTTAGACCAGCTTTTATATGCTCTAATTTTAGACAGGACATTTTGCTGTTGCGCACACTGCGTAGCCTGCGCTGCCCTAACGTTCTTTTGTGGATCCCCGTAAGTCCCTCACTAGCATATTTGACTAGCAAATCAATGGTCTGTCTAGCGCAGTTTTGCGCGGACGGATGCGCCTGTCTAACGAAATTACGCTGGACAAAAAAAAGTAGATTTCTTGCGTATCTCGTTTTGGGGATGCCGTGCATCGAAACGCACGCGCACATTTAGACTTACGCACGCGCATCTCCTGTTGCGCAGGCGTAATCGCTCTGTGAATCTGGGCCTATTACTTTTGCGCAAACCAATAAATATAAGCTTATTGCAATTTGTTTTACCAAAAATATGTAGAAGAATACGTATCAGCTTAAACTGATGAAAAAAATTGTTTTAAAAAAAAAAGAAAATGTGATATTTATTAAATCAAAAAGTAAACTCTTCTTTTCTTTATAGCACAACAAGTATAAACTGCAGAGGTGATCAAATACCACCAAATGAAAGCTCTAATGTTGGGGGGGAAAAACATAAAGATTTAATTTGGGTACAGAGTTGAATTGTCATTCAAAGTGCAACAGCGCTGGGAGGGCGTGGCTACTGCGCGGCTGAATGGACGCCTGAATCAGGAGCTCCGCTTCAGTGTCAGGGAAATCGGCTCACTGAGGCACCGTGGGCTACTTTAAAACACCGGGGAGACGAGCTACATACCCGCACACCTCCCGGGGATGACAAGAAAACGCAAGACCGCCGTTCATCCGGCGAAATTGGAGGATTTCTTCTCCCCCAGGCCTAGCAGCGTGCTCCAAGATGGCGCCGGCGGCGGATCTCCGGCCTCCGGAGCAGGCTCATCTATCTCCACAAAGAGCCCAGGATCGAGGGCTGGGACACAACGCCGCTCCCCAGAGGCATCCACTCCTCTCTCCTGCAGCCCGGCGAAATCCAAGCCTCGTCTGTCAGCTGAGCCGCACGGCTCTCAGGTCAGTGCACTACAGGGGTCTATGGAGGACACACATGAGCTCTCAGCTCCCATCAATGCTTTCCCTACTTCCAACCTCCCAGTTTCTGACACTACTTTAAAAGACATGTCTCTCTGCGGAGCTCCCTGCATTCAGACATGATGGAATGCATGAGGAGCTTCAGGATGGAGATGGGGGAACTGGGTGGCAGAATGGATCATGTAGAAAAAAAAATGGGGTAATACGCCTCTTCCTACAACTCCCTGGTAGACTCTCACAATGACCAGGCTGATGAAGTCGCATGGCTCAGGGCTAAAGTCGCAGATCTCGAAGATAGATCTCGAATGAACAACGTCAAGTTACGGGGTGTCCCCGAGACTGTCCTGCCTGCTCAGCTCCAGCAATATGCTCGTGAGCTTATGGGGTCACTTCTGCCTTCCTTGCCTGAATCTGAGCTAGTAGTCGATCGGATACACCGCCTGCCCAAACCTGCACACCTCCCAGACAATATTCCTAGGGACGTCTTGATGCGGATACATTTTTACCACGTGAAAGATCAATTTATGCTGGCTTTCCGCAAACGCCCCCACTCATCTGATCGTTATGCCAATCTACAAGTGTATGCGGACCTCTCACAGCACACAATGCAGAGACGCAGGTCCCTTATCCCAGTGACGAAAGCTCTCCGCAATCACAACATCATTTACAAGTGGGGCCAACCGACCAAACTCATTATAACTAAGGACGGTGCTTCAAGTGTAGTCATGAACCTGGAAGAGGGACTAGCACTCCTGCGCACATGGGATATTCTTCCTGAGCATTCCCCACTGGAAACGGCCCCCTCCTCCTCCTCCTCCCCCAGGGTTCAGACCCATGACGAATGGACACTGGTGTCGCACAAACGCAACAACAAGAAGAAATCTTAAAGCCCCTGTGCCTCAGGAATCTTGCTACTCTGTTTACTACATTGGTTCCCTGACCTCACTGGAGCTCCTTCCCACGAACTTCCCCTCCTGAAATTATGTGCAGCTACCCTGCATCCGGATCCCAGGTGGGATCTTCCTTTTTACTCCTACTGTTTTTTGCCTGTGTTATACCCTCCTTCTGTTCAATTTTCATGACTTTTCTCCCTTTCCCCGCTTCCCTTGAGATGGATCCTATCCTGTTTTCAACTAAGACGTTCCGTTCACCGTCCAAACTCGCCTTCTGGACCTGGCTGAATATGGAGGACCTGCTGTGGTGTCACAAGGCACTGTTATCATTCTCCTGCATGACCAAATATGGCTCTAACGGTTACTTCTTTTAATGTCCGAGGACTGAACCATCCGGTCAAACGGGCTTCAGTGTGGAGAGAGGCTCTGAAGCTAGAGGCTCAGACGTCCTCTGCCTTCAAGAGACACACCTCATGGCGTCTGGCGCGCCTTCTCTCTCCCACACCAGATTCCCCCACATCTTCCAAGCACCTGCCCCTAAAAAGCAAAAGGGGGTTCTCTTTGCCATCAAAGACACTGTTAACTTCTCTCTCCAGGACTCACTGGTCGACCCTGACGGCAGGTTCTTGGTATTAGTTGGGTCCTTTAACAACAAATTATACACACTGGTCAACCTCTATGTGCCCAACACTCACCAGCTTCGCTTCCTGAGGAAACTCTTTTGCAAAATTAATAAGATACGGAAGGGTGCTCTGATCATGTGTGGGGACTACAACCTGACGGTTGACTTTGAGATGGACACTACCTCTAGAGCCAAACGCTCCCAGCCTGCTTTACACTCCCTGCTGCACGCTGAGGGTATGTTCGACGTCTGGAGATGCCAACACGCATGTGAAAGGGACTACACCTTCCATTCCTCCAGGCATAACTCTTACTCACGTATAGACTTGATATTGGTGGACAAAGTTTTGTTGCAGAGGGTGTCCTCGTCCACCATCTACGACATCACGTGGTCTGACCACGCCCCGGTGTCGGTGGTGGTGGACGGGGGGGCCCCAGTTTCCTCGCCCTTTGTATAAAGGGCAGACCCCTATCTACTTCAGCAGCCCTCCCACGTGGCTTATCTATCCACCCATTTGGAGGAATTTTTCACTGTTAATTCTGGGTCTGTCTCTAGCCCGTTCTCCGTCTGGTGTGCCCATAAGGCTTATATTAGAGGCATTCTGATCCAACTTAGTGCACGGGTAAGGAGGCAGAGAGCACAGAAATTGGACTCCATACTTGCTGAAATTCGCTCTCTAGAGTCGCAGAACAGGCAGACTCCTGACGCCCCGACGGCGGCCAGGCTTCTCGGGTTGCGCTCGGACCTCAGGAGACTGCTTCTTGAATGTTATGATAAACATGTTCAATCCCTTAAACTGACCCACTATGCGTCCGGCAATAGGGCGGGTAAAGTTCTAGCTCGGCGTCTGAAAAGTCGCAGAGTGAAAACTACTATCCCTTTTCTTGTTAAGCACCCAGACAACAGTAAAATCTATAACCCTCAGGACATAGCAAACTCCTTTGCGGAGTTCTACTCCTCCCTCTACAATCTCCGGGAGGACCCCTCCACCCCTCAGCCTGTAGATGAGGTAATTTGCTCCTTTTTGGCTGATTTAGCACTGCCTGCCTTGTCCCGCTCCCAATTAGAATCCCTGAACATGCCGATCAGAGAGTCTGAGATTTTGTGAGCAATAAGGACTCTCCCTACTGGGAAGTCCCCGGGCCCAGACGGCCTCCCTAATGGCTATTACAAGGCCTTTGACTCCCTCCTGGCCCCAGTATTGGGCACGGTGTTCTCTGAAGCAATGCTCTCTGCCTCCTTCCCAAGTGAAATGCTTAATGCTTTTATTGTGACTATTCCAAAACCAGGGAAAGTGCCTACTACACCTGCTAACTTCCGACCCATTTCTCTGTTAAATACAGATGTGAAACTGTATGCCAAGATTTTGGCATATAGACTGCTTCCTATCCTACCTTCCCTAATCAACCCAGACCAGACGGGGTTCACCTTGGGTAGGCAGTCGTCAGACGCGACCAGAAGGGTGATTGACTTGGTACACTATGCTGGGACCTCTCGGACGCCTTCTCTGCTACTCTCCTTGGATGCGGAGAAGGCGTTCGACAGGGTGCACTGGGGTTACATGACCAGGGTCTTGGAGAAGTTTGGGTTCACTGGCCCCATCCTGTCGGCAATCCTAGCACTCTATTCTTCGCCTTGCGCGCAAGTCTACACCTCGGGTATGCTCTCCTCTACTTTTAACATCACCAACGGCACCAGACAGGGGTGCCTCTGTCCCCTTCCATATTCAACCTCCTCATAGAACCCCTTGCAGAAAAAATTAGATCCCACTCTGGAGCCCCAGGCTTCCTGCTGTCGGGCCGATCCCACAACATAAGTCTGTTTGCGGACGATATCATTCTCTTTTTGACTTCACCGCATTCTTCCCTCTCCCAGGCTCACAGGGTTCTCGCAGAGTTTAGCCGCATATCCTACTATAAAATTAACTACACCAAATCCTTCATATTAGGCCTCAACCTTCCCCCTCGCCTCCAGTCTCATTTACAAGTCTCCTTTCCATACTCTTGGGCAGCATCCAGTATACAATACCTAGGGATCCAGATTACAACAGACTTAACCAAGCTGGCCGATGCCAACTATGCTCCACTAATTGACAAACTCTCCGGAGAGGCTGCTCGCCTAGCCAAGGTCGATTTGACATGGTCGGGACGTTTGGCCTCCTTCAAAATGTTGCTCCTACCTCAAATTCTGTATGTTTTCCGCACTCTCCCCATTCCTCTGAAACATAGTCATCTCCAGTCCCTGAATAATATCCTTAACCGCTACATTTGGGGTACCACCCGCCCCAGATGTGCGAGATCCCTTTTGATTAAACATAGATCTGTAGGGGGCATGGGCCTAATTGATATCAAAGACTACCATAGAGCAGCCATACTCACCCAACTTAGACGTTGGATATCCCCCACTCCTGACACCCTGTGGTGCGGTATAGAACGGGCCCTTTGCCCGACCAGGGATCTCTACAGTGTCCTGATACTTGATGCTTGGCGGCCCCTTTCTCTGCACCAACTACCCCTAACGTTCCAGGCCTCTTTGTTGGCTTGGAGGGACTTACGTAGCCTGGCTCATAAGTCCTCTAACACTACTTCTGTCCCGATTCCCATTGAAGCTCTCTCGTGTGTTATACCATATACCTCCTTCTCCAATTGGGCAGCTAAAGGCATTACTTGGATTGAAGATCTATTCTGCTACAATGTACTCAAGCCGTTTGATACGCTTGCTGCGGAGTATGATCTGACACATGCAGATTTTTTTTAAACATGCACAGGCCTCCCATTTCCTCAAAACCTTACAATCCCGCCACTTACTGATTCACGATGCCATTTGGCAATTCTACACCAAAATGACCCCCTCCCCTAAGGGTATCTCCCTCTTCTATAACCTCTTCCAGGATAAACTACTTTTCAAGGCATCCTCCCCCCCTTTCGTAAGTGGGAAATAGATTTGGGTAAAACATTTTCTCCGGTCCAATGGCAATACTCGTTTAAACTTATATACAAAGCCTCCAGGTGCGTTAATCACTGGGAGCTCTCCCAAAAGATAGCCCTGAGGTGGTACCTTACTCCGTACCGCATAGCTCAATTCTACCCCTCGGCCTCCTCACTATGCTGGAGAGGTTGTGGGGAGGTGGGCAACATTTTCCACATTTTTTGGCTCTGCAAGAGCCTTACTAGCTATTGGAGGGGTATATTCCGCTGTATCTCACGTATGACAGGCATATTGACACCCCCTACTCCTGAACTGGCGCTTCTAAACCTAGGAATAGAGGGTTTCCCCCCGGAGTTCCGAATTGTAGTCACTCATATCTTGCTAGCTGCTAGACTGCTGTTGACTAGAAGTTGGAAATCCAACACGGTACCAAATGTAACGGAGGTCCTTGAGCTCACACAGACTAACTACACATTTGAGTCTTTGTTGGCGAACAGGGAAGGTAGGAGAGCGCAGTTTGATATTCAATGGAAGCCTTGGACAGTATGGTTCCGGCTACAATAGAATGGAACTGTCTTCTTCACGTTATGTTCTTCTGATGTGTTTTAAGCAATTACCTATGTAGGTTTGTATTTATAGTGGTTTCACAGGTATCCATCCTTCCCCTATGCCCCTGCCCCCTCCCCCTTTTCTTCTCCCTCCTCCTCAGCACTTGACCTTCCCATTGCACTCCCCTATTATTTTGTTTGGAATCTGGCAGGAGGAAGAGACTGGCTCGTCGCCCTCCTGCTCTTATATGTTGACATATTGTTGTTGTTCCTGTCCACAACTTATGAATCTCATTATGTTTATGGAGATGCTACCATTATGCAATCTTCCCTGCTGTCTCTGGGAAATCTGGTGTGTATCTTTATATTTATATTTCTTGTGTTTATACTTTGAAAATTTTCAATAAAAACTATTGTAAAAAAAAAAAAAAAAAAGTGCAACAGCGCTGAAAACTAAAAATTGGTCTGGGCAGGGGTGGGCAAGGGGTGAAAATGCCCTGTATAGAAGTGGTTAATATAGATATGTTGCTAGAAAATGTTACATCTAAGGTAACAACTGGTAAATATGGAATCCAAAACCAATAGTGAGTACAAAAGATACAAGAAATTATTAAAGGGATTGACAGTTCCTTACCTTCTTGATCTTCCACCTCTGTGCTGAATAATAATATAACAGTGCTCAAATGTGGACCTCCACCAGTAAAAGGATGGCAGCTCACCTCATACTTAGACCCCTGTGTTTCCAGTGGGTCTAAGTAGGCAGTCCCCTAAAACAAGGTTTGTGCTCTGCTCCGTTCCGGGTCTCCAGTACCTCTTATCAGTGGTGTAAGTTCCCAATCAGCGGCATAAGCAAACAAAATAGAAGATATCTAGTGCTCTCTTCATACCAAAACTTTATTGATGGATAATGAACAGATAGAGAATAGAAGTGTTCCAACATAACATCCAAGGGTTCGGCTCCTAGTCCTAGATGCGGGTCATCCTAAGCATGGACTTCATCAGTGGGTGGAGCCTCACCATACATGCATTACTTAAATAAATTAACCCTCACAGGTCTATCAAATCATTGCTGCTCGCCATGATAGGAGGAGCCACGGGAAGAGGGATGCCACTTTAGGAAGGGTGTCTGGAAATGTAACTCTCCTCAGAAAAGGAACAACAGGTGCAGGCTAAGCATAGGCAATTAGGTGAGTAGAAAATTCTGGACAGCCTTTACTCAAAATCTATGCTTTTATTAAAAGAGGTAATAATCCAAAGAAATGCAAGCCACAGAAAACAACGGAATACAGGACTGACGCGTTTCACACTTTCAAAAGTGCTTATCCATAGTCAAACAAAATAGAAGATCTCTAGTGCTCTCTTGGTACCAAAACATAATTGACGGATAATGAACAGATAGAAATTGAATAAGCACTTTTGAAAGTGTAAATGCGTCAGCTCCTGTATTCCGTTGTTTGCTGAGTGAGTTAGTGAGAAACTTATATAGCGCAACACATGCGAACTGAATCGCCTCTGGGCACTTGTGGCTTGCATTTTTTGATTATTACCTCTTTTTAATAAAGGCATTGATTTTAAGTGCGGCTGTCCAGAATTTTCACCTCACCCAGGAGGAGCCACGGAACAGGAAATGGAAATCTGTGCTCCCTTAAATAAATGTTTAAGGGGTCATCTCCTCTTAGTGCAACTGCAGAGGATTTAAATCAGAGAAAGCCTAACCCACAGAGTATTAAACACAATCATCCTCATTTGATTGCAATGAGCAACATGGGTTACAATCTGAACATTATAGATATTATTGAAATAGCTTAAACTAAAAATGTTATATATATAGCCAACACATGTACACAAAAAGTACACCTATTGGCACCTATATAGTACATTAAGCATGTCAGCATTTTCTAACTTCATTTGACCACCACTAACTTATTACATTTAAATCAATATTTAATAAGCATTCTGATGGAGTCACCATGAGTTGAACAGCACAATGCACCTGGTTACAGTGCCCATAGCTGATTACAACCAGTGCCAGATTACAGCCAGCACCTAATTACAACCAGCACTAGATTTCAGCCAATGTCTGATTACAACCAGAGTTTGATTATAGCCAGAACATCATAACAGACAGTGCCAATGGTTCCAGTTTGCTAATCACTACCAGTGCCAATGTTAGCAATGTTAAAAAGTGTAGCGCTTGATTAAATTGATCTGATGCACATAATGGGTGAATAAACACAGTGCTAAACTATATAAACAATGGATAATCTGAAAGTTAATACACCAATAGAAAAAAACAACAAACAAGTAAATGTCTATGTCGTCTGGGGTTTATTATGATACGAAATGCGTTAATAGGACTCCACTGTTGCCATACCCACTTTGAAAAGCGCTATTTGTTCTACATAATGTAAATGTTCTTACCTACATTAAACTTCCATATTTTATCAGTATTACGCTATGTACCCTCTCTTTACTTTATTTTCTGATTCACATACCTTCATATTGCCATGGGAGTATTTGGACAACCACTCTTTAAGAGATCAATTTACAAGGATAGAGCCTCTCCTCAATGATTACCTTTTAAAGCTCGGAACTCAGCTGAGGATCCAGTTACCAGTGGCCATTCCATACACAGTTCGTTGGACCCACTAAACGTATGTTCTTCTGGGTTCAAACATTTCGGTATGCCTCCCATATGGTGGTGGTCTTCTTCACTTTACCGTGTTTTTTGGAACTTTTATTTCATCACTAAACAGACATTCAGTTGTCCATGGTTGCACTTTTTTGAGTTTATTCAGAGACATTAACTTGTTTATTGTTTTTTCTATTGGTGTATAAACTTTCAGAGTATCCATTGTTTATATAGTTTAGCACTGTTTTTATTCACCCATTCTGTGCATCAGATCCATTTAATCAAGCACTACACTTTTTTGTTCCATTTTGTCTTGCCATTTTGTCTATTGGTTGTGACAGCTGCTTACCCATAGGGCAGTGCTGAATTTTTCCACATACCATAATGTTAGCAATATTGTTGATTGTGACAAATGCTAGTGTTTACCTTTTCTATATACTTTCTAAAATGTTGCGGGTGTTTCTATTGTTCTCATACTTCAGGGCCTCTGAAAATGTGAAAGGTAGTTGCTGTGAGCAAGAAATATCATATTAAAATTGCAAGTTTATGGAAACATACATTATAAATATCTTTCTTCATTTAAAAAAAAAAGTGAAACAAAAAATGTAATCTTTAAAGGGCTCACCATCTTAGAAAATACCATGGCATATCTGATTTCCAAAGTGGGGTAATTTTGTGTATATTTCTACTGTGCTGACACTTTAGGGTATCCAAAAATGTAATAGGCATTGAGGAAATCAGATGTGTAATTTATGCCTCTTAAAACACCAAAAGTGCTTAACCCCTTGGCCTCTTCGGCAGGTGACCCTTGGCACTCCTGCCACAGTTACCAGTGGCTAACGGAAAGCTTTCTAATCATGTAACCTCTGTGACAACAAATCACGTTGGTTACATGATCATAAACCCTGCCTCAACTCCCGGATTCCTAGACCCCTTAATGGACTGGGAGGCGTCAACTCCTCGGGGTTAAAGTTTGGGCTCATCTGTGTAACTAGGCAGGGAAAAAGTCTTACACATGTGGAATCTCCATACTCAGGTGGAGCAGCAGAATGTGTTTAGGGATGTCATTTTAAGTAGGAAAAATGATGTGTGAGAAATATTTCATCAAAATTACAACTTTGAGAAAAATAATCAAATTTCATTGACTTTAGTAATTTTTTGTGGCAGACAATTACGTAAATCTTCAAAAAGCTCATATTATCACTTACTAAATACCTTGGGGTATCTGCTTTCTAAAAATGAAATTTTGGGGGTGTTTGTGCTGTCCTGGCACTTTGGGACCTCAGGAAATTAGATAGGTTGTCGTGACACCAGAGTTTACTGTATACATTTCAAACATACAGAATATACCGCTCACAGTTCTAAAATAGTTTGATGGTCTTTGCGAATTGTAAAATCTAAATATGATAAGTAATTTGGTCTGGATATAAATCTATCTTATTAATGTAAAGTTAATTATTTGCTACCATCAATTTGCCTTATTAGATATTTTGCATGTTTTATGTTTTCCATTTTGTAAATCTATATCATTCTGGTTGGTAATGCAAATAGATAGACACTGATTCTACAGCAGGATATTACAGTCATTCAACAAATTTTAATATCTATAACACAGGTCACATCTGTAGCTCTCAGCATTCCAGTATTAGAGCAGTTCCCTAGCAATATACATATCCAGGGAACTGACATTTCTCATAAACTGCAGATATTATTTCTGCTTTTTGTGGTTGGAGTTATGCATTGTTTATGTAGCCACATGCTGGGTGCAACTGACATCTCCAACTAATTTAGCAAATTTTATCTCAGTTTGATACATTACATATAATGGAGTGTGGAAGAAAAAATCTATTTTAAAGTACTGAGTATAAAATGTTTTCTCTGCTTATAAAATGAAATGTATAAAGGCAGTTTCTATAATACAATATAGTAACAAAATAAGGGGAGCCTATATGTACTTGTATGTTCAATTGTAATTTAATACTTTCCAGCTCAGAACAGAGACTGTTTACTTTAGCTTTGTAAATATGGTAAACAAGCACTACTGTGTTCACTTTGAAAAAAATGAGCAATGGAAATAAAAAACAGGAATTTTGCAAACTAATGCTGCGTACACACGATCATTTTTTGCGATGAAAAAAACGACGTTTTCTGTGAAGTAAAAAACGACGTTTTTGAAACGTCACTTTTCAAAGACGATGTTGCATACACACCATCGTTTTTTTCACAAAAAGCGATGTTACGTTCACCACTCTTTTCCATTGAAGCTCGCTTTATAACTAGCTTCTGGGCATGCGCGGGTTGAAAAACATCGTTTTAAAAGACGTTTTTGCTACACACGGTGACTTTTTGTGAAACAAAAAACGACGTTTTGAAAAACGACACAAAAAATTCAAGCATGTTGGAATTTTTTTTTTGGTCGTCTTTTTGAAGACAAAAAACGACGTTTTGCCCACACACGATCAATTTAAATGACGTTTTAACCACTTAAGGACCCCCGCACGCACATATACGGCCACAGAATGGCACGTACAGGCACAAGGGCGTAAATTTACGTCCCCGCCTAAGTGCGGTTCGGGGGTCCCATCGGGACCCCCTCCGCGGCGTGCGGGGGTCCCCCTGGCTCCGGGAGCGATCCGGGATCAGCGGGCGGATGTCGGCGAATACCCGCCCCCCCGCGATCGCTCCCAGCCAATGGGAGCGCGCTCCCATCCTGTCAGTTCCTCCTCCTGTGTTTACACAGGAAGGAGGAAATGATGTAATCTCTCATCGCAGCGCTGTTTCCCAGCGCTGCTGATGAGAGAAGACATCACAAGTAAGTGTGCACCAACACAACACTGACACACACTCACATAGGCATATTAACCCCTTGTGATCTAATCACTGCATTTAGTGTCAGTGTGACAGGCAGTGTAAAAAACAGTTAGTGTTAGGTTCAGGATCGCCCCCCCACCCCCCCTAATAAAGTTTTAACCCCCTGATCACCGCCCTAGTTAACCCTTTCACTCCCTATTGCCAGCGTCACTAAGCGATCATTTTTCTGATCGCTGTATTAGTGTCGCTGTTCCCGCTAGGTAGCTATTTTTTTTTATTGCGATTTTTTTTTTACTAAAGACATGTGGCTAAATACATTTTGACCTTAATGTTTGACTAAAATTTCGTTTATTTGATTTTTTTTTTAACAAAAAGTAAAAAATAGTGTTTTTTTTTCAAAAATGTCGCTCTATTTTTGTATATAGCGCAAAAAATAAAAATCGCAGAGGTGATCAAATACCACCAAAAGAAAGCTCTATTTGTGGGAAGAAAAGGACGCAAATTTTGTTTGGGAGCCACGTCGCACGACCGCGCAATTGTCTGTTAAAGCGACGCAGTGCCGAATCGCAAAAACACCTTGGGTCATTTACCAGCGAATTGGTCCGGGTCTTAAGTGGTTAAAAAACGTCGTTTTTTTTCATCGCAAAAAACGACCGTGTGTACGCGGCATAAGTTACCACTATTGTTTCATGGCAGCATTTGGTCTGTTTTAGTCACTTTCATGATGGCAAGCTAGTACAAAATGGTTGAATTTGCATATATATGAACAAAATTGGGTTTTAATGCAAACCTCTTATTGTCCACGGGCAAGGCCAAGGCATTCAACAGGGTAGCCTCTGATTTCATGTTTGAGGTTATCCAACAAACTGAGTTAACAACAAATGTTAGGGTTAATACAGTCCATCTACTCTCAACGCAAAGCAAGGGTGAGGATTAGGGATGAGCTTTGCGTTCGACTCGAACCCATGTTCGAATCGAACATTGGCTGTTCGATTGTTGGTCGAAATTCGAACAAAACGGGTCATTCGCGCCAAATTCGAGTGACGCGTCACGGCCCATAATTCACTACGGCATTGTGCACTGATGATTGGCCAAGCATGCACTATGACCCGCATGCTTGGCCAATCACAGCGCGCAAAAAACAGAGAGCAATAATTGGCAAGAGCCAGGGTGGCTTTGGCCAATTATGGCTCAGGGCTTTAGCACACGCCCCACACTATAAAATGCCGCCTGCTGGGCAGCCTTGTGTAGTGTGTTGTGGCAGTGTTAATGAAAAGATCAGTCCTAGAGAGAGAGAGAGACAGTTTCTATATTACTAGATAGATAGATAGAGCAGGCAGGCTAGTCAGTTTAGTTAAATTTACATACAACAAGTAAATTATGCGCAGGATCAAGATAAGCAATATCGTGGCAGTGTCATGTATATTAGTAGCACATGGGGCAAAAAGAGTCCAAGGTGTAAATGGTTAAAAGTGTTGGATAAAGTTTTGGTGTTGTAGTTTTTCGTATTGGTATAGCTGTACTCTCAGGGCTGCCATAGTTGGGAACAGAAACCGTGTTCCAAATCTAAGGGTACAAACAAGGAGAGAGGCGCCTCTGGGTGCAGTATTTTAAAAAACAATTTAATATAAAAGCCAAAGGTAAAAACCACTCACATTTATAGTCATCATCCGCCGCCCCGTGAGGTGATGTGTAGTAGGAGGAGGAATCTCTTGTTGTCTGAGAAGGATCGTTTCATCCGCTGCATCCGTTCCTTTTTCAAGCTCTTGTTGTCTGAGAAGGATCATTTCATCCGCTGCACCCACCGACCAACTTCAGGGAACCAAGGACTGATTCCTCCTCCTACTACACATCACCTCACCAGGGAACAACACGCAGATGCACAGACGCACCAGATGACAGCCATCCCTCCCTCCTGGAGAATTCCTTTACATGCCTATACATGACCACCAAAATGTGAGTGGTTTTTACCTTTGGCTTTTATATTAAATTGTTTTTTTTTAAATACTGCATCCAGAGGCGTCTGTCTTCTTGTTTGTATTTAAATTTACAATGTGTAGAGGATATATATACATCCCAGGAGTTGTACATATAATTATACACTGTATAGTTTAGCTATTAACAAGAAAAAATTGCGCTTATCTAAAAATAGTTCTCAAATACTAATAAAGGTGAAATGAAAACAAACACTATAACAGGAAGGCAGCAGCTCTTATGCAAATTGCACTAAGAAGACAAGATAAAAACGGGGGGGTTAGAGCTGCGCCATGACATCCGGACACAGTGTGAACCGATAGTCCTCAATCCCAATAGGGTAAAAAAGTTCTTCCACACAAAATTAAAGATGAAAAAGAGTCTATATTATATACAGCTGGGAGAGATATGTATCTGCTTGGGGCGGGATGTAACAGTCACCAACGTGATACACTGCACACTTCACTCTTCGGTGAGACCCACCACCAGTTGTATTAGCAGCTTACCAGATGGACTATAAATGACAGCAGTCGGCTATAGCCCAGCCGCGGCCTTTGCAGGGAAATTCACTTCCTAGATGGAACTCAGCAGACCCAGACTCCAGTCCATCAGCCAAACACCAGACACCACCACGCGGTCATGTATAGAGAATAGCAGACATAGTGTAATCCCGCAAAATAATTAAAATTAATAAATAACCTTTTACGGGATTACACTATGTCTGCTATTCTCTATACATGACCGCGTGGTGGTGTCTGGTGTTTGGCTGATGGACTGGAGTCTGGGTCTGCTGAGTTCCATCTAGGAAGTGAATTTCCCTGCAAAGGCCGCGGCTGGGCTATAGTTTAGCTATATCAGCTATTCCTATTTGTCAGGCAGTTGATTGTGCTAGCTGCAGTCTTCTAATGTGTTGTATTGCCCGTGTGCTGTATAGTTTGCACCTAAACGTACCTGGTGTTTACTGCACTTGTGCTGTATAGTTGGCACCTAAACCTACTTGGTGTTTACTGCACTTGTGCTGTATAGTTTGCACCTAAACGTACCTGGTGTTTACTGCACTTGTGCTGTATAGTTGGCACCTAAACGTACCTGGTGTTTACTGCACTTGTGCTGTATAGTTTGCACCTAAACCTACTTGGTGTTTACTGCACTTGTGCTGTATAGTTTGCACCCAAACGTACCAGGTGTTTACTGCACTTGGGCCGTATAGTTTGCATCTAAACGTACCAGGTGTTTACTGCACTTGTGCTGTATAGTTTGCACCTAAACCTACTTGGTGTATACTGCAAGTTTGCTCATTAGTTTGCACATAAAGCTACTTGGTGTGTACTCCACGTGTCCTCTGCAGTTTGCACCTAAAACTACGAGGTGTGTGTACTGATTTTCCCTTGATCAGGGATGCATGCACTGTCCTGTCACCATTTGAGGAGGCCACGAGGATGGTGAGCAGTGACAGTGCATGCATCAGTGAGACTCTCCCTCTTATTCACATGTTGGAGCACACGCTGCGTGGAATAATGTACAGGGCCCTAGAGGCAGAACAGAGGTCTTGCTTGGCCGCCTAGCACACAGGAAGAGGACGAGGAGGAGGAAAAGGAGGAGGGTGATTGTATTATGAGCATGGAGGTGGAGCCTAGCACTCAGCATCAGCACCAGCAGTCTTCAAGAGATCATTTACAGTCCCGAGGAACCCATGGACTTTTACGTGGCTGGGATGAGGTGGCTGCGGATCCTGTTTTTTAGTCCGCAGCCCCAAGGTATGACCGGATCCAGCAACCATCGCCAGCGTCTGGTTTACATGGTGCGGGAATACCTAGGGGCAAGATCAGACTTGGACACCTTCTCCACCGAAAATCCTCTGGCTTACTGGGTCTTGAGGATCGATCACTGGCCAGAGCTTGCACAGTACACAATTGAGCTACTGGCTTGTCCTGCATCCAGCGTTCTTTCAGAACGCACATTCAGTGCTGCTGGAGGCTTTTTGACTGATCACAGGGTGTGCCTCTCCACCGACTCCGTCAATTGACTGAGCTTCATAAAAATGAATCAGGCTTGGATCAACACCAGCTACCAAGCACCTGATGCTGATGTAACTGAATTATTTTTTGGAAGTGTCAGATCCCTTGGAGACTGCTTATGCTAATGCCGAGTGACTATCCTGTTATGCTGACTGAATATCCTTTTCCTCCTCAATGATCTTGCTGATTGCTAATATGAACATTTTTGGTTCTGGGCATCACCACCAGTGCCTAAGGCCCAATTTTTCTGCCCCTGTTTAACAGGGGTGTGTAATAACAATTTTTGATGCAATACTTTGCATGTGGCTCTTTGCTGCGCTTCAATTACAGTATCTGTGAGGGATTGCAGTGTTGTGGCACCAGCACCAGTGCCTAAGGCCCGATTTTTCTACAGGGGGGGGAGAATACAATTCTTGATCTAATATTTCACAGCAGGGCGTTCCAGCGCCCACCAAGACTAACTGTGAGGGCTTACATATATACGTTAGGCCCCTACTTTCAAACATCCAACTTACAAACGACTCCTACTTGCAAACGGAAGGAGACAACAGTAAGTGAGAGGAAATCTACCCCTAGGAAGGGAAATTCTCTTCTGTAAATGGTGTCTCCTGTCCACTGATGCTTTATCACCAATCCTTGTTCACCAAAAAAATATAAAAACAAATCAAAAAATCATTTGTCATTGGGACAGAAAGTGAGGTGCAATCTTCTGAACAGATGCACACAGACAGCAAAACAAATGTTACAGGGGTGATAATAACCCTTCTCTATGTTTTCAGAAAAGCTTAAAAAAGATTTTATGGCTGAAGCTACACTTTAAAGAAGTACCAAGTTGAAAATTACAAACAGATTCTACTTAACAACAAACCTACAGTCCCTGTCTTGTCTGCACCACCTGTATACTGCTGTGCAAAGTATATAGGGCCAAAGGGGCATGTAATGACCTGGAGAGAGTGGTGGCGGGGAAACCCATGCTATTTTTTTCAGTGATTGTTATCCATATTGCAGGAACCAAACATTACATTAACCAGTTAAGGACCGCAGCATGTACATTTACGTCGGCAGAATGGCACCGACAGGCACATCAACGTATATATACGTTGGTGCCTTGAGGGTGTTCGGGGGTCCGATCGGACCCCCCCCCGTACATACGGCGGTCCGTTTTGCTGGCCGGAGGGGGCGGACAAAAACGAATAGCCGCCCCCTCCGGATATCGCTCTCAGCCAATCCACGTTCCCCCCCTCCCTGTCACTTCCTCCTCCTGTGTAAACACAGGAAGCGATGTGATCTCTCCTTCAGCATTTTTTTCAACCACCGCTGAGGAGGGATCACATCGCACAAGTAAGTCTGCACTAACACTACACTGACACACACTACACATAGTCACATTAACCCCCCCCCCCCCGATCGCCCCCCCCCCTCTACCCTGTCACAGTGTCACTGAATGCAGTAATCATACATGTATGATTACTATATTTAGTGTCAGTATGACAGTCAGTTAGTGTTAGGTTCAGGGTAGCCCCCGTACCCCCCCTAATAAAGTTTTAACCCCTTGATCACCACCCTAGTTAACCCTTTCACTCCCTATTGCCAGTGTAACTAAGCGATCATTTTTCTGATCGCTGTATTAGTGTCGCTGTTCCCGCTAGATAGCTAAAAAAAAAATTATTGCATTTTTTTTTACTAAAGACATATGGCTAAATAAATTTTGGCCTAAAAGATTGACTAAAATATAGTTTATTTGATTTTTCTTATAACAAAAAGTAAAAAATATTGATTTTTTTTCAAAAATGTCGCTCTATTTTTGTATATAGCGCAAAAAATAAAAATCGCAGAGGCGATCAAATACCACCAAAAGAAAGCTCTATTTGTGGGAAAAAAAGGACGCAAATTTTGTTTGGGAGCCACGTCGCACGACCGCACAATTGTCAGTTAAATTGACGCAGTGCCGAATCGCAAAAAGGGGCAAGGTCATTTAGCAGCATTTTGGTCCGGGTCTTAAGTGGTTAAAGGCGCAAGCAGTCTTAAATTACATTTTTCTTATAGCAGTCTCATTTTGTGCAGGGATAGTTCTAAACACGTGCCACTACTATAGACACCCAGCAGGTACAATATTTTAAGGAATTTTTCATTTTTTTTCACTTTAAGCATCATTAAAATCGCTACTCCAGAAAAAACACCAGTTTTTAAAACTTTTTTTCCATTGATACATGTTCCCTGGGGCAAGACCCGGGTACCGAAAACCCGTTTTCTGACAATAACTTGTATATTGGGCTTTAAAATTATGACTTTTGAATTTGATTGTTTGAGTCCCATAGACGTCAATGGGGTTCGATACGTTCGCGCAAACGTGAGGTCCGTTCGAAGGTTCTGGTGCAAACTGAACATGGGGGTGTTCGGCTCATCACTAGTGAGGACTAATGGACCCTTGTCAAATGAAATTTGGATATCAAATGAAACAGGAAAGGATGCCCATTGTCTCTTACTATTTTTATCCTGATATTAGAATCTTTTATTGGACTAGTCCAAGAATATCCCTATATACAGGAAGTAATCATTAATGATCAAAAATACAAAGTCACAGCAGTTGCAGATGACATGCTATTCTTTATAACCAGTCCAAATACTTCTCTTAGAAGTTAAATTCTTGTCTTTAAGGAATATGGCACCTTGTCTAACCTAAACACTCAATTATGCTAAGCCTTAAATGGTAAAGTGATTGTAAAGGATAATTTTTTTTATAAATAACAAACATGTTACACTTACCTGCTCTGTGCAATGGTTTTGCACGGAGCAGCCCTGATCATATTTAGGCAACCCCCCCCCCCCCCCCCCTCTGCTGAGTGCACCAATAGCAGATTTTTTTTACCTTAATGCAGAAAATGCATTAAGGTAAAAAACCTTCTGCCTTTCAGATCCATGTTAATCCTGAAACATAGGGCCAGATTCACAGAGCCATTACGCCGGCATTCTAGGAGATGCGCGGCGTAAGGCTAATTCTGCGCATGTGTATCGATGTGCCGCATCCCCAAAACGATATACCCATGAAATCTACTTTTTTTGGACCGGCGTAATTTCGATAGACCGGCGTATCCGTGCGCGCAAAACTGCGCTAGACACACCATTGATTTGCTATTCAAATATGCAAATGAGGGAGTTACGGGGATCCACAAAAGTAAGTTGGTGCAGCGCAGGCTACGCGCTGTGCGCAACAGCTGCACGTCCTGTCTAAAATTAGTCCATATAAAAGGTGGAATAAAATTAGACAATCCGTCTACATGTCAGCTAAAGCAACACTGTTAGTGAGGAGCTGAGCAGTCACACTTGCTGCACAACAAACTGTATGCCAACATGCCAGGGGCATCCATGCTCATAGCTATACTACTGACTTTAGATGAGCAAAGAAGGAGGAGGGCACGGAGGAGGGCACGGAGGAGGACACGGGAGAGGATTTTTTTCCAAAAACTTTTTATTTGATTTAATAAACATTTAAAAAAAATATATACATACATATATACATCAATACATAACATACATACAAATTACAAACACGGTCTCACTATCTTTCAATAGCCCTTTAAAACCTTGATGGATATAATAATCTAATCTGATACAAGCCCCTCACTCTTCACTTTATATATCACACACGCATAGACATCTTTGGCATGAGTGATTCTGAGGTGTCTCGCATCTTCAGATTCACCCCTCATGTCATCCTGGAATTAACCACAACCCTGCAGGAGGACATCACCAGCCCAACACATGACACCACCCATGACACCCATGACAGCTACATATACAATCCTAGCCCCATCCCCACAGATTTCGAACAGAACATGTATGGGGACAGCTGGCTGGTTGGTGAGTGACATGGGTGGCAGGCATGACTGTCCCCCCCATGATGCTGAAATCACAAGGGGCACATGCACTACTAACATCCTCCTGTCTTATCCCTTCAGGGTGACTCTGCATATGTACTGGGACCCCATCTCATGACTCCTATCAGGAACCCCCCATGGTTCCCTGTTGTATTCCCCAAACTTTGTATGCCAGATCATCGGTGCATGTTGCATGCTGCACATCTTCGCAGTGAGAAAGGGCCTGGAGATTGACATAAGTGATGACCTGACCCCCGAACCAGACAATCCCCCCCTAACCGAGGCTACCCCGTCTTCTGAGGGAAGAGCAGCCAGGAGCCAGCTCACATTAGGCATCTTTTCACGTTAAACACACACATTAATCATGGCACAATGAGAATGCATTCATGCACACCACTGTGGTCCCTACCACAGACACATCACATCCCCATCACATTGGATTGGCACAAGCCCACCATGCAGGACTTGTGAGCAGCAACGCCATGCCACGGCTCCAATTATGTCACTGTACATTCATAGACCATTGACACGGACCTGGGGATCACTTCTCCACCACAAATGAGGGTGACACCCCTTTTCCGGCAGAAATGTCACCCCCACATTCCAAAATCATTTACAAACAG
Organism: Rana kukunoris; assembly: GCA_029574335.1. Lineage (NCBI taxonomy): Eukaryota > Metazoa > Chordata > Amphibia > Anura > Ranidae > Rana > Rana kukunoris. The sequence goes on from CM056049.1 coordinate 439,526,343, forward strand.
AACCAAAAAAAAAAAATGACCAGCAAAAAAAAAAAAAAATCCCAGCAAAAATATAATTTAAAAAAAAACACAACAAAGAAAATCACTCTGCAAAACAGTCACCAAATATCTCAAAGACACGTCACAAACAAACAAACGCTAATAAACAACAGAACAAAAGCACCTTGCTGTATAGGGAGGGATACAAAGGGATGTACTTTTGCAAAGGAAGGGCGTTTGTCTCTGTCTATTTAAGCACTCTGCGTAGCTCACTAAGTTGCCCGGGTCCACTTCCAATTTCACTGATTGCGCCGTTCCCGAGTTGTAAGCATGCGCACAGAGGTGCTGACCATGGTCTGCTTCATGTGAGCATGCGCGATCCGGCCGGCCCTTCATTTGCATGGGGTCACGGCTCATTTCAATGAAACACGCTCACGTCCTTCCCAATTTGAATTACTCCACCTTACGCCTCGGAATTTACGTTACACCGGCGCAAATTTCTGCACAAATACTACGAGGATACGGTGATTGCGCCTCTACATTGCGCTGGTCTAACATAAAGGAGGTGCGCTACGCCGGTCAAAATATGCGCCAATGTACGTGAATCTGGCCCATACTCTTTAGGGAGACAGAAGTTAATTTTGAAATGGAATCATTCTGTGAGATATGTTGGCATTAAACTTCCTTCTGACCCATCTAAGCTATTACAACCTAATTTTGCTCCAATTCACACCACCCTCCAATCTGTTCTTAGACATTGATGGAAAGTCTCTTTCACCTGGCTCAGTATAGTAGCACATATCAGATTGCTATCACAGGATTGTAACTTAGAAGCTGCGTACAGATCTCCCTGCTTGTGAGTAAGACCCCATACACACAATAGTCTAATAACATTTTATGCAGATTTTGTTCTTAAGAAAACCATGGAGTGAAAGGACCTGCCTGATTGCATACAAACTGAAACTCTTAAGGTTTGACCTCATATTATATGGTTTTTGGTAAATATGAAGACAAAAATCTGCAGAAAATCTAATTGTGTGTATGGGGTCTTAATCCCCACCATTCCCATTTTGTAAACGCTATAAATTTTGCGCAAACCAATCGTTAAACGCTTATTGCAATTTTTTTACCAGAAATAGGTAGAAGATTCTTATCGGCCTAAACTGAGGAAAAAATAGTTTTTATACATTTTTGAGGGATATTTATTGTAGCAAAAAGTAAAAAATATTGTTTTGTTTTTTTCAAAATTGTCGCTCTATTTTTGTTTATAGCGCAAAAAATAAAAACCGCAGAGGTGATCAAATACCACCAAAAGAAAGCTCCGTTTGTGGGAAAAAAAAGTATGCCAATTTTGTTTGGAAGCCACATCACACGATCGCGCAATTGTCAGTTAAAGTGACGCAGTGCAGAATTGCAAAAAGGGGCAAGGTCCTTAACCTGCATATTGGTCTGGGTCTTAAGTGGTTAATACTTATTTAGTCTATAAGAGAAAGCAAGCCCCAGCTAAAAAAATATTTGTATTTTTATCTTGGCATAATTATTGGATTAATTTATATCAGTAATGCTACTGTCATTTGAATAGTGCCATGTTCCTCATTTTGCACTGTGGACTTTATTTTCTCTCTTTTTCAAAGGTGATGAGGGCCTGGAAAGGTAGGATTTCGGGAAATATTATCAAGCCGCACACCTCACTAGGATCATAGATTGGCAAGCATCTACCTCACCTCAAAAGTATGCATTGCCATAGAACACAGCTGGCTTACTACACCCTTATATTCCACTGCCTGCCTTAAAGGGGAGTTCCAGCCTTTTTAGGTTTAATAAAAGTCAGCAGCTACATAAAGTGTAGCTGCTGACTTTTAATAAACAGACACTTGCCTGCTCCACGGTCCAGCGATGCGGCCGCCCGGAGCTACGCTCCTCTCCCCCCCTCTCCACCAGCGCCTCCATTCACTCTGTGGGCACCCGGCTGTGACAGCTTTTGGCTTCACGGCCGGGCACGCACTGCACATGCGCAAGCGGTTCTGCGCTCCCTGAGTGGACAGGCGATCTCCTGGGACCTGTCACGTGTGCCAGGAGATCACCTAGAGGAACGGGATGCCTAAGACGAGAGTAGAAGTCGATGAGTCGGCCCCTGGGTGGAAGGAGAAGTGGGAGATGAAGTCCCACTCCTACCAAAGCCCCCACCCCTCGCAAAAAAATGACATGCCAAATGTGGCATGTAAGAGGGTGAGGAGTGCTTAAAGCGGAAGTTCCACTTTTGGGTAGAACTCCGCTTTAAGGATACAGATATCCCTACACATCTAAAATGCTTTCTCTCATAGGCCACCACAGCATTTTCTTTAGCCTGACTCCTTTAAGCAGCTGTACCCAAGAAACAAACTATAGGATTTTGACACCCTGGCTGTCCTTCATGAAATGAATTATTTTAAACCCTTACCAGTTGGTGGCGTCACAAAGAGGTGGGCATATTACCATGCATCATGTGATATTGCTAGGTGTTGCGATCATACTGGCAAAAAATACATGACTTTAAGCTCAGATTTACACTGCTGCGGGATTGAAATCACTGCTGTGGGATTGAAATCGTGTGAGTTCAGCTGAAAGTGTTAGTTAATAAAGCAATACCATTTTACAAAGCTACTTACCTAAGTAGGGGGGCACTGACCAAATTTGACAAAGTTTGACAAATTTGACAAAGTTTGACAAATTTGACAAAGTTTGACAAATTTGACAAAGTTTGACAAATTTGACAAAGTTTGACAAATTTGACAAAGTCTGACAAATTTGACAAAGTCTGACAAATTTGACAAAGTTTGACAAATTTGACAAAGTTTGACAAATTTGACAAAGTTTGACAAATTTGACAAAGTTTGACAAATTTGACAAAGTTTGACAAATTTGACAAAGTTTGACAAATTTGACAAAGTTTGGGGGGGCTGGATTGCTTCGGTGGACACGATATTATAGTGAGACCAGGCACATTAAAGTCCTTGATTTTTGGCATGATATACTATACAGGGAGGTGATTAGTTGCTGGTAGTTGTTCCCTCCGGAAGGGGGACTTGTTTTTTCCTATTAAATTCATAATCTTACGGTTGGAGGAGGGGGAGGTGGGTCATACTTTATACTTTATCCTTTATCCGGTATCACAGCCCGGGGGGCCAGAAAGCTCAGGTGCTGTGTCATCAGGTACCTACCTCCAGTTTGGGGGTCCAGAGTTGAATGTATGTGTCTAGGCAAATAGTTCTATCGTTTTGTATTGATTTTATTTTAGTTAGGTCTGTTGTTTTTGTGCTGCTAATATATATTTTTTTTGTTTGTAACTGTATACTGTTGATTGTGTTATGGCCGGTGATTGTTGGCCACACCTTGTGGCTTGCTGTTGTATCTATGCATGAAAACTGAATAAAAAAGAATTTACAAAAAAACAAAACAAGATACAAGCACACCACTTGCCATTGTATCTAGCATTACAAGGATGGGATATTGGGATCGACTACTTTTATGTTGATGCATATATGCATATGTAAAGTACATATATGGAATTGCTTTTAATACTCTTTTACATTTTCTGTAATGTGTTAAATGTATTTATTTAAATAAATTAACTTATTTTGACTATTTGATCATCTGCCTCATTTAAAGTCCCAAACCCTTCTGCTATTGTATCAAAAAAGGGATGGAGGCCTGTGTTCACAAAGGCCTCATTTAATGTCCCAAAAATCTTCTTTCATGTATATGCACAACAGTTTTTTACATTAATTTGCACTGTTATATCCAGTCTTACTTTGGGAATTGTTTTCTGTATTGAAAAAAATTAAAGAAAAAAACTTAAAAGAGATGTGCAGGAATATAAAAAACAAACTGTCATACTCACCTAGGTGGATGCAGTTTCTGTCCAATGATGCATCTCTCCCCTCTAGACCAAGAACTGAGTGATCAAAGACCAAAGATTGTTCAGTTCTTCATCTTCAGTGAACAGAGAGCTGGTGACTGTCTCTGGAGCACTGAGATGTGGAGGGGGCAGGAGTGGCTCGATGAGAGGCTGAGCCAGCATCCAGTCCAGGCATCTGGGTAAATCCCAACATTAGTTGGTATCTCTCCAGAGCCTGGACCAGCTGAATGGCGCCAGCTGACAGCAGACATTTACCCACTCTTGTCTGAACCTGCGTTACAGGAGTGGACAACTAACTGCACTCCTGTGATTCACTGAAAATGTAGGGCCAAAAGAGCTTTGGCCCTGCTTCTCCTTTAAATAAAGGAAATAAGAAACCAATCCTCTTTCACACTACACAGTTAAGACGGTTCCACGCTTCTTTATCACAGAGGTCACCTTCTAACTATAAAACAACCTTCAACATTCTAGGCTTCAGATACAGTGGACTGTCTCTTATTCGCCTTTAAAAGTTCTAATATTCTCTTATATCTAACCTTCTCTATTGGTAAAATAACAAACTCAAATACCATATTTTTCGGACCATTAGACGCACTTTTTTTCCTCAAAAATATAGAGGAAAATGTCTGTGCGTCTTATAGTCCGAATGAACATCTGGCACTGCCCCCCGCCGCCGCCGTCAATGCCCCGCCCCCCCGCATGATAATCCCCCGACCTGAACTTCAAAGTCCTGGTTCCCGTGGCCTCCTCCCGCACAGTTGTCGCTTCCGCCGATGCCCAGCTTTTTGCTCGGCTGCAGCCACGGAGGTGCCTGGTCAGTGACAAAGTCTTGTGAACTTGTGAAGCCTCGTAATACAGAACCCCACTATGCAGCTCGTCATGCAAGGCTCAGGTAGGACACTATTGTAAGAGGAGAGTGGGGAGGAATTTATGGCAGCCAAGGAGTGAGTGAATGGAAGGCTGTGCTGTGTTTGGAGGACAGGTGACAGCCTGCTCTGCTGGGACTTGTAGTGCCTCTGTGGAGGGGTGAGATATGCAACCTGCTCTGCTGGGACTTGTAGTGCCTCTGTGGGGGGCTGAGATATGGCAACCTGCTCTGCTGGGACTTGTAGTGCCTCTGTGGGGGGCTGAGATATGGCAACCTGCTATGCTGGGACTTGTAGTGCCTCTGTGGGGGGCTGAGATATGGCAACCTGCTCTGCTGGGACTTGTAGTGCCTCTGTGGGGGGGACTGAGGATTCCTCAGTTTCCCCACAGTATAGGACACTACAAGTCCCAGCAGAGCAGGTTGCCATATCTCAGCCCCCCACAGAGGCACTACAAGTCCCAGCATAGCAGGTTGCCATATCTCAGCCCCCCACAGAGGCACTACAAGTCCCAGCAGAGCGGGCTGCTTTCACAGAACAGGAGAAGCAGCTGGAGTAGGGCAGTTTCTACTGGGAAGGGAGAGAAGACGGCACAAGTTTGAGATGGGGGAGGATTTTTTTCTGAGACTGAGGATTTATGCTGGGAGGGATTTCTTTGGCACAGGTCAGGCTGCATTTCATTGGCACTGGTAAATAGTTTAGTGGACCATTTGGTTCAGAATATTTTTTTCCTGTTTTCCTCCTCTAAAACCTATGTGCGTCTTATGGTCAGGTGCGTCTTATAGAGCGAAAAATACGGTAAGTCAAATAAGCTCTGTAGAAGATATTCCCCAGGAGCAATTGCAGTGCTCCATTAATGTTGTTTTTGCTTGGTTTTCTGAATTATCGGTAAAACAACTACCCAGTGTATCACATATAAGCTCATTAAATAAATCCATGACTTAGATTCATGAAATCAATGTTATTGAACACAAAATAGACAGCACTATTTCCTGAGTTACTTGAAACCGTGACAGACACACATTTCTACAATCTCAACTAGACTAGGCTAATGCCATAACTAAAGATATGGAGGCTGGATTTAAACAGTGAGTTTTATGGTTGTCCAAACTTTCTCCCAGATCACATGCCGAAAGCCCCTTACTTGTTAAAGAAAATATACCAAAGACAAAAATAATTAAAGTACATTTACACACTACCAAACAATGTCTTTTATTTAACATGTATACAATAGGGAGGCAGATAAGCATCTTACATATTACCTTTCTAAACCTACTCAACATACAATAAATGAATGATGTGTCAGGACAAAATATGCTAACTTACTGTACCATTCGTTTTTGCATGAAAAGATGCAATTCCAATTTTACACATTTGTCAGCACAAAGAAAATCCCACTTGGCGCGATCATTGCTTTCACAGCTCCAGTCCAGTCCAGCGGTGCAGCAGACGCTCTCATCTTAGCCTGCTCACCCTAGGGATAGTGAGAGCAGGACACTCTCAAACGAGTCGGCTCTCCCCAGGGACAGTTTAGCCAGGCAGGCAGTCCCCCACAGCACTCCAGGATAGCCGCTCTTTCCACCCCCTTGGGCCCCCCCTCCTTCCTCCAGCAACATCTCAGGCGTTTTTTTCGCTCCTCCGCGCCGGCCTGTAAGGAATTGTGGCAGCCGCGATTCAGGTAAGGCCGCGGCTTCACCCGCGGCCTAGCGGCGCACCGCTCCTTACCCCCTGGCAACCCTCAGCAAACTGCCCCAACGGACCTGAAAGCCCTCCCCTACCCCAGTAATACCCCTGCTCCTCCCGGCCATCGCTCCCAGCCCCCCTAGCAGCTCCGATCCACTCAATATGGGACCCCCCAGTCTGGATCCTGCTGCCTGATTGGCGGCCATCTTGCTACACCCAGCCCCAAACTCCCCTTTCTCAACACCATCAAACTTGATCCAGGGCTCGCCCGATCGCCTCTTTAGGGGTCAGGAAGGATTTTTTTTCTCCCTGCCGTAGCATATTGGCCTAGCACGGCCAGGTTTTTTTTTGCCTTCCTCTGGACCAAGCTAGGATCTGAGGATTCAGTAATCCTTGAGAATCCCCCCCCCCCGGATTTGGCGACCATGGTTAATCTGCAATACTCGGCAGAGACCATTTGGGATCTGAGGCGATTTGCCGCAATACTACCAGCCATCACCAAAAAAGCCCTTCGAACTGAGCGACTTTTAAGAATCTATCAACGATCGACTATCAAAAATCTCAGCCGTGTACCCCAGCCTAAGCACATATCATGTGCTTTGATCAACACAAGATCGGCAGTAAAACACTGACTAGAAATCCATGATTTCATTCTACAATACGATTTAGACTGCCTCTTTATTACAGAGAGCTGGCTCACAGCCGACTGTAACACCATTCTAGGAGAATTGGTGCCAGAACACTATCGTATTATAACGGAAAACAGAATAGGGCAAAGAGGAGGAGGACTGGCTTTGATCCATAAGACTCATCTTGCGATCACAAAACCAATCCTTCAAAACCCTCTTCCATTTATGGAAACCCTTACCCTGCAACTACATGTAAACTCCCAGGAGACCGTCCGGATTCTACTCTGCTATAGGCCACCCGGCCCAAAATTGCAGCTTCTCCCATCATTGACGGACTTTATCTCCCTTAACAGGAAACATCTTTTGATGCTCGGGGACTTTAACCTCTGGGCCAACTCCCCGCAAGACCCCATTGCCGACGCCTGCATTGACCACCTGGAAGGATTAGGGCTTCAGCAACTAGTATGTGGACCCACACATGCTTCAGGTCACACGCTCGATCTTATTTTCAGACAAGATCTGGAAATAAAAATCTTGGAAAATGAACCGTTGCCATGGACAGATCACCATGCAATTAAATTCATTATTTCCGAATTCCCCCCTTAACAAAAACATCAAATCCAGTGAGAACACACTGGACTAGATGTCAGAAGAAGCTCAACTCGGAACTCTTTAAAGCCACGTTAAGGAAAAAAATAAAAACAATCCAGACGTATCAAACGGCTGAAGAAACACTGGATACCATAAACTCAGCCCTATTACAGTCAGCTGACTTAATAGCACCGAAACGTAAAACCCACATCCGAAAAAAATAACTCCAGCTGGTTCAACAACCAGCTGGCGTTACTGAAGCAAGAGCGCAGAAGGGCGGAAGCCGCCTGGAAAAGAAGCTCTTCAGATGAGAACCTCTCTATCTACAGGGCAATAACAAGAAAATGCAACAAAGAAATCTTCAAAGCCAAGAAAAACTATTTTTCTGAGGCTATCAACAGCGCCCTTAACCACCCCCGTAAACTCTTCAAGCTGGTCACTCAGACCATGAATCTAGGATGTCTTGAAGCCCCCAATTCGGACACACAAGAATTTTGCAATGAATTATCGGACTACTTCATTAATAAAATCGAGGGAATCCGGCAAAGCATTCAGCAAAACAATTCCCCTCCTAGCCCCCCCCGTAATTATTTACACAACACCGGCAGTGATTCACCACAACCAGGTAAGTTCACGCTGGAACCCATCTCTATTCAGACCACAAAAAATATCATCGGTACTTTGCGTAACAGCACTGCGCCTAATGATATCATCCCCACCAAAATGCTGAAGGAATGCGCCGACATCCTGGCACCTCCTATCACGCAGCTTATTAACCAATCTTTCAGGGAGGGCATAGTTCAGCAGAAGAAGTAATTTATTACGCAACGCGTCCGGGGACAGGAATCACTCGTACAGTCGCTCGTTCATGATCTGAACCTCTTCCTGAAGTAACCTCTCCGTCCGGTCCTTATGGTTTTCGTTGATGCTTTTTATTTCCTCACCAAATGTGAGTAAGCTGTATGCTATATGCTGCAATAAATCCCTGGTTTTTATGGAAGCTCTTAGATGTTTGTTTTTTTCTCTTTTTGCTTTGCCATTATCATGCCTGACATGTGAGGATTCTACATAACATCTTTTTCCTGGGCTTCCTGTTGGATACTTATGCGCAGTATGACCATCTGGTAAAACAGTGGTCTTTCTTGGAGGTAATAGTAGAATACCCATTTGGTGGTGGGATCACCGTATATCTTCTCATCACGTTTGCACTCTGGTGGATTTTAATTAGATCAATTTAATTATTGGATCAATTCTCATCACATTTGCACCCTGGTGGACTTTAATTAGACCAATTGGAAAATTGGATCTTCTGCACAGATTATTATATGGACATTCGTTTAGATATTCTATGCACTTATTTATTGGTGTAATATATTATTTTATTGGTGTAATATATCACTTTATTTTTTATTTTTTGTTTATATTTACACAGAACTTTGATATATGGTGCCTGAGAAGCACCATTAAAGACATTATATTATATTGTATTGTTTGCGCTGCACTATTTCTATGTTGTATGACTCCTACATGACAATGGACGCACAAATAGGGTCAGTAGTCAGCGGATCTCACCATCTGCTGCACCTACTACGCAGACTTACTCCTTTCATCCCCAAAGAAGACATAGCAGTCGTGGTGGGAACAATTGTGCAAACGCCCTTTACCTCGGACTCCCTTAGTACCAAATCACTCGTCTACGGCCGCTAGACTTGTGACTTGGAAAAAACCCTGGGAATCAATCTCACCTTCACTGAGATCCCTTCATTGGTTACCAGTAAAAGACAGAATCACCTTTAAAGCACTCTATCTAACGCATAGATGTATCCATGGGAATGCTCTCCATTATCTATGTGAAAAAATAAAAGCTCATAACCCCAATCGCGTTCTGCGATCCACCAATCAAAATCTACTCCAGATTCCGAAAGCCAACTACAAGTCCAAAGGAGATAGAAGATTCGCTGTCCAAGGTCCCAGACTATGGAACACTTTACTAACCAGCATTCGGTTGGAGGAGAACCACCTAGCGTTCAGGAGAAAGATCAAGACTCATCTCTTTTGATTTCAAAGGAGACAGGAACAACAAGCGCCCAGAGGCGATTTACTGCGCATGTGCTGTGCTATATAAGTTTTCATTCATTCATTCAAAGAGGAATTGTAACCACTTCAATACCAGGCACTTACGCACCTTCCTGCCCAAGCCAATTTTCAGCACTGTTGCACTTTGAATGACAATTGCGCGGTCATGCTAAACTGTACCCAAACTTTTTTTGTAATTTTGTTGCCACAAATAGAGCTTTCTTTTGGTGGTATTTGATCACCTCTGCGATTTTTATTTTTTGAACAACAACTAAAAAAATATCGAACATTTTGAAAAAAATAAAGTTTTTTTTTTTCATTTTTTTTTTTGTAAATAAGTACGTTTTCTTCTTCAATTATGGGCACTAATATGGCAGCACTAATTGGCAACGATGAGGTGGCACTGATGGGCACCGATGAGGTGGCATTAATGGGCACTGATGATGTTCACTGATAGGCGGCACTGATGGGCACCGATAGGCGACACTGATGGGCACTGATAGGTGGTGCTGGTATGTGGCACCGATGGGCACTCATAGGCAGCACTGATGGGCACTCATAGGCGGCACTGATAGGTACTTACGGGTGGCACTGATGGGTACTTATGGGTGGCACTGATGGGTGGCACAGATGGGCACTGATAGGTGGGCACTGGGCATGGATGGGCACTGATAGGTGGCACTGCTGGGCATCACTTGTTTATTTACTATTTTTTGCCAGTCAGTGCCCATGTTGCCAGTCAGTGCCCATTTGTTGGCACTGATTGGCATCTATTGTGCTTATTTTTTTGCCATGGGGGTTGTACCCTACCATCCATGTTGCCCGCTTCCCTGGTGGTCCTGGCGGCTTCCCTATTGGTCCAGTGTGGGCATCCAAGGGGGGCTGTGCTGATAAACAATCAGTACAAACCCCCCTGTCAGGAGAGTCCCCACAGGTGCGCGCTTGCATGTCATCCCGCTGGACGTCAATAGATGTCAATTTGCTATCGACCGGGCGGGAAGTGGTTAAACAACAAATTTAAACAATCAGTGAGTTGCTATGCTTCCGGACAACCACTGCAAATATATTAGCGCCTATTCAATACCATATTGTGGCAGTATGGTGTTACTATATGTGTTGTACAGCACCATTCATGTGTTAGCATGTTGCAACGCAAATAATTCTGAATGCCCCCCCAACACTTGGTCAGAACGCAGCTATCTTACAGTGCACTACAGTCTGAAATTTTACTGAATTGTATTTGGTATAAATTCTCTCTTAATCTACAGACAGAGCTCATAAATCAATTGACAAATTACTGGAAGTCACTGGGAATATAATTCCTCTAACCTGTGCTGTGTATCTCCTCTAAGCTTCCTGTATATCCAATTACCTTCAGACTTTCAAGTGTGGACATGATAGCTGTAAGAAACTTTAAACTTTCTGTATTTGAGAGACAGCAATGAGCCTGTTGTAGGTATGTTCGGGGATACAATTCTTGCATAATCAGCATTGGTCCCTAATTCACCAGATTATACAGTGCCTTGGAAAAAGTATTCACACCCCTTGAAATTTTCCACATTTTGTCATGTTACAACTAAAAAAAGTATTTTTGGGGGATTTTATGTGATAGACCAACACAAAGTGGCACATACAGTTGCCACAAAATGTATGTGAACCCTTTTGAAATGATATGGATTTTTGCACAAATTGGTAATAAAATGTGATCTGATCTTCATCTAAGTCACAACAATAGACAATCTCAGTCTGCTTAAACTAATAACACAAAGAATTAAATGTTACCATGTTTTTATTGAACATGCCATGTAAACATTCACAGTGCAGGTGGAAAAGGTATGTGAACCCCTAGACTAATGACATATCCAAGATCTAATTGGAGTGAGGTGTCAGCCAACTGGAGTCCAATTAATGAAATGAGATGAGTTGGTGATGAGTGTTGGTTACAGCTGCCCTGCCCTATAAAAAAAAATCACACACCAGTTCTGGGTTTGCTTTTCACAAGAAGCATTGCCTGATGTGAAGGATGCCTCGCACAAAAAAACTCTCAGAAGACCTACGATTAAGAATTGTTGACTTGCATAAAGCTGGAAAGGGTTATAAAAGTACCTCCAAAAGCCTTGCTGTTCATCAGTCCACAGTAAGACAAATTGTCTATAAATGGAGAAAGTTCAGCAGTGCTGCTACTCTCCCTAGGAGTGGACATCCCTGTTAGCGGATCTACAATACGTAAAACACTAAACAAGAATGGATTTCATTGAAGGATAGCACATAGGAAGCCACTGCTGTCCAAAAAAAACATTGCTGCACATTTACAGTTTGCACAAGAGCATCTGGATGTCCCACAACAGTACTGGCAAAATATTCTGTGGACAGATGAAACCAAAGTTGAGTTGTTTGGAAGAAACACACAACACTATGGGCCAGATTCAGCAAGACTTGCGCTGGAGTATTTCGATATGCGCCGCGTAACTGTGAAGATGCGCCGTCGTATCTATGTGGCCATACCCACCAAACTAGATGCGACAGAAGAAAGAAAGGAGTCACCGCTCCAGGTGGGATCACTAAATGGTTACAGGTGGTGCAGGATACCGAGGGTGCTGGCGGTGCACTAAGCAAAATGAAGACAAAGAAAAATGGATAGCCGCACTCCAAAACCTGATGGGTGGTCTTTTATTCAATAGACAGCATGTACAAATATAGGGTCACAGCAGTGGAAACAAGGAACAGCCGACGCGTTTCGCACTGGATCAGTGCTTATTCATGCACAGATGCGACAGAAAACGGGATTTCCCCGACCGGCTTAACTTTCCGACGCCAGAGTATCGTCAGCGCATAATTTCGCATGGCGCATCAGTCGCGCCTATTGATTTCCCCTGCAAATGTGCAAATGAGGGAGATTTTCCGATTCGCGAACGGATTAGCACCATACGCTGGCTACATGCGCCGTGCGTATCTCGTCCATCCGGCGCAAAGTTATTTCTACAAATAGCTGCTTTATCTTTACTCCAGACGGCCACAAGTCAACAGGAAAGCAGCTACAGCAGCGTTACCGACGATAAGAGCTAGCTGAGCACCCCCACTTGCAGGACAACACCTCTGTCCCTGCTTGTCTGTCAACTTTTACAGCCATGGAGGAAGACATCATAGGTCTCCATAGCCGAGATGACGGATGACAGCTCCTGGCCTTTAAAGTTCAGCTTTCTCCTGTGTTTGCGGGGAACGGGAGCAGCCATCTCAGAACAAAAGTAACTTCACTGCGGGGAGGGGGAACAGGATATACTTTAGTGCCAGAATGGCACATCTACGGGCGCATTTAAACGTCCAACGGAACACATTGCGCTGTCGTTTCCAAGGAAGTGGTGCCGACGGAAGTTGTGAGCATGCGCACTGGGATGCATTGACAGTCGACGCATGCGCAGTACGTTCGCCGCGGGATCACGCTTAGTTTAAATAATACACACCCCGTACCCGCCCAATTTGAATTCCGCCGGCTCATTTTCGATACGCTGCCGCAACTTTAGGAGCAAGTGCTTCATGAATAACAGCACTTGCTCCTAAAATTTCGCCAGAGTAACGTAAATGAGAAACGTTACTCCAGCTTAAAGATGCTCCCATCTACCTGAATCTGGCCCTATGTGTGGAGAAAAAATGGCACAGCACACATCAAAACCTCATCACAACTGTGAAATATGGTGGTGGGAGCATTATGGTTTGGGGCTGCTTTGCTGCGTCAGGGCCTGGACGGATTGCTATCATCTAAGGAAAAACAAATTGCCAAGTTTATCAAGACATTTTTCAGGAGAACTTAAAGCAGATGGTTCACCAAAAACAAATATTAAAAGCCAGCAGCAACAAATACTGCAGCTGCTGACTTTTAATATTAGGACACTTACCTGTCCTGGAGTCCAGCGGCGTCCACAGCAGAGGATGAGCGATCGCTCGTCACCCTGCTGCTCCCCCCTCCATCCACGGTGAGGGAACCAGGAAGTGAAGTGCTCCGGCTTCACTGCCCGGTTCCCTACGGTGCATGCGCGAGTCGCGCTGTGCCCGCGATTGGCTCCCGCTGTGTGCTGGGAGCCGAGAGTTCCCAGCATACAACGGGAAAAGCCCGTCTTTTGCCCGAGACTGCGGGCCGGAAGTGGGTGCGGATACCTGTCACCCCCCTCCCCCCTGAAAGGTGTCAAATGTGACGCCGGAGGGGGGGAGGGTTCCGATCAGCGGATCTTCACTTTAGGGTGGAGATCCGCTTTAAGGCCATCTGTCCACCAGCTGTAGCTCAACAGAAGATGGGTGTTGCAACAGGACAACGACCCAAAGCATAGAAGTAAATCAACAAATGGATGGCTTAAACAGAAGAAAATACACCTTCTGGAGTGGCCAAGTCAGAGTCCTGACCTCAACCCGATTGAGATGCTGTAGCATTACCTCAAGAAAGCGATTCACACCAGACATCCCAAGAATATTGCTGAACTGAAACAGTTCTGTAAAGAGGAATGGTCAAGAATTACTGCTGACCGTTGTGCATGTCTGATCTGCAACTACAGGAAACGTTTGGTTGAAGTTATTGCTGCCAAAGCAGGTTCAACCATATTAAATCCAAGGGTTCACATACTTTTTCCACCTGCACTGTGAATGTTTACATGGCGTGTTCAATAAAAACATGGTAACATTTAATTTCTTTGCATGTTATTAGTTTAAGCAGACTGTGATTGTCTATTGTTGTGACTTAGATGAAGATCAGATCACATTTTATGACCAATTTGTGCCGAAATCCATATCATTCCAAAAGGGTTCACATACTTGTGGCAACTGTAATTGTAAACTGAAAGAAAAATGATAAATGGTATTCAATTTTTTTACAAATAAGTGTCTGAAAAGTGTGGCGTGCATTTGTATTCAGCCTCCTTTACTCTGATACCCATAACTAAAATCTAGTGGAACCAATTGCCTTCAGAAGTCACCTAATTAGTAAATAGAAAGGATATAGATGTCCTCTACGCAATTAGCAAAGCAAACCCTAGTCTCACCACATCTCTAAATTAAAACCGATTTGTATACCCCAGAGGTGGAGTGTATTTCCTCGGTGGGACTTTTAAATTGGGAGACTGGTTTATAAGTAAAGATAAAGAACTGAGCGGTCGTCAATTAAGTTATCAAAAAAGTATAACATTTTATTAACTATTGTTGTTCGTAGACAACACATTAAGGCCAATGCTACAACGTTTTTATAAAAGCATCCAAATGACCAAAAGAGGGGTAATACAAATAGGGGCACACAAAGTACAGCGGCATTAAACATCAATAATAACAAAATATACAAGAAAATACACTAGCGACAAAAAATGCAAAGAAACCCTCAAAGAACTGTCTGTTACGATAAGGACAGATATGCCAACGTTTCGAGGCTATGCAGAGTAATGCGTCTTCATCAGGGCCAGGGTGATGCAATGAAGTCGCAGTACAATCTAAAAAATGAAAGAATAAAATGAAAAAGATGCAGAATACCAGAAACAATAATCGAAAGCATTGACAGTCCCTCACCATAGCTCTCACCGTGCGTGGAACAGTGCCCATAGGTGCACACACGACAGGTGGCCCCAACAAACCACCCCTGACAATAATTAGATTTATATTAGAGGTTTTTTCTTATAGTATGACATACTGGAGAGATATGTACTAACCGATGGATACATATGTAATATTTTCTCAGGAGATAAAAAGTTGCTGTCTTGCCAGATGAGACAGTGTGTCCTATGGTCATTAAAACAAAATTGTTGAAAAAATATCCTCTCATGGGAGAAAGATGGTCTAAAAATAAGAAAACAAACGGAAAAAACATAATAATGCCATGAAATATCAAGAGGTGATACAATATTCCTTTGTATCGAGAAAAAAATAAAATAAAATGTAGATGTACATACAGTCTGATGTGCACTAAGTTCGCATATTTTTTCAACAATTTTGTTTTAATGACCATAGGACACACTGGGGCTGATTTACCAAGCCTGTGCGCCATGACTTATGGTGCACAAGCAGGAGTAAAACCGTTTTTGACATTTACAAAAGAGATACACTGCCAGTGCAGTGTATTTCTTCATTTACTAAACTGCCTAATGCGCCCAGGAGAGGGCGCACAGCACGCCAGTACAGAGCTGGCGTACGGCATTTAGTAATGTAAATATCGGGGATTTGGGCGGGAGTTTATGAGGGGAGGGAGGGGGTGATGCAGGGGAAGTGTAGTGACATGTGTTTGAACGTGTGGCGGGCCGAATTGAAAGAGAAAGTGACTTTTGAGAAGCGATCCCCGTGCGCTTGCAAAGTACAAATTTGCATACTGGGCATGCGTAGAGGGAGATTTCAGGGAATGCCGTGCGCCGCGTCAGTACGCCGAGAAATTCTTGGTAAATACCAAGCGGCGTAGCAGTATTTTCACTGCGTGAAGCGGCGCACGGCAATCTCCGAGCTGTTCTCGGGCTGCGCTGACACTGAAGGGGAACTCCGCGCCAAATTTCACATTTGAAACTGGCGCGGGTTCCCCCCAGGGGTATAATAGGCTCTTCGGCTTTGGTCCGGAACGTGAGGGGTTAACCCATGCCAAAAATGGCGTGGGGTTCCCCCCCAGATCCGTACCAAGCCTTATCCCAGGCACGCAGTCTGGCCGGACAGGAATGGGGGTGGGGACGAGCTAGCAGCCCCCACCCTCCTGAGCCGTACCAGACCACATGCCCTCGACATGGGGGAGTCTGCCCCCCCACCCCAAAGCACTCTTGTCCCCATTTCGATAGGGACAAGAGCCTCTTCCCGACAACCCTGGCCATTGGTTGTCGGGGTATGCGGGCGGGAGCCAATCAGAATCTGGGAGCGCCTTTAATAAGGCGGCAACCAGATTCCGGCCCCCTACCCTATGTGAATGAGTATGGGGTACATGGTACCCCTACCCATTCACCTGGTGGAAAAAGTGTAAACACAAATAAACCACACAAGAATAAAATAATTTATTAGTCAGCTCCGGGGGTCTTCCGCCAACCCACCCCGGTCTTGGCAGCTGCAGTCTTCCGCTGCCGCCCCCTTCACCATGAAGCTCCGTGCTTGTGGGGGAGGGCAGCGGGCTTCGACGTTTTCGGCCGGGGTGAGGGTCGCACATCCCACCCCGGTTTTCTAGTCGTCTTCCGCCGCGGCCCCCTTCACCATGAAGCTTCCTGCCTATGGGGGAGGGCCGCGGGCTTCGTAGTTTTCTGCCGGGGGGGGGCTCTCGATAGCCTCTTCTGCCTGGCTCTTTCGCGGGGGCCAGGGCTTCTTGTCGCTGTGTCGCTGTCTTCCGCCACGGGGTGACACTCGCGGGCTTCTTCGGCGACCTCCGCTTCTGCCTGGCTCCGCCGCTGGGGCCAGGGCTTCTTCTTCCGTTCGATGTTGACACGGCGACGTCCGGCGCTGAAATGCCGACAGAGCGGGGGGCACCGACTTATATTGGCATTGGGCGTTGGTGTGGTTATGTCACCATGTGACCTTAACCCATGTGACATCACAGGGCATGATGGGAATGTGATGTCACATGGGTTAAGGTCACATGGTGGCATAACCACGCCCACGCCCTATGCCAATATAAGTCCGTGCCCGCCGCTCTGTCGGCATTTCAGCGCCGGACGTCGCCGTGTCAACATCGAATGGAAGAAGAAGCCCTGGCCCCAGCGGCGGAGCCAGGTAGAAGCGGAGGTCGCCGAAGAAGCCCGCGAGTGTCACCCCGCGGCGGAAAACAGCGATGAGAAGCCCGCCGCCCTCCCCCATAAGCAGGAAGCTTTATGGTGAAGGGGGCTGCGGCGAAAACGACTAGAAGACTGGGGTGGGATGTGCGACCCTCACCCCGGCCGAACTTCGAAGCCCGCTGCCCTCCCACACAAGCACGGGAGCTTCGTGGTGAAGGGGGTGGCGGCGGAAGATGGCAACACAGCGACGAGAAGCCCGCCACGTCGAAGTCCGGGATGAGATGTGCGACCCTCATCCCGGCAGAAAATGTTGAAGGGGGCGGCGGCAGAAGACGGCGACACAGCGATGAGAAGGCCTGGCCCCCGCGGAGGAGCCAGGCAGAAGCCGACGAAGCCCGGAGAGTGGCGCCCTCCGGCGGGAAGACAGCGAAAGAAGCCCTGGCCTCAGAAGAAGCCAGGCAGAAGCGTAGAAGCCCGAGGGGGAGCGACACCCCCGTTGTTCTCCGCTGTTTTCAGCCGGCCCCCCCGGATGTGAAAGAGCTTAATTTTGGGGTGGGGGCCCGGCCGAACATGGCGGAGAGCATCGGTGGGTGTTTCCCCCCCCCCCCGGCAGAAAACGGCTAGAAGACCAAGGAGTGGTGACGCCCCCGTTGTTCTCCGCCATTTTCCGCCGGCCTCCCCGGATGTGAAAGAGCTTAATTTGGGGTGGGGGCCTGGCCGAACATGGCGGAGAGCATCGGTGGGTGTCTCTCCCCCCCGGCGGAAGGCGGCGGCGAAGACCGGGGGGGCTGGAGCCCCCCCGGCAGAAAACGTCTAGAAGACCGAGGAGGGGCTCCGCCCCCCGTTGTTCTCCGCCGTTTTTGGCCGGCCCACCCGGATGTAAAAGAGCTTAATTTGGGGTGGGGGCCTGGCCGAACATGGCGGAGAGCATCGGTGGGTGTCGTCCCCCCCCCCAGCAGAAAACGGCGAAGCCTGGGGCCCAATGGGCTGGTGGTGGGGGGTCCCGGCAGAAGACCCCCAGAGCTGACTAATAAATTATTTTATTCTGTGTGGTTTATTTGTGTTTACACTTTTTCCACCCGGTGAATGGGTAGGTGTACGATGTACCCCATACTCATTCACATAGGGTGGGGGGCCAGAATCTGGGGGCCCCCTTATTATAGGGGGCTCTCAGATTCTGATAAGCCCCCCGCCCGCATACCCCGACAACCAACGGCCAGGGTTGTCGGGAAGAGGCTCTTGTCCCTATCGACATGGGGACAAGAGTGCTTTGGGGTGGGGGGGCAGTGCCCCCCTCCCTCAAAGCACACACTCCCCCATGTCGAGGGCGTGTGGTCTGGTACGGCTCAGGAGGGAGGGGGGGCGCTCGCTCGTCCCCACCCCCATTTCTGTCCGGCCAGACTGCGTGCCTGGGAGAGGGGTTTGGTCTGGATCTGAGGGGGAACCCCACGCCGTTTTTGGCATGGGTTTAACCCCTTATGTTTCAGATCAAATCTAAGAGCCTGTTGTGCACCTGGAGGGGGACCCCCACGCCGTTTTTTTTTTTAATTTGGTGTGGAGTTCCCCTTTATCCCGGTCCTGTCAGGGGGGGAATGCCTGCTTGTCTGTCCATACAATGTATGAACAGCGATCTGTCATTTCCCCTAGTCAGTCCCACCCCCTTTACAGTTAGAACACACCCAGGTAACATAATCAACCCCTTCCTCGCCCCTAATGTTAACCCCTTCCCTGCCAGTGACATTTTTATAGTAAGCAATGCATTTGTATACCATTGGTCGCTAGAAAAATGCCAAAGCTCACAAAAATGTGTCCGCCACAATGTCGCAGTAGCCAGAAAAATCAATTACTAGTAAAACAAAAATATATTCCTAAAAAACCCATAAAACCAACCCCTACTTATAACTTTTGCCCAAACCAATGAAACGCTTATTGCGATTTTTTGGAACCAAAAATATGTCGAAGAATACGTATCGGCCTAAACTGAGGGCAAAACGTTTTTGGATGTATTTTGGGGGAGATTTATTATAGCAAACATTGAGTTGTCTTTTTATTTACAAAATTGTCGCTATATTTTTGGTTCAAGCAAAAATAAGAAAAAACGCAGAGGTGATCAAATACCACCAAAAAAAAAAAAAATTTTGTTGGGGGAAAATGGAGGACGCCAATTTTGTTTGGGGGCCACGTCGCCCAACCGCGCAATTGTCAGTTAAAATGACGCAGTGTTGAAATGCAAAAACTGGCCCGGTCAGTGACCAGTAATATGGTCTGGGACTCAAGTGGTTACAAATTAAGAAAACACTAAAGTTAGCCCAATGTATGGCCATAATGTGAAAGATGATGTTACACCGAGTAAATAGATACCCAACATGTCACGCTTTAATATTGCGAACACTCATGGAATGGCGCCAAACTTCAGTACGTGAAAATACCCATAGGCAACACTTTTTTATTTATTTTCAGCTTACCAGTTTAGATTTACAGAGGAGGTCTAGTGCTAAAAGTATTGCTCTCGTTCTAACGTACGCTATGATACCTCACATGTGGGGTTTGAACGGGGGTTAAATATGTGGGCGGGACTTACACATTTAAGGCCCGCCCACATATGGAAACATCCTTCAAACCACACATGTGAGGTATCATAGCGTGCGTAAGAGCGAGAGGAATACTTTTAGCACTAGACCTCATATGTAAATCTAAACTGGTAACCGGAAAAAAAAATGCTGCGTGTTCGCTTCTGACTGCGAGCTACTGGGACAGGGGCGTTTTAATTATTATTATTTATGTTTGTTACGTAAAAATTCAATAAGACCTCCCCTTCAGGTTGTAAAGCATCAGTTCAGGGGGAACAAAAAAAAAAAAAAACCTCTAATGCTTTCATCCGCCATTGCAGATTTGATTCTGGTAATGCATTTCGAGTGAACTGGGCATGCTCGAACACTTAGAAAAATAAGCTGGGTGTTTGTGCCTGAAAATGACATGCATCTATCTGAGCATGCTCAGAAAGCTTGTTTTTTGGCTTAGTAATTTAAGGACATCCTTAACAGGTGTAAGCAGTGCACACAAACTAGAGGCTGACATTTCTTCATGTGTTTCCAATTGGTTCATTAGCACACATGTTATAAAAAGCGTGGATAGAGCACGTGTCAGCTGCCCTCAGAGGGGCAGATTTGCTGGCTGGAAGGAATGGCGGAGCGTAACAGAGATGTTTTGGAGCAAGTTTTGTTTTTTTGATGTTTTGTCTGCTGCATAATTTTGCTAAATGTTTCTCAAGATGTTAATGACTAATGTTTTAATCCTGTGGGTCTATACTGTTATTTCAAAAGCATGATTTATTTTCCAATGACTGTGTGAAATAAACCTTGGTCTATTTTTTGTTTTTAGTTATTTTTATATTTTTTTGGTGTGTTTATTTTTAATATTTTGTTTTGCTTTCCTTGTTTTGTGGACCAATAAAATTACTTTCAAATTTTGAAGTTTGTTTTGTGATATTTTTTTCATGCTATGGATTTCAACCGCTGCAGCTGAAATAGTTTGGGCCTAAACCATCAAGTGTGATTTGTCTCTAAGCTCTTTCCTGGTGTGTATGCATGAAATGTTTAGTCACCAGAAAAGGAAGGACAAAGCGGTAAGTATTGTTTCCTAGAATTGATGTCCAGACTGACTTTTTAAAGCACATGTGCAAGATGTAGGAAAACCTGCAAACAGGGCCTGTTTGGAGGGGGGGTGTATTGGTGGAAATTTTTGATTTATTAGACACGACCTTAGATACCAGGTTTACAAAATAAACAGGGGAAAAAAGAAAACAGCAAAATCTCACATCACTTACAAACTTTTGCATGTACAAAAAACACATCAACTACAATACTTTTCCATGAAATTTACAAAACATAAAAGACAAAAGAAAAATATTATACATAACATCCCTTACACGGTTTAACCAACTACCTGCGCAAGCCTATAGGCACCACCGTAGAAACCTACAGTCTCTGCCATATCTGGCCACTGCACCAGGTCATAGTTAGTCAATTATACCGACAAAACTACACATCATCAGACTCTGAAGACAAAATCCCACTATGTTGACCAGCGTCCACACCCTCATCCTGCTCAAAACGGGGCTCAACACCCCCTCCTACATCGCTCACTCCCCCTTTTTTTGCTTTTTTCTTTTTCTTCTTACTCTTCCTAAGCACTACCCGACCAGCACCATCGGCCGCTGGGCCAGCACCACTCATACCCTCTGAGGGCTCCTCACTAGACACAACCTTAGGTCTTTTTTGTGACCTGAGGGACACTTCCATATCCTCCTGAGCTACTGCATCACTTAAAACATGGGAAACCACTGGGGGAGGGGGAAACGGAACAGCACAGGAGGAAAGTGGGGGGGAGACAGGACAAGGACAAAGAGGAAGGGGCAACAGGAAGGGGAAGGGAGGAGGGATATCATCAAATGAACCCAAACAAAGGGGGGGCCCCCTACCACTTGACATTCTACCCTCCTTAAAAGCAGAGACCTTCGTCGCCAAGCCCTCTCACCCCCCTCCACCTCGGAATCAGTATCCAAGGTAGAGGAATCCAAAAAACTGGGATACTCAAGAAAAACCCCACCTCCACCCGACACACCACCACCCACTTTGACCTGGAGGGTCAGGGGCAGCTGTACTCGCCCCCGCCCTCCTCCCAGCAGGACCTTGCCTCTGGGGCATAGGGGCAGCTCGGCCACCAGATTTAAAAACATCCGTAGCCAAGCCCTCCCACCCCCCTCCATCTCAGAATCAGTGTCCGAGGTAGAAACCTCCGACACCCCAGATTCCTCTGACACATTGCCCCTAAAAGCCTGCGGACAACGGCTAAAAGGGTGACCAAGCTTGTTACATAAGTTACATCTGATACGGGCACACCCATCCGCCAGGTGACCCCTCTCACCACAGCGCGTGCACTTCACCACAGTACAACCAGCGCTCAAGTGAGTGGGGGACCCACACTTAAAACATCTTTTAGGTTGACCAGGATAAAAAACCAAGATTCTATCTCTCCCAATGAAGGCACTCCCGGGATGTGAGCCATGCTATTTCCCTGTCTCCTCAATCTAATTTTAGCCCCCCAGGCCCCTGTCCAGATCCCCCTTTCATCCACCTTCTTCCAAAGGGGGCCCTGCAGCTGGCCATGGCGGTTCAACCAGGTCGCAATGTCTTCCGAAGGAAGAGATTCATTGCGTACCAAAATGGTCACATTTTTGACCTCCTCCTGCCTAGTCAGGGGGGTCAAACGAAACTTGGACCATGGGTCCTGTCCTTTAACCAAATCATAATTAAGTAAAAACATTTCCATAACAACAACTGCAACAAAACTAAAATCAAACTCTACGGAACTCCCAGGATGAATGACCGCAAAAAGGTCAGACGCCCTTACTCCCAAGGAGAGGACCATATCAATGGCCTCCACTCGAGATGGGCACCGACCCTCACCAACATATCTCAATTGAATAACATTTCTCCTTCTACGCTCTAAACCACCGACTCCCCTGGACCATGCCCCCTCACCCTGCTGTTGCTGCGCAGGGGGGACCCTAAAGTTACGGGCACCGAACTTACTGTAGATATGATCCAAGGGAGCACTTGCCCCAGCTACTTGGGCATAAGACCTTCCCTCTCTCAAAGCTTTAAGTAAATTTTCCTCCTGGGAGGCTGTGATGACTCTCCCAGGCTGAGGTGCACCAAATGGATCAGCCCCACTTGGGACATCCATTGGCACAACCTGGGCAGATACCTCTTGACTTACTACCCTCCCCCCTGGTACCAAAGAGACAAGAGGGGGACCTGTCTTCTTAAAAGCTTCTTGTACCTGAGCCAGTAAAGTGTCATCATCCATATAAAAACTAGAGTCCTCCATTTTCTTCACAGGCTCCATAGGAGCTCACATGAACTTCTGTCACAGCTGCAGACTGGGAACCCTCTAGACCCCTAATAAAATCCATTGCTGGGCACTCCTCTTCTAAATGTCCCGCAGGGTGATCACCCCAAGCCTGAGCCTGCTCAGGAGGAAAACCCACAGACAGGGGGGTACTCACAAGTCCTTGGGTAGTCTGTACCAAAACCGAGGGCCGGATCTGGCCGGGAAACGGAGCTCCGGGTGTCACCGCGGCCACTTCCGGTTCACCCGCGGACGTCACTTCTCGGTTTCGGTTCACCCGCTGACATCACTTCCGGTTCCGGGTCACGCACTGACGTCACTCCGGTCGCGCGGCTCTGGCCCAATCACGGGAGATTCCAGCACAGTGAGAACGCCCTCTAAGTCACTGCTGATTGGTTGTCTAGAGGCAGGAAGCTCCACATGGAGTGGCGTGCCTTCTCCCTCGGCAGCCATTACTGTCCTAGCTATGGCTTCTTCCATATTAGGTGACACATAGTCCATCTCAACTGGGTCCATGGTAAGTGCCTGCCCCTCACCCTGTAAACCCGCAGCGGTCGCCACCACAACGGCCGGCTGACCCTGCTGTAGGCTACTTGCTGGGTTCACAGAGGCAGAAGCACCCCCGCTTCCAGGAGCAGGTTTTATCACCCGGATCTTGCTGGGAACCAGATACACTCATCTCAGCGGCAAAGGAACCACGAGGAAGACGGGAGAGTCTCACCACAGGATTAAAACCTCTCTCACTCATACAGGTACTTCCCGCTTCATAGGACAACCCCCCACTGATGTTGCACCCCCTTTCTTTGCAGACTGGGGCCCAGCAAGTGCTTGGGCGTCCTCAGCGGTACTCACCAAAGTGGTCCCTGAGGTCCGAGCTCCACTGACAGAGAATCCTCAAACCTCTCAGCTACTGATGTAGACTTGCTTCTCCTTGCGAACCTGTTTACTCTCTTCAAAGGCACGCTGGAGCTCCTTCTTGATTGGAAGGAGAAAGGTCTTCTCCGCAGTTCCCCTGGAACAAAGACCCATGGTAAGACTCCATAGCTGGCCATTCTGTTCTTTCATCAGATCTATCGCTTCCTTAAACTCAAATCTCTTTGAGCTGCTGACCCGATCTCTTCTGTTCCTCAAACTGGCCAGCACTGACATCCTGGAGTGGAGAGCCTGTGCAGCCTTCTGAATCAATACCTTGATCTTGCTGCGCCTTCTCAGCACTCCCATCTCATCTTCCCCATGCTGGGGAAGAGTCCAATCCACCAGCTTAGACTGGGCCATCAAAAACTGCTTTTCTTCTTTGTTTAGATCCCCAAAACTAGGGAGATCCACAGTCCTTGGAGGTACCGGGGGCGGGAGGTGGACTCCCCCTGCCCAGGAGCAAGCCCCTGACCTGGGCTTGATGAGGCCATAGCCTCCCCTCTCCTCCAGGGTCTGGTTCTTCACAGGAGCTGCTTCAAAGACACAACCTCTTCCTTCAAGCATTGGTGGAAATTTTTATTTTAGACATAGTACACACCTTAGATACCAGGTTTACAAAATAAACAGGGGAAAAAAGAAAACAGCAAAATCTCACATCACTTACAAACTTTTGCATGTACAAAAAACACATCAACTACAATACTTTTCCATGAAATTTACAAAACATAAAAGACAAAAGAAAAATATTATACATAACATCCCTTACACGGTTTAAAACCAACTACCTGCGCAAGCCTATAGGCACCACCGTAGAAACCTACAGTCTCTGCCATATCTGGCCACTGCACCACACAGGTCATAGTTAGTCAATTATACCGACAAAACTACACATCATCAGACTCTGAAGACAAAATCCCACTATGTTGAGCAGCGTCCACCCTCATCCTGCTCAAAACGGGGCTCAACACCCCCTCCTACATCGCTCACATCCCCCTTTTTTTGCTTTTTCTTTTTCTTCTTACTCTTCCTAAGCACTACCCGACCAGCACCATCGGCCGCTGGGCCAGCACCACTCATACCCTCTGAGGGCTCCTCACTAGACACAACCTTAGGTCTTTTTTGTGACCTGAGGGACACTTCCATATCCTCCTGAGCTACTGCATCACTTAAAACATGGGAAACCACTGGGGGAGGGGAAACGGAACAGCACAGGAGGAAAGTGGGGGGGAGACAGGACAAGGACAAGAGGAAGGGGCAACAGGAAGGGGAGGGAAGGAGGGATATCATCAAATGAACCCAAACAAAGGGGGGGCCCCCTACCACTTGACATTCTAAACCCTCCTTAAAAGCAGAGACCTTCGTCGCCAAGCCCTCCTCACCCCCCTCTACCTCGGAATCAGTATCCAAGGTAGAGGAATCCAAAAAACTGGGATACTCAAGAAAAACCCCACCTCCACCCGACACACCACTTTGACCTGGAGGGTCAGGGGCAGCTGTACTCGCCCCCCCGCCCTCCTCCCAGCAGGACCTTGCCTCTGGGGCATAGGGGCAGCTCGGCCACCAGATTTAAAAACATCCGTAGCCAAGCCCTCCCCACCCCCCCTCCATCTCAGAATCAGTGTCCGAGGTAGAAACCTCCGACACCCCAGATTCCTCTGACACATTGCCCCTAAAAGCCTGCGGACAACGGCTAAAAGGGTGACCAAGCTTGTTACATAAGTTACATCTGATACGGGCACACCCATCCGCCAGGTGACCCCTCTCACCACAGCGCGTGCACTTCACCACAGTACAACCAGCGCTCAAGTGAGTGGGGACCCACACTTAAAACATCTTTTAGGTTGACCAGGATAAAAAACCAAGATTCTATCTCTCCCAATGAAGGCACTCCCGGGGATGTGAGCCATGCTATTTCCCTGTCTCCTCAATCTAATTTTAGCCCCCCAGGCCCCTGTCCAGATCCCCCTTTCATCCACCTTCTTCCAAAGGGGGCCCTGCAGCTGGCCATGGCGGTTCAACCAGGTCGCAATGTCTTCCGAAGGAAGAGATTCATTGCGTACCAAAATGGTCACATTTTTGACCTCCTCCTGCCTAGTCAGGGGGGTCAAACGAAACTTGGACCATGGGTCCTGTCCTTTAACCAAATCATAATTAAGTAAAAACATTTCCATAACAACAACTGCAACAAAACTAAAATCAAACTCTACGGAACTCCCAGGATGAATGACCGCAAAAAGGTCAGACGCCCTTACTCCCAAGGAGAGGACCATATCAATGGCCTCCACTCGAGATGGGCACCGACCCTCACCAACATATCTCAATTGAATAACATTTCTCCTTCTACGC
This sequence comes from Rana kukunoris, assembly GCA_029574335.1. Classification (NCBI taxonomy): domain Eukaryota; kingdom Metazoa; phylum Chordata; class Amphibia; order Anura; family Ranidae; genus Rana; species Rana kukunoris. The sequence continues at coordinate 439,552,942 of CM056049.1, forward strand.
TCTAAACCACCGACTCCCCTGGACCATGCCCCCTCACCCTGCTGTTGCTGCGCAGGGGGGACCCTAAAGTTACGGGCACCGAACTTACTGTAGATATGATCCAAGGGAGCACTTGCCCCAGCTACTTGGGCATAAGACCTTCCCTCTCTCAAAGCTTTAAGTAAATTTTCCTCCTGGGAGGCTGTGATGACTCTCCCAGGCTGAGGTGCACCAAATGGATCAGCCCCACTTGGGACATCCATTGGCGCAACCTGGGCAGATACCTCTTGACTTACTACCCTCCCCCCTGGTACCAAAGAGACAAGAGGGGGACCTGTCTTCTTAAAAGCTTCTTGTACCTGAGCCAGTAAAGTGTCATCATCCATATAAAAACTAGAGTCCTCCATTTCTTCACAGGCTCCATAGGAGCTCACATGAACTTCTGTCACAGCTGCAGACTGGGAACCCTCTAGACCCCTAATAAAATCCATTGCTGGGCACTCCTCTTCTAAATGTCCCGCAGGGTGATCACCCCAAGCCTGAGCCTGCTCAGGAGGAAAACCCACAGACAGGGGGGTACTCACAAGTCCTTGGGTAGTCTGTACCAAAACCGAGGGCCGGATCTGGCCGGGAAACGGAGCTCCGGGTGTCACCGCGGCCACTGCCACTCCGGTTCACCCGCTGACGTCACTTCCGGTTCCCCCGCTGACATCACTTCCGGGTCACGCACTGACGTAACTTCCGGTCGCGGCTCCGGCCCAATCACGGGAGATTCCAGCACAGTGAGAACGCCCTCTAAGTCACTGCTGATTGGTTGTCTAGAGGCAGGAAGCTCCACATGGCGTGGCGTGCCTTCTCCCTCGGCAGCCATTACTGTCCTAGCTATGGCTTCTTCCATATTAGGTGACACATAGTCCATCTCAACTGGATCCATGGTAAGTGCCTGCCCCTCACCCTGTAAACCCGCAGCGGTCGCCACCACAACGGCCGGCTGACCCTGCTGTAGGCTACTTGCTGGGTTCACAGAGGCAGAAGCACCCCCGCTTCCAGGAGCAGGTTTATCACCCGGATCTTGCTGGGAACCAGATACACTCATCTCAGCGGCAAAGGAACCACGAGGAAGACGGGAGAGTCTCACCACAGGATTAAAACCTCTCTCACTCATACAGGTACTTCCCGCTTCATAGGACAACCCCCCACTTGATGTTGCACCCCCTTTCTTTGCAGACTGGGGCCCAGCAGGTGCTTGGGCGTCCTCAGCGGTACTCACCAAAGTGGTCCCTGAGGTCCGAGGCTCCACTGACAGAGAATCCTCAAACCTCTCAGCTACTGATGTAGACTTGCTTCTCCTTGCAACCTGTTTACTCTCTTCAAAGGCACGCTGGAGCTCCTTCTTGATTGGAAGGAGAAAGGTCTTCTCCGCAGTTCCCCTGGAACAAAGACCCATGGTAAGACTCCATAGCTGGCCATTCTGTTCTTTCATCAGATCTATCGCTTCCTTAAACTCAAATCTCTTTGAGCTGCTGACCCGATCTCTTCTGTTCCTCAAACTGGCCAGCACTGACATCCTGGAGTGGAGAGCCTGTGCAGCCTTCTGAATCAATACCTTGATCTTGCTGCGCCTTCTCAGCACTCCCTGGTCATCTTCCCCATGCTGGGGAAGAGTCCAATCCACCAGCTTAGACTGGGCCATCAAAAACTGCTTTTCTTCTTTGTTTAGATCCCCAAAACTAGGGAGATCCACAGTCCTTGGAGGTACCGGGCGGGAGGTGGACTCCCCCTGCCCAGGAGCAAGCCCCTGACCTGGGCTTGATGAGGCCATAGCCTCCCCTCTCCTCCAGGGTCTGGTTCTTCACAGGAGCTGCTTCAAAGACACAACCTCTTCCTTCAAGGCATTGGTGGACAGGCTTAAAGTGCTGATTTACAGCGCTGTGCTTGAAACTAGCACAAGACAATCCTATTCTAATTGTGGGTTGTTTGAGGGAAGCCAATTGAGTGTTAGAACCCCTGCTAGTGTTTTTAGGTTGGGTTTTGTGTCCCTTTTCTTAAAATTGGCTTCACTTCCTGTCACACAGCTGAACAGGAAGTGAGGTTAAAACTCTACCAATGGTCTTTTCTTCGGGACACAGGTCAAACTAACTAGTGTCCCCATTAAGCAAATTGCACTGCTGTGTACACCCCAAATGATTAGTTACTTTGGGGTTTAGTAAAGGCAAAGCCGCTCTGCAGTAGAAGCGCAGGCAATGAAAATCAGAAGGGAAGCACTGATGGTTTTAACTTCCAACCCCGCCAAGTTTATATTTTTCTTCCTTGCTTGTCCACTTGTAGTGCAAAGTGGATTTGCCTTTAGTAAATGGACCCCAAAGTCCAAGATCTATACTAATTTGGGGTGTACACAGCAAAATGCAATTTCCAAAATGGGAAACTATTTAGATTGATCTGTGTGTCCCCAACAAAACATTACTCAGGTTTTTCCCTCACTTCCTGTTTGGCTATGTGGCAGGAAGTGAATTAATTAAGTAGAAAGTGACAACATTTGTGAGGTGTCTTTACCCTATCAGGGGTGCAGGCATCCCCAAAACAAACAAGAAAATTGTTGATTTAACATTGGGTGGTGTTTGTGGGGGTCCCTAACACACATTCATACATATTAGCAACGCTATTTTCTTAAGCCTCTCAATAAAATGATCTGAAATTTGGGGTTAAGCTGGAACTAAAATCATCACTTTTATTTTTTTGTTTTCTTTCATTTTGGATAGAGTTGGGGGGGGGGTTAGAAGCTCTGTCAGTTTATTTTGTATTATCCCTGTCCGTTTGGGGAGATTGGCCTTCACTCCCTGCCCCATAGCCAAACAGGAAGTGATCGAAAAACTAGGCAAATTAAGGGACTCCTGTGCCCCCCCCCCCCAGAACTTGTGTGTGTCCCCTGAGGTGGGTCATAAAAAAACAGGGTGTGGCCTTGACAGGAAGGGTGGGTCATTTTTCTATTAGGGGGTGCCGAAATTTGGTCAGGCCTAGGGCAGCACAAAACCTAAATATCCTACTGCATATTAGGGCTTATTTAGACAGGATCCAATTTGCAGCATGTTTTTAGATTGTGGGAGGAAACCCACACAGGCACAGGGAGAACATGCAAACTCCAGGCAGATAGTGTCACGGGCGGGATTCGAACCAGCAACCCTTTTGCTGCTAGGTGAACATGCTACACACTACACCACTGTGCTGAACGAACATGATCGCAGCTGAAAGCATGAGAGGATTTTTATTTTTATTTTTTCCAATTCCATGCTTTCCAGCCTGGAGGACAGATGTGGGGTCTAATTGACCCCGCCTCTCTCTATAAAGAGCACCTGTCACACACTAGTCCTATTACAAGGGATGTTTGCATTCCTTGTAATAGGAAGAAAAGTGAAAAATAATACAAAAAAAGGAACAAACAAGTGCAAAAATAAAAATATTAAGTAAAAAACAAACAAACAAAAAAAAACTAAATTTAAATGCCCCTGTCCCTAGTAGCTCGCACTCAGAAGTGAACACGCATGCAAGTCCCACCCACATATGTAAACACCCTTCAAACCCCACATGTGAGGTATCATAGCGTGCGATAGAGTGAGAGCAATAATTTTAGCACTAGACCTCCTTTGTAACTCCAAACTGGTAACCTGAAAAAAAAAGTCAAGCGTCACCTATGGAGATTTTTAAATAACGAAGTTTAGCGCCATTCCATGAGTGTGCGCAATATGAAAGCGTGACAAGTTAGGTATCTATTTACTCGGTGTAACATCATCTTTCACCTTATCCCTAAAAATTGGGCTAGCTTTACTGCTTTCTTATTTTTTCATTCATGAAATAAGTTTTTTTTTGTAAGCCAAAAAAAAAAAAAACGTTAGAAATTTTTTGGCGCAAATACCGTTGGAAATTTGTAAGAAAAAATGGCCGCCACTTTATTCCCTAGGGTGTTTGTTAATAAAATATATATAATGTTTGGGGGTCCTGAGTAATTTTCAAGGAAGAAAATATAATTGTTACATGAAGGAGAGAAGTGCCAGAATAGGCGCGGTATGGAAGTGGTTAAAGTGCAACAATAAAAGTTAAAAATTCCTTGAAATTTCGTACCATGGGGGGGGGGGGGGCAATCAGGGCCGCCATCAGGAATTATGGGGCCCCTTACACAGCTCCAGGCATGGGCCCCTGGAGCAGAGAACAGGAGGGGGTGCTGCCGCCTGAAATTGAGAAGGGGGGGGGGCTGCCGCAATTTGATAAGCGGGGGGTTCCTTTACAAAAAAATAAATATAGAAAAATATATATTAAAAAATGGGTGGTAGCCATCCGGGGGCCCTGGGGACCTCTGGGCCCTTTAATAAAAATAAACCTCTGGGCCCTTTAATGAAAAATAAATAAAAATATCTATATATATATATGTATATAAAATTAAAAAAAAGGGGGGTTGCCTTGGGAGCTCTGGGCCCTTTAATAAAAAATAAGTAAAAAAATATCTAAACAAAAATCACATGGGGTGGGAGCTCTGGTGGCTCAACGTGATTGGCACTGCGCTCACAAGCCAAGAGGTCGGATCCCGGTCTCGGCTACATGTGAATTGAGTTTGGTAGTCCCGGTGGGTGTGCTATGCAAGGTACGCCTGTGCTTAGTATGCCCACCCCCCCCCCAAAAAAAACACCACACTTGCACGCACACAAAATTGGTTTAACACGCACGCACTTTGGCCATGAGGTCTCTTAAAATAAAGAGAGGCAAAGGACCTACAGGGCTGGCTGGGTGGGCTAGACTCCCTCATAGGGGGAGTCCCTCTGTCCCAAGTGGAGCAGGTAGGGTGGGGTGAGTGGGAGGCCCCCCTCACACCCGCCATTGCCACCGGGGGCATGGAGAAGGATGGCGATTGCCTCCGGGGGGAGGGTCTGCCTACTCCCAACTCCTGCTCCTCTCTCTCGACTTCACGCACAAAATACACTTTAAAAAATAATAATAATAAAAAAAAAACAACCTGGTGAAAATATAAAATGTTTATAACATTTTTATAAGCAAAAAGGTTGTCATCTGGGGCCCTCTGGGCCCTTTCATAATAATATTATATATATGTTAAAAAAAATAAAAAATATATAAAAATATATCATTTTTTGTATTTTTTTTAAAAAAAAGGGGGGTTGTCATCTGGAGCCCTGGGGATCTCCGGGCCACTGGGGACCTCCAGACCCCCCAAAAAAACATTGGCTCTTTAATAACAAAAAATATGGGGGGTTGCCACCCGGGGCCCTGGGGGCCTCTGGGCCCCTGGGGACCTCCGGACTGCTAAAAAAAAAAAAAATCCAAAAATTGGCCCTTTAATAAAAAATAATAAAAAAATAAAATAAAAAAAATATAAAAAAAAAAAAAAAGAGGGGGGTTACCATCTGGGGCGCTGGGGGCCTCCAGACATCTGGGCACCTCCAGACCCCCGGGCCCCTTACATGTGTACTGCCTGTACCCCCCTGATGGCGGCCCTGGGTGTAATGTCAGCATGTGAAAAGTGACATTCTGAAGGAAAAAAGCCGTTTAAAACTGACCCGCGGCAATAATGAATTGTCAGCTCCTGGCAATTGCAGGAGAATTCATTCATAAAAAACACCAAAAAAAAAGCGTGGGGGTCCCTTTAGGTCTGGTATGGATATTAAGGGGAACCCCGCCGTCAATTTTATAAAAAAAATGACGTGGGGTTCCCCCCAAATATCCATAACCAGACCCTTCAGGTCTGGTGTGGAATTTAAGGGGAACTCCACCCCAAATTTAAAAAAAAAATGGCGTGGAGTCCCCCCTAAAATCCACACCAGACCCCTTATCTGAGCACGTTGACCTGGCCGGCCACAGAAAAGAGGGGGGTTCAGGAGTGCGGCCCCCCTCTCCTGAACCGCACCAGGCCACATGCCCTCAACATTGGAAGGGTGTTTTGGGGGTACCCCCCAAAACACCTTGTCCCCATGTTGATGAGGACAAGGGTCTCTTTCCCACAACACTTGCCCGGTGGTTGTGGGGGTCTGCGGGCAGGAGGCTTATCGAAATCTGGAAGACCCCTTTAACAAAGGGGCCCCCCAGATCCCAGCCCCCCCCTGTGTGAAATGGTAATGGGGTACATTGTACCTCTACCATTTCACCAAAAAAAAAAAGTGTCAAGGGTTAAAAACGACAAGAGCCGGTATTTTACAAGTCCTTTATTATCTTCTTTTTAGGGGGGACTCCACGCCATTTTTTAAATTAAATTCCACACCAGACCTGAAGGGTCTGGTTATGGATATTTGGGGGGAACCCCACGTCATTTTTTTAAAAAAATGACGGCGGGGTTCCCCTTAATATCCATACCAGACCTAAAGGGTCTGGTTATTGAATTTGGGGGGACCCCACGCTTTTTTTTTTGTTTTTTTTATGAAAGAATTCTCCTGCAATTGCCGGGAGCCGACAATTCATTATAGCCGCGAATCAGTTTTAAACGGCATTTTTTCTTTGGAGAATGTAATTTTGTGCAGAGACAGTTCTAACCACAGAAAACATGCGCTTTTTCACATGCTGACATTAGAAAAAAAGCATTGATACATGTCCCCTGGGGAAGGACTGAGGTCCCCAAACACTTTTTAGGACAAAACTTGCAGATTAGCCTTTAAAATTCACAATTAAGATTTCCCCCATAGACTTTAACAGGGAGTTTGGCGGCGGCTTTACTTATCAATTGCATTGCGCTGCTGCTGCGGCCGGTTCATGCGCCTAATTAAGGCTTCATCCAGCGCACGAATTAAGGCATGTACCGGCGCAGCGCAGCTTCAATAGTAAATCACCCCCACTGTCTCATCTGGCAAGACAGCAACTTTTTATCTCCTCCTGAGAAAATATTACATATATATCCATCGGTTAGTATATATCTCTCCAGTATGTCATACTATAAGAAAAAACCTCTAATATAAATCTAATTATTGTCAGGGGTGGTTTGTTGGGGCCACCTGTCATGTGTGCACCTATGGGCACTGTTCCACGCATGGTGAGAGCTATGGTGAGGGACTGTCAATGCTTTCGATTATTGTTTCTGGTATTCTGCATCTTTTTCATTTTATTCTTTCATTTTTTAGATTGTACTGCGACTTCATTGCATCACCCTGGCCCTGATGAAGACGCATTACTCTGCATAGCCTCGAAACGTTGGCATATCTGTCCTTATCGTAACAGACAGTTCTTTGAGGGTTTCTTTGCATTTTTTGTCGCTATTGTATTTTCTTGTATATTTTGTTATTATTGATGTTTAATGCCGCTGTACTTTGTGTGCCCCTAATTGTATTACCCCTCTTTTGGTCATTTGGATGCTTTTATAAAAACGTTGTAGCATTGGCCTTAATGTGTTGTCTACGAACAACAATATTTAATAAAATTTGATACTTTTTTGATAACTTAATTGACGACCGCTCAGTTCTTTATCTTTACCTATAAACCAGTCTCCCAATTTAAAAGTCCCACGAGGAAATACACTCCACCTCTGGGGTATACAAATTAATTAGTAAATAGAGTCCACCTGTCTGTAATTTAATCTCAGTATAAATACAGCTGTTCTGTGAAGTGCTCAGAGGTTTGTTAGATAACCTAAGTGATGAAACAGCATCATGAAGGCCAAGGAACACACCGTAAGGGATAAAGTTGTGGAGAAATTTAAAGCAGGGTTGGGTTATAAAAAAAATATCCCACGCTTTGAACATCTCACGTTGCACTGTTCAATCTGTCATCCAAGAATGGAAAGAGTATGGCACAACTGCAAACCTACAAAGACATGGCCATCCCACCTAAACTGACAAGCCAAGCAAGGAAAGCATTAATCAGAGAAGCAGCCAAGTGGCCCATGGTAACTCTGGAGGACCTGCAGAGATCCACAGCTCAGGTGGGAGAATATGTCCACAGGACAACTATTAGTTGTGCACTCCACAAATCTGACCATTATGAAAGAGTGGCATGAAGCCAGACATTTTTTAAATAAAACCATAATACGTCCCATTAATGGAAAGCCATGTGGAAGCACCTTCTTTCACAGAAAGCATGTGAAAAAAAAAAAGAAAAGAAAACAGAGAGAAGAGCGCCTCTGAGTATACTGTATTTAATGTATAAAATAAAGCGTATCCAGCACTTACATTGTATATAACAAAAGTGAAGTCCGGGGAGCTGGTGTAGATCTGTGCTGACGTCTAATGGAGCATCAGAGCCAGGTGATTGCAGCCGCTCGGAGCCGGGGGCAGCCGACTATGTCCGTGACGGTGATTGGCTGCTGCACTGGGATGTCGTTTGCACAACATGTGACGTCAGCTGTACGGAGGCCAGAGAGGACCACGGATCTACACCAGCTCCCCGGACTTCACTTTTGTTATATACAATGTAAGTGATGGATACTCTTTATTTTATACATTAAATACAGTATAAATACAAAGATAAATCTACTGGCAAAGCACTGCACACAAATTCTGACATAAATGAACAACAATTCAGCTCGCTAAGACTGCAGTAGTGGTTTTCAGTAAGCCTCCACTGAGGGAAAGGGAACTTGCTAAACCATAAACTATTGTTAACCCAACAAGAGTAACAGATATGTAGTCTGCTGTTCAAATAAAAATGCACATTTATAACATATGAGCACAGATGTTTATATGAACAAAAACAGGATGACAATTTGATGTTTGGTTGCCCTGCTATTGCCTGACCACATCAATAAAAATACTTCTTCTTTCCCCAGAAAAACAAAAGATTTCCTAATAAATTTGCTTGGAAATCTTACTGTATTAGTTTTTGTGAGGCAGGTTTCTATTGATTACTTACTAATCATTGCTCACTGGCATGAAAGATAACAATGAACATTTTACAACAGGGATTTTAGCTCTGCAGTAAATTACATTAAGCATTGATTAGGAAAAAAAACTGGGCTATATCTGAGCTACTGGAATGAATTGCAGGCTTCAGTAAACAGAGGTTAAGTTTGTAATGTGGGTGCTTTTTCTTTGTACTGGTAAATACTGTGGGCCAGATTCTCAGCGGCGCTACAACGGAGTATCTCAGATACCCCGTCGTATCGCCGTTTTTTTTGCCTCGTATCTATGCGAGTGATGCTTAGCATCACTTTGGCATAGATACGCTTCAACATCCGACAAGTGTAATACCATTACACTTGCGGATCGTAGTTGTAATGACAACTCCGGCCACTAGGTGGCCTTTACGTTGTTTTCTCATTTGCATATGCAAATGAGGCTAGTACGCCGATTCCCGATCGCTTTTACGCCGCCCCGTCGTCGCGTACGTCGTTTACGAACTCGTAAGGTTACCCCTGCTTCTATGAGGAGTAACCTTACGAAGTTCCGTCGGATGCCCTCGGGTGCCGTCATATGCCATGTTAAGTATGGCGTCGGGTCAGCGTCGGCTTTTTCCGTCGCTTACGTCGTTTTACTAACTCGTTCGCGAATAGGGCATTGCGTAAGTGACGATCACGTCGTTTTGACGTCGGTTTTAACAACGCTTTCCGACGTGAACTGAAGCATGCGCACTGGGTTTTTTCCCCGGCCGGCGCATGCGCAGTTCGTTCGACGAGGGGGCGCGCTTAATTTAAATACAAGCTGCCCCATTTGAATTACGCAGGCTTACGCTGGGCTATTTTCGCTACGCCAACGCAAACTACGGAGCAAATGGTTAGAGAATACGGCACTTGCTCTAGTATGATGCGGCGGCGTAGTGTAAATGGCTTACGATACGCAAGCGAAATTCTATGAGAATCTGGCCCTGTGTATATATTGTGGAACAGATTAAACTTGCTTCTTCCTGAAGAATTTCTTCCTTGTCTTTTTCCCTTTGTACTAGCCTGTATTTATTGCTAATAGTAGGACTTACTAGAATTTATACTTTGTTTGGCATTGGTGCATCAGTGTTTTATATTGGTTTCTATAAATGGATATATGACATATGATTAGGCAGGAAAGTGAGAAACTCCCAGGCTATAGCTGTTGAGTCAGCTGTCTGTCCCCTCCCCCCACGCTCCCTTGGTCCCCCTGTGCTCCTCTGGTCCCCCCTGTGCTCTTCTGGCCCCCCACATGCTACTTTGGTCCCGTACATGATCTTTTGGTCCTCTGGTCTCCCCATGCACCTCTGCTCCCCACATGCTCCTCTGTTCCCCCTATACTCCTCTGGTCTCCAAAATGCTCCTCCGGTCCCCCACATGCTCCGCTGGTCCCCCACATGCTCCTCTAGTCCTCTCCATGCTCCTCTAGTCCTCTACATGCTCCTCTGTCCCCACTTATTCTTTGGTCCCTCCGTGCTCTTCTGGTCCCCCCATGCTGCTCTGGCCCCCCTATATTCTTCTGGTCCCCCACATGCTCCTCTGTTCCCCCCATGCTCCTCTGCCCCCCCATGCTTCTCTGGTCCACCCTGCTCCTCTTCTCTCCCCCTTATCCTTTGGTCCCCTGATGCTCTTCTGGCCCCCAAACATGCTCCTCTGGTCCCCCTGTACACCTCTGGTCCCCTACATGCTCCTCTCCTCCACCACATCCTCTGTTCCCCCCTTCTGGTTTCCCCTGCTCCTCTGCTCCCCTTTCCCTGGTCCCCCAAGGAGAGAAGGTGAGCGCTTCGGGAGACCAGAGAAGCGGGGGGGTTTGGCAGCAGTCCGCTAGCAGGAAGTAGAGCTGGGGATGCAGGAGGATTGTTACCAACTGTGGCGCCCCCCTCTGTGCCGCACTCTGGGCACATCTGTGAATTAAACTTAATTGTAGCAGCAAGCATAATACACATTATCAGCCGGTCTTTCTCAGCCTTTTCACAATTTAGAAAACCCCTGCAAAAAGTAATATCTACAACTCACAGTTCATTAGCCCCCACCTCATTCATGGTCAGTAGGAGAAGGTCCTCCTCAAACTGGTGATTAGTGAAAAGAATATCAGGGTTGTTGTTGTGTGGAGCCCACCATTAACATCTATAGCATGCCCTTATCTAGGATAAAGGTCTGGCAAGGATGGAGGGAATCACCAGCTGTTTTATTTACAAACAGAATGACACAGCCAGGGGCTGTCCTTTACCAGCAATTTAAACTGCATTTTCTTCCTTGTAAATGTCAGTTTTGGTAACAGTGATTGAGTACACCCCTCACATATTATATCTTTTCATGTGACAACACTGAAGAAATTACACTTTGCTACAATGTAAAGTAGTGAGTGTACAGCTTGTATAACAGTTTAAATGTGCTTAACCCTCAAAATAACATAACACACAGCCATTAATGTTGAAACAGCTGGAAACAAAAGTATACCCCTAAGTGAAAATGTCACATTGGGCCCAAAGTGTCAATAATTTGTGTGGCTACCATTATTTTCCAGGGCTGCCTTAACCAGAGCTTTGCAGGTTGCCACTGGAGTCCTTTTCCACTGATGACATCACAGAGCTGGTGGATGTTACAGGCCTTATGCCACAGATGCTCAATAGGGTTTAGGTCTGGAGACATGCTTGGCCAGTCTATCACCTTTACCTTCAGCTTCTTTAGCAAGGCAGTGATCGTCTTGGAGGTGTGTTTGGGGTCGTTATGTTGGAATCCTGCCCTGCGGCCCAGTCTACAAATGGAGGGGATCCTGCTCTGCTTCAGTATGTAACAGTACATGTTGGCATTCATGGTTTCCTCAATAATCTGTAACTCCCCAGTGCTGGCAACACTTATGCAGCCCCAGACCATGACACTCCCACCACCATGCTTGACTGTAAGCAAGATACACTTAACTTTGAACGCCTCACCTGGTTGCCACCACACACGCTTGACACCATCTGAACCAAATAAGTTTATCTTGCTCTCACCAGACCACAGGACATGGTTCCAGTAATCCATGTCCTTAGTCTGTTTGTCTTCAGCAAACTGCAGGCTTTCTTGTGCATCATCTTTAGAAGAGCCTTTCTTCTGGGATGACAGCCATGCAGACCAATTTGATGCAGCATGTGGCATATGGTCTGAGCACTGACAGACTGACCCCCCACCCTTTTAACCTCTGCATCAATGCTGGCAGCACTCATACATCTATTTCCCAAAGGCAACCTCTGGATATGACGCTGAGCACATGCACTCAACTCCTCTGGTCAACCATGGCCTGTTCTGAGTGGAACCTGTCCTGTTAAACCACTGTATGGTCTTGGCCACCGTGCTGCAGATCAGTTCAGTAAATAATTATTGGTCTGCCTTTCTTTAAACCATTGCTAGGTGTGCACCCTTACCCAGTTACCTCTTGATAATGGCTGGTGCATGTGGACTTTACCATTCCACTGTGTCACTTGACAGCACCCCCAGATGCCAGTGCCCAGTGGTTAGGCAAGCACACTAACAGCTGTTTTCCTTTTTAAGGTGTGTACCAGAATCCCAGTGTAGCCAGAACAAACTAGGAAAGGCAAAGTAATGCATATGTGCTAATGCATATGCAGGTTTATATTTAAGTTCTGTGCAGAGGCTATGATCAAACAACACTTCCAAAGAGAAGATATACCGTATTTTTCAGACCATAAGACGCACTTTTTACCCCCAAAAATATGGGGGAAAATGTCTCTGCGTCTTATGGTCCAAATGTACATCAGGCACCGCTCCCCGTCACCGCTGGCAATGCCCCCCGCCACTGCCCCTGGCCGCCACTGGTAACTTCCCCCGCCACTGCAAGAAAGCGCCCCCCACACTAAAAAAGCCCCCCACGAGTTCCGATGGCCGCACAAATAGAGTCCCCCATAAAGCGGCAAAAAGTGAATGTCCTGGGGTGGTCCCCACTCACCTGGGCTTGGCAATACTCGGGCAGGAGGGGGCGGTCCCTGCTCAGATGGGCTTGGCTATACTCAGTCGGGAGGGGGTGGTCCCTGCTCAGCTGGGCTTGGCTATGCTTGGGAAGAGGGGCGATCCCTGCTCAGCTGCTCGGCTATACTCAGGCGGGAGGGGGCGGTTCCCGCTCAGTTCACTTCAGCTGTGCTCGGGTGGGAGGGGGCAGTCCCTGCTCAGCTCACTTTGGCTGTTCTCAGCTATGCTCGGGCGGTCGGTCTTGACATCGACTTGGCTCAGTCACAGTGATGTAACATGTAAGCAATGACAGGCAAATGTATTAGAAGTATGCTGAATATGTCCACAGCCCCTGTCCGCAGCCCCTGTCCCTATTCATAGCCCCTGTCCATGTTCATAGCCCCTGTCCATGTCCATGTCTGCAGCCCTTGTCCATGTCCATGTCCGCAGCCCCTGTCCATGTCCGCAGCCCCTGTCCATGTCCATGTCTGCAGCAAATATTTTAGTACACCATTTGGTTCAGAATATTTTTTTCTTGTTTTCCTCCTATAAAACCTAGGTGCGTCTTATGGTCAGGTGCGTCTTATAGAGCGAACAATACGGTACTAAGGATTAAAAATCACCCTCTTACTTCACCAAACCGGTTTTCTGACTTTTTATGCATGTCCCAACTCGTCTCTGGCAGCCATGAAATGCTGTAATAAAAGTGCATCTGTTCCAAAGTTGTAATGTTCAGGTGATATTTTCTAAACATGTTAACATGTAATATAATGAAGCCCCAACCATTTGTTGATATTTTCCAGGGTATGCAAAGATCTATGCCAACTAAACATACACTATATTACCAAGAGTATTGGGACTCCTGCCTTTACATGCACATGGACTTAAATGGCATCCCAGTCTTATTCCGTAAGATTCAATATTTAGTTGGCCCACACTTTGCAACTATAACAGCTTCAACTCTTCTGGGAAGGCCACAAGGTTTTGGAGTGTGTCTATGAGAATGTTTGTCCATTCTTCCAGAAGCACATTTGTGATTCAGGCACTGATGTGGACAAGAAAGGAAAGTCTCTTATTCATCCCAAAGGTGTTCTGTCACATTTAGGCTAGGACTATGTGCAGGCCAGTCAAGTTCCTCCACCCCAAACTCGCTCATCCATGTCTTTATGGACCTTGTTTGTTGGAACAAGAAGTGACAATCCCCAAACTGTTTCGACAACGTTGTTAATTGTGGTGTGGTGTTTTCAGGGGTTGGGCTTGACCCCTTAGTTCCAGTAAAAGGTGTCAACTTACCAAGACATTTTGGGCAATTTCATGCTGCCAACTTTGTGGGAACAGTTTGGGGGTGGCCCCCTTCTTCATCATTCCCATGATGATAATGTCAATTGATGTATGCATTTATAACTGCAAACAGTAAGGCCTCGTACACACGAGGGGATATGTCCGCTGAAAACGGTTCGATGGACCGTTTCAGCAGACATCTCCGATCTTGTGTATGGGCTAGCGGACAGATTTGTCCACCCGACAGATTTCAAAGCATGCTTTGAAATCTATCGGGTGGAATCCGTCCGCCCGACATGTCTGCTGGTTAGTACACTTACCAGCAGACATGTCGTCCCGCACCGCCGCCGCGCCGCCGCCGAATGGATTCGGCGCATGCGCGGAAGTGTTTTACTTCCTGGTGCGGTGACGTGGCAGCGTCAACGTCACCGCCACGTCTCCGCTCCGTCCGCCGGCGGGGAATTTGATCCGATGGTGTGTACACGCCATCGGATCAAACTCCAGATCGGACATATCCGATGGAAATGGTCCGCGGACCGTTTTCATCGGATATGTCCGATCGTGTGTACGAGGCCTAATAAGCAAAAGACATCTGTAGTACCAGTTTAAGAACTCTTTCAGTTAATAATACACATTATCAGCCAGTCAATGTGGAAGTGCAATCCCTGAAGCCAAATGTTCTCAGTTCTAGTCAGTGAATAGTAAAAAAGATACAAGAGCCAAACAATTTCACATTGCAAAAACCTTAATGAGTTGAAACAAAAATGCATCACTGGTTCTCATGATATAAAATACCTCATAAAAATATGCTGACGTTAATTCACTCTTCAAAGAGCAGGCTGGAACCAGAAAGACAACCGAGGAAACTGAAATGTTCAGACAGAATTACAAATCTTTGCAGATAAAACTGTTAATATACAGTATGGGGCTGATTTACTATGAATAATGCACTGCCCCGGGTTCATGCCTCAATTGGTGCGCCAGATAAATCATTAATTGAGCGTGTGAACTGGCGCAGCACCGGGCACAATGCGATAAGAAATATGTAAACGGTAGAAGCCCCGGAACACCATTTAGAAGTATTGACGCGGGGTTCCCCTTAATATCCATACCAGACCTGAAGGGCCTGGTAATTGAATTTAGGGAGACCCCACGCTTTTTTTTTTAACCACTTAAGACCCAGACCAAAATGCAGGTAAAGGACCTTGCCCCTTTTTGCGATTCGGCACTGCGTTTTAACTGACAATTGCGCGGTTGTGCAACGTGACTCCCAAACAAAATTGGCGTCCTTTTTTCCCCACAAATAGAGCTTTCTTTTGGTGGTATTTGATCACCTCTGCGGTTTTTATTTTTTGCGCTATAAACAAAAAAAGAGCGACAATTTTTAAAAAAATTCAATATTTTTTACTTTTTGCTATAATAAATATTCCCCAAAAATATATAAAAAAACATTTTTTCCTCAGTTTAGGCCGATACGTATTCTTCTACATATTTTTGGTAAAAAAAAATCACAATAAGCTTTTATCGGTTGGTTTTCGCAAAATTTATAGCGTTTACAAAATAAGGGATAGTTTTATTGCATTTTTATTATTTTTTTTTTTTTACTACTAATAGCGGCGATCAGCGATTTTTTTCGTGACTGCGACATTATGGCGGACACTTCGGACAATTTTGACACATTTTTGGGACAATTGTCATTTTCACAGCAAAAAATGCATTTAAATTGCATAGTTTACTGTGGAAATGACAGTTGCAGTTAGGGAGTTAACCACAGGGGGCGCTGTGACTTTGAGTGTTCCCTGTGTGTGTGTTTACAACTGTAGGGGGGTGTGGCTGTAGGTGTGATGTCATCGATCGCGTCCCCCTATAACAGGGATGACGCGAACGATGCTGCGGCCACAGAGAAACACGGGGAAGCCGTGTTTACACACGGCTCTCCCCGTTCTTCAGCTCCAGGGACGGATCGCCGCACTGCAGCGGCGATCGGGTCCGCGGGTCACGCCCGTGACCCACGGCTGGGTACTAAAATCAACGTATATATACGTTGATGTGCCCAGCCGTGCCATTCTGCCGACGTAAATGTGCAGTAGGCGGTCCTTAATTGGTTAAAATCAATTACTTTTCTCTGTATTCTTTATAGCCACGAATACTTTTAAATTACTTTTTTTTCCTTCAGAAATTACATCTTGTACAGGGACAGTTCTAAGCAGGGGAAACATGCTACTTCACAGGCATACTATACACCCCCCCCCCACCCCCCAGGTAAGAAATTTAAAGGAATATTTCATTTTTATTGATTCACTTTAACCACTTCCATACCGCAGCTATTCCGGCACTTCTCTCCTTCATGTAATAATTTTATCTTGTTTCTGGAAAATTACTCTGAACCCCCAAACATTATATATATATTTTTAGCAGACACCCTAGGGAATAAAGTGACGGTCATTACAACTTTTTATCTCCAACGGTATTTGCGCAATCATTTTTCAAACAGCTTTTTTTTGGGAAAAAAAAAAAACGGTTTCATGAATTAAAAAATAACGAAACAGTAAAGTTAGCCCAATTTTTTGGGATAATATGAAAGATGATGTTACGCCGAGTAAATAGATACCTAACTTGTCACGCTTTATTATTGCACACACTCATGGCACCAAACTTCGATACTTGATAATCTCCATAGGAGACGCTTGTTTTTTTTTTTTACAAGTTACCAGTTTAGAGTTACAGAGGAGGTCTAGTGCTAAAATTATTGCTCTCGCTCTAACGCACGCGGCAATACCTCACATGTGTAGTTGAACAGCGTTTACATATGTGGGCAGGACTTATGTGTGCGTTCGCTTTTGAACACAAGCTACTAGTCACAGGGGCGTTTTAATTATTCTTCAAGTAATTTTTTTTAGTTTTGCATTTTTTTTACCTTTTTTTGATCACTTTTATTCCTATTTCAAGGAACGTAAACATCCCTTGTAATAGGAATAGTGTGTGACAGGTCCTCTTTATGGAGAGAGGCGGGGTCAATAAGACCCCACATCTGTCCTCCAGGCTGGAGAGCATGAGATCGGGAAAAAAAATCACTGATTTCATGCTTTCAGCTGAGATTGCATCTTTGTTTTTAAATCTCTATGCTCTTCATTCGGCGGCGGCCGATTCGTTTTCCAGGCCTCCAATATCACAGGAGAGCCCGGAGAGGCACTGGATGGTGGCAGGAGGGAGGATGTCCTCTCCCGCTGCCTATAAGAACGATCAATCGGCGGAACCATCACTATGATCGTTCTTATGGTGCGAACAATCGCCGCTTGTAAAAAAGGATATCTGAATGATGCCTGTAGCTGCACCCATCATTCAGATATCACCCACTGAAGTCCAGGACGTCATATGACGTCTTACGGTACGGAAGTGGTTAAGCATTAATAAAATCACTGCTCTTGAAAAAAATGTTAGTTTTTCAAACCTTTTAGTGCATTGATACATGTCCCCTGGAGCAGGACTCGGGTCACCAAACAATAACTTGCATATTAACCTTTAAAATGAACATTCTATCATTCTCTCCCATAGACTTTTAAAGGGTGTTTCCGCTGCTTTTCGAATTTGCCGTGAACACCCCAAATTGTTCGCTGTTCGCCGAACGGGCGAACAGCCAATGTTTGAGTCAAACTTCACGTTCGACTCGAACATAAAGCTCATTCCTGCCAGGGGGGGGGGGTTTGGCTCATCCCTAGCCATTACCCACTTGTATTTTCACAGGTGGACACAAGAACCTACATCTCTAGATACATGTTCGTTCAGCACAGTGGTATAGTGGATAGCACTTTCACCTAGCAACAAAAAGGGTCGCTGGTTCGAATTCCACCCATGACACCATCTGCCTGGAGTTTGCATGTTCTCCCTGTGCCTGCGTGGGTTTCCTCCCACAATCTAAAAACATGCTGTAAATCGGATCCTGTCTAAATAAGTCCTAATATGCAGTAGGATATTTAGGTTTTGTACTGCCCTAGGCCTGCACCTTCTTCTGCACCTCCTAATTGAATAATGACCCACCCCTTCCTGTCAAGGCCACATCCTGTTTTTTTAAGACCCATCCAGATTTTTTTTTGGGGGGGACACTAATTCTGAGGGCCCTGGGGGGAGGGCATTGGATTCCCTTAATTTGCATAGTTTTTCTCTCACTTCCTGTTTGGCTATGGGGCAGGAAGTAAAGGGAAGTCTCCGCAATTGGACAGGGATGGTAAAAAAGAAATTGACAGGGGCTATAACCCTCCATTACTCTATCCAAAATGAAAAAAAAAGTGTTGATTATAGTTCTACTTTAAGCACACATTTCTGATAATTTTATTAAGAGGACGAAGAAAAAAATTACCATGTCAATAGGCCAGGATACAGCGTTGCTAATATGTATGAATGTGGGTTAGGGACCCCCACAAACACCACCCAATGTTAAATAAACAATTTTCTTCATTTGCAAATAAGTATCATCCCTTCCTCAAAGACCTTGGCAGCAGTACAAGCAACTTCCTGTAAGGGCGTGATGTCATACCTGTATGCTGGCCACCGCTTTCTGAGAACCACATATGCGCATATCCAATACACGGTGGTCGTGGATCTACATGCAGGAATCCAATTTTTATGGGAAGTGATAGTAAAGCAGATGCAGATTTCCAGGATTGGACTAACAAATGTTTCTAGTTAAAGGCAACTAGGGTTTTCTATTAAACAAGGGCTAAATGGGCCATTGACATGCATCACAGTTGATCTGAGGAATGTGTCTTTGCAAATTTAAACTAAATGAAATCCTTTTTTATTTTTGTTTGGGGCTAGAGTGCATTTTTTGGGGATGTCTGCACCCCTGATAGGGTGAAGACACCTCCCAAATTGTGTCACTTTCTACTTCAAATTCATTCACTTCCTGTCACATAGCCAAACAGGAAGGAAAAACCTACTAATGTCTTTTCTTGGGGACACACGTATCAATCTAAATAGTTTTCCATTCTGTAAAGTGCACTGTAGCATTTTCCTATGTACACCCCAAATTTACTAAAGGCAGATCGACTTTGCACTACAAGCAAGGAAGCCATGCAGAGTGCGTCGTGGAGTTGGCGCTGCAGCTTCCCAGGTATTTGCAAATGCTTGCAACTAAACCTCTGTTTTTACTTACACCAGTTAGACAGATTAATTTGGTTTAGTGCTTTTTGGTTGACAACTCTGAGCCTGGTCACATGGTTACATACAATTTATTTTCCATGTTTATATTTAATTGCATATTGCTAAAATCGCATCTCATTCAAAGTCCCACTTTTACCATTTTTATCCGTGTAACAGGAAGTGAAGCCAATTTTAAGAAAAGGGACACAAAGCCCAACCAAAAAAAACACAAGCAGGGGTTCGAACACTCACTTGGTTTCCCTCAAACGCCCACAATTAGAATAGGATTGCCTTGCGCTAGATTTAAGCACAGTGCTGTAAATCAGCACTTCAAGACTGTCAGCCATACCCCCCCCCCCCCCCCCAACAGCCCATGTTTGCAGGTTTTCCTTCATCTTGCACATGTGCTTTAACCACTTGAGGTCCGCGCTATCGCCGAATGACGGCAACGGCGCTGACCTCAATTTCCAACATGCCGTCATTTGACGGCAGCTCCTTTCTTGTTCCCCGCGCGCGCTCCAGAGAAAATCCTTCCAGTAACAATTCACTGTTCTGTACTGTCATACAAGAGGTTGCGTGTGTTGCCTCCCTGGCCTCCACTCAAAGTATGGAATTTAAATACTCACCCTTCCCCTCTGAAAATACTCAAGACATTTGCTTGACATTACTACTTCATAGAGTAGCCATTCCTATGGCCATCACTTCAGCTGGAAGGATTTTTGAGTTATCAGTGTTGTCCTAAAAGAAGCTCCATTTAATCCTACATAAAGGTAAGGTTACCTGGGACCAAGGACCTAATTTTAACTCTCTGCTTTTCAATTTAATTATGATATTGTTACCTTCATGTGTCTGGTACCATTTCACTCCAAGGAGATCTCACTTCATTGCTTGAATGTGGAGAGGGTCATCATGGTTTACCTCTAAGCCACTGCTTTTTTTAGGCAAGTGGACTCTCTGGTTGTCATTACAGAAAGTTATAAAAGAGGTTGCTCCCAGCACATACCTGCAATCGCTGGACACAGCAGAGGAAGTCTTCCTTCACTGACTGGTTTGCAGCTGACAGATGCAGGTTACAAAGAATCAAACCTCAGTTAAAGCCTAGACATGTGCACAACAAAAACATTTTTTGTTTTGTTTTGTTTCGTTTCGTTTCGTAGATTCGTAAAGATTCGTAATTTTGTAAGACGCAAGTTTTCCTATTCGGACCTGTTCGTATTTTCGTAACAGTTTGATTTTCGTTTATACCGAATGATTCGGAAATCTGTCTAATTTATTTCCATTGATTCGAAATTCGCAATTTTGTTAAATAATAATTTTTGTTTAATGGATTCGTAATTTTGTACTTTCGTAAATACATCGCAACACGCGGCTAATGCACATTAAGATAGACTTTCTCTTAAGCCCTGTACACACGGTCTAACTTCAAAATGAGCTTTTTCCAAAAAATCAGACCATGTGTACGCTCCATCGGACAAACGTTTTTGATTTCAAAAGTCTGGCCAACTCCGTTCGGGCAAAAATCCATGGAAAAGTTTGTTTGAAGTCCGATCGTGTGTACGAGGCTTTACACTGTCCAATGTGACTCAGCACAAAAGAGATAAGCTAATTGGCCAAGATATTAAGTAAGATACATCACTCACTAACTACACTGCCCAGTGCCCATTTGAAAGAACGATATGAGTACACAAATTTGCGAACAGACAAAGAAACAAATTTACAAAACACACAAATGAAAAAATACGATTATATGAATGAAAATATGTAAATATATACGAATGAAAATACGAACAGACAAAGGATTTAAAATACGGAATGCAAATCGTTTGTTATAGATGCCATTTTCGTTCTTTTGCTGTTTCGGTGTTTCGTATTTTAGAAAGATTTTCAAATGTACGTTCGTTATTTTGCTTATTTGTAATTCTGTAATTTTCGTATTTTGGTTATTTTAGATTTTCGGAATGTTCGAATTGATCCGAATGTACGAATACTAACAAATTTGTACGAAAATCCATTTGTTACGAATGGGAATGCACTTGTCTATTAAAGCCTGTGAAGTAAGATGTTTTCTTCTGTGTCTAGCCTTACACACAAGTGCAGGGGCACCCTGAAGCAGGGAGCAATCACACTACAGACTTGCTGTGAGCATACAGCATGGCACTACCTACCAAGCTCCTTTGCCCCCTGGAGTCTCTGAGTTGCCGGAACTATAATCCTAGCATCGGAAAATGCAGCTCTAGCTGTCTCTGCTTGTGAATCAAAAATAAAAAAGTACATCGATGCCCCTCTGAAATTATGGGGCCCAAGGAAATGTTATGGACCAATTTTTACTTACGCCATGCGGGCAGTGTGTGTTAGGGCACAGTGGGCCCCCCTACCCTGGGGGCCTGTGTTCACTGCACACTCTGCACACATGGATAATATGCCACTGGCACTAGGGCAGTGAGTACTACTTAGGCTTTTTGTTATCAGGGGTCTACATCTCAGATTTTTAAGGCTGCAACCTGGTCTCCTTTACACACATTCTCTTAGTTCTATAAGGTCAATCAGTTAGTCTCAGAAAATGCTAATTGAAATAAAAGGTTTATTGCCATTGGTTTCTTTTTTTCTTGTCGGGCTGGCTCACCAGTGATTGTTTCAGTGTGGCCCTTTGTTTTTACTGCTTTTGGATATTGTTATTTTTTTTCCAAAACGTTTTTTTATTGAACAGTTTTTTTTAGCTTTACAATATCAAAAAGAAAAGAAACAATAAAAATAAAAGCGAAAGCATAGGTCATATAGTTCAATGGGATGTAAACAGAAATCGGTATAATTAGTTTAAACGTGGAAATACAAATGATATAGTGACATGAGAGAGGTATCGAGAACAGATGTTGAAATATAAATTATTATATAAATGCACAATATGCTCCTGTCTCTAATTGGTTCATGTAAAGGGGAGGAGAAAGATGAAGCTTGGTGGAAAGCACCAAAAAAGTAAACAAACCTAAAAGAACCAGCTACTAACCCATGCAAATGGATACAATCAATCCAGATCATATTCCGTTACAGTATACAACCACGACATACAGTACTGTGCAAAAGTCTGATGCAGGTGTGAAAAAGTAAATTATGAATGCTTTCAGAAATAGTCTTTTCAAAACTGCCTTTTGCTACAGCCAAATATTTAAAATTTTGACTCATTTGTCGAGGACGCCTGCTGCCATTTTTTGCAATGTTTCTGTGCATAGTTGAGTTGCTTAGCCTTGTTTCCATGTCCTATACATGAAAAAATAAGAAAAATATAACAGCAGGTGCTCTGGACTGATGTGTCAAAATCTGTAATATTTAGTGCACATGAAATTCTGGTAACTTTGTGCAGTAAAGTGGACTGCACTAGTGTGTGGTGATGTCTTGCTAACAAAGGGTAGCTAACCAATTCATGCTGCTTACCCAGAAAAATAATATAAAAGACAGAAATATGTTGAGCACCATTTGGGTCAAGCGTGAACAACAAGAATTAACTGCAAAACCAACCTGGTAGCAAACCCGCACCCAATGTGTACAGTTTAACCAAGATGATTTTTAAATCCTTTTGCTTTGGGATTCAGCACTTTGAACATCACTGCTCATCTTTGTATTGCCTTATCAAATACGCTCAGATATGTTAGTGTTATACTCTACTCCCCAAAAACCCTTGTCACTGGATCTTGCAGAGCTTTGTAAATTCTTATAATGAATACAAAACTTTTATGTTATACACAAGGGGACATATTGCAGGCTAAGTTAAAATGCTGTCTTTTTCTTTTGAGCATAAAAAAATATAGTACATGTGACAAGCGGCATGTTTTCTCCTTATTCTAATTTTCTTTATCCTGAACCCCCCTTTCCTCTCATTCATGTGCCTTTGGTACTTTCCTGATAAATTGTAAGAGAAACACTTGGTGACTCAAACTACCTATTGATTTTCTTCTCTCTGGAGCATGGCAGGAGCAATGTGCAGGCTGCTGTGCAATTGTTTCTTTATATGGTTCCCTATCCACTAATTCACTGCATTTTAATTGTGTATCAGTGACCGTGGGGGAACCATTATATCTAAAATATTACCTAAAGTAAAAGAGTGTTTTCAAATAGATGAGATTTTCTTCTCTGTTTTTAATGTAAGATTAACTTTTATTCAAGTTGAACTGTTTAATGGCAAAGAAATAATTAGCAGTCTATTTTTCATAATAAACAATCTATTTAACAACAGTGTTTCATTGTTTTCTTTTTTTCTTTTTTATGTTACTAGGTTCATTGCCCTGAATGCAGTAATTGTGTCTGCTTTGTTAGTAAGCATTAAAAATATGATTAACTGTAGCAGGAGGAAAAGGACAATTATTTTTGCAGTTAACCTCTTATAGGGCTTATATAAGGAAAGCGTGCTAACAAGAAAATTTTCCCGTTAGCTCATTTCTCATATAAAAACTGTTTAATGTGTAAGTCTCTAACCTTTCCCAGTTTGTGAGCTGCATTTAAATATAATAAATAATAGTGATCCTAAATACATCTGGCCATAGATAGACAACTGTTTTACCAAGAATAGTGGATGGAGAGACAGCTGCATGTCCTGGTTTGTAGCTGTAGAGACCCATGATCGGTTCCCTTTTCCCAACACAGTTGACATATAGACGCACCATGAGCAAATGATCAGAATCTCATTCTTTTGTGTACACAGAAAATTAAACTACAATTGGAAACCTAAAGTACAACTCTAATTTAATATGTTTTCCCCCTGAGCCCTGATGCAGCTATCTTTACTGAGCAGCCTCACTCCAAGCCACACAGTTGTTCCTACGAAATGGCTGCTTTGTATTTTGTATACAGTCACATTCATTCCTAAGGGAAATGGCAGCCTCAAGCTGTCCCTCAGAGTACAGCTTTCTTGAATTAATTTTACTGTGGTATGCATGCACAGTACTAAGGTGCTTTTTTTGTGGAGCAAAGTCTATGCAGCTCAAAGTAGGGATACACATTAAAAACTGCTAGACCAGGACTGAAGGTGGTATAAGACCAAGAAGGCAGCACTTTTAGGATGGAGCAACTAAGTAAAACTGTAAAATATGTCCTTTTAATGCATGGAATAAAGATAAATTAAGGGTCAATTGAGCTCTAGGCAAGATACCAGTTTTTCTTCCCTACCCATTCCCTTCAACGCACATTTATAAGGAAAAATATAGTATATATATAAAAACATCCCTGTTTGTACTAGCATGCCCCACACTTTCAGACATTAACTCATACAAGTGCATCCTACCTTACAGAAAGGTTAACAGCTTTGATGAGTTTTGAATTGCTGGTTACTGCAGGAGCATGAAAGTTGTAGTTGGGCCCCCTAGACATCCATCAAGCCCATTGCTTCTGTTTAGTTTGACTTTTAAATGACCTGGCTATGATTTGAAAGCACATATCATGTAAGGGAGCATTTGAGTCTATTTGTTATACAAAGAAATCCTCTAAAAAAGTCAAATCACTGGCAACTATGATCAAATTGTGCTGTATTTTTTAAAGGAAAATAGAGTGTGCACTCTGCAAGTGCAGTTACACTAATTTTACTCAGCGTTTAATCATTTTGGTAAAGCTTCACTTCGTAAGGAATACCCAATCTGGTCCAAGGAAACTGGGGAAGATGAGTGCAGCTGCACTTGCAAAGTGTGGAGTCTATTTGCACTCTCATTTGCAACAGTCAGTTGACTGTATTTGAAAAAAAAATAGCGTATACCTTTATATGGCCATATTTCACAGTCCAAAAACAATAATGAATACCAAACAACATAGTAGACAAAAGGTTAAGCAGAGTTATGAAGCAGAAATATAAAAGCAAGTCACAGCCTTCAAATAATATAAATGAGCAAAAACTATTTTGCTTTTCTAGATGAGTAGTGTATGTAAAAAAACAGAATATTGGCTACAGTCAGGGCAGGACTTAGGGTGGTGGGGCCCCTGGGCTTAAGTCACTTTCGGGCCCTACCTTCTATACATTACTTTAAATAGAACAAAATGATACATACACAAGCTATGTATTAGAGCTACACAATTCTGGATAAACTGAGAATAAAAATAAAGATCACGATTCTGAAGTAAACCCCGGACGTTTTTTGCAGTTTTTCAATTATTAAGTTATAACAGCTCATCGCAATGCAATACATATTTATATATCCCCCCAAAAACGAGGCCTGCAAATACATTTTTTAGGATGGTTTCATTTTCTGTATTTCCGGGTATCTCATGCGCCATTCGTACTGCTGTTATGTGATTTAAACTTTAAACTTTCATTTCTTCCTAACAATACAGAACACTCAATCTTTCAATCTGACTTTTAAATCATTTAGCAAACTTATGATATTTCTTTTGTTGTTTAGTAGGTTACAGTCATGTTAAATTCTCTGTATACAGAAGGTAACCCTTGATTAAGAAAGATTAAGTGATATTCATTGTCCATCCTGCCAGATCAAGTTCTTTTTATTGCTGTCATTAACAGTAATGTTCATGGGATTTTAGAAAAAGATGCAATTCTATTGATATTGTTATCAGTAGAGTGCAGGCCTGCTTAGCTGTTCTTGAATAATATTGTATAGAGAGTTTTTTTCTTCTATTGTGATCAAAGCATTGTTAAAATACAGATCCAGAATTAGGAAACTGTTTGTTATCTATTATTGAAGCTGTGCTCAGATACACATCTTTTTAATATGGATAGCTAAGCTTCAAACTGAAAGAAAGGAAGGAAAGCAAATTAACAGTTGTCCTATTATGCGAATGAAGACACACCTGTAAATCTGTCTGCTTGTGAATAAACTCCAATGAATTTCTATTGCCTTTCCGTCTCAGATGAGTTTTACACTAGCAGAGTGAGACTTAGAATTTAAAAGCACTGATCCCTACAAAGTGTTCAGTGGAATGTATTCTCTGGCCTTTTTGAGATAGGAAGAAGTGTTTGCAATAAACTGGTGAATAGCTTTTGCAATGCTTGTTGGCATCAACAATCACATTTACACAAGTGTCCCTGGTTGTATTGTGGATATGGGATGAGCAAGGTGATTTTTGCAAAGTTGATATTGCATTCAATCTACAGATAACACAATTTGAGAGATTTTTCAAAAGAGTAGACTCTAATGGCGCGTACACACGACCATTTTTAATGACGAGATTTTTTTTTTCTAATTGGTCATTAAAAAACGACCGTGTGTAGGCTCCAGAGCATTTTTCTCGATGTGAAAAATGGCCATTACATTTAGAACATGCTCTATTTTTTCTCATCGTTTTTCACATCGTCGTTTTTCACATCCTGAAAAACGGTCACGTGACGGGGAAAAAAATGTGTATGCTCAGAAGCAGGTTATGAGAAGGAAAATGTGCATAATCAGCCCAAAGGGTGGAACTTCCCCTTTATAGTGCCGTTGTACGTGTTGTACGTCACCGCGTTTTGCTCGAGCATTTTTTTTCACGATCGTGAGTATGCAAGGCAGGTTAACAAAAAATCACGTCGAGAAAAACGTCGTTTTTTTACCATGACATGAGAAATGGTTGTGTGTTTGCAGCTGAAGTCTGTTTTTAAGGTACAAAAAAAGCGCCATTGCCCCATCTATAACTGGCCATCACAGTGAGCAGCATTTGGGGGGCGACATAAGGTATAAACAGGGCCAAGGATAAATCCAAGGGAAAAAGACCTTACTTACCGACCAGCTCGCAGACAACCAAATCAACCTATATAATGGTATGCGTAAAAGCAGGGGTTTAGTCTGCACACATTTGCAAATGCATGCGTAAGCCCCAGAGCCTCGCCACGGCACCCTGATCGCTCCTAATGCTGCTTACTGCGATGGCCAGTTATAGATGGGACAGTGGTGCTTTTTTTGGATTACTGTATATTGGTCAGGCAACGCACTGACACCTTTGCAGCCATTAAGCTACATGCTGGGTGCTCAGTGTGCTCCTGTACCTTTAAGAAGGGGTGGGCTCCCCTTCAGTCCACCTGCCCTCACCTATCCATCAGAATGCATGTGCTTCCACTGTGGAGACACTATAATTTAGTGTTAGGGACCACAGATACCAGGGTGCAGTGCCGAGGCTCTGTGGCTTACACATGCATTAGAAAATGCGTGCAGACTAAACCCCTGCTTTTAACGCATAGTGTTAGACAGGTTGATTTGGTTGTCTGCGAGCTGGTCGGTAAGTGCAGCCTATCAATGTCCATCAGTGCAGCCTCATCAGCGCACATCAGTGAAGGAGCATCTGGACATGGGTCCTGACAGCACGGCCCACCATCTTGAATCAGAGAGATAGTGTTTCCCACCACTGGGCGGCTGGGGTTTGAAGAAGAAGAGACTGGGCATGCTCGGAAACATGTAACTGCCCACTGTGACGTCACTTCCAGTTGTCTGGATTCTATGCTGGCCCTCATAACACAGCCCTCCATCTTGGATCAGCGAGACAGCGTTTCCCACCGCTGGTCAGCTGGAACTTCCACCTACAGCTGTCTTTACTCCATAGAGGCATCCCACTGGACTTATGGATTGATTTGCCTGTTTTTCACTCCCATCTTGTAAATGTTTTTAACCCTTCCTTGTCATTAAAGTGTTTTATTACTGCACTTAGAAGGGCCTTCTTCTCTGCTTAGAAAAATTACCCGTTTGAACATTTTATAACAAACTATAAAAACATTTAGTTTTTCTCAAAATTGTATTCATTTTTTTAGCAAAAAAAAAATGTTGGAATACATTGTTCATGTATTTTGTGCAACAACTACATCAGCCAGTAGATTGCAGTGTGTATAAGTTTGTAGCTACTCTATGATAAACTCTATGGCCCGGATTCACGTACCCGGGCGTATCTTTGTGCGGGTGTAGCGTATCTTCTTTACGCAATACCGCCGCAACTTAGAGAGGCAAGTGCTGTATTCACAAAGCACTTGCTCCCTAAGTTACAGCGGCTTAGCGTAAATGGGCCGGCGTAAGCACGCGTAATTCAAAGTAGCAAGGCAGTGGGCGTGTTTTATGACAATGAACCGTGACCCCATGGAAATGATGGGCCGAACGAACTGCGCATGCGCCATCCGGGGATGTCTCCCAGTGCGCATGCTCCGAATCACGTCGGATAGAATGCCTTAGTGACGTCGGTGCAAAAGCCTACGACATGTGAACGTAATCCTCCGCCCAGCCCTATTCACGTACTACGTAAACGGCGTAAACAACGTAAAATTCAACGGCGTCATTCCCTGGCCCATACCTTAGCATTAGCTGCGCCTCATATAGCAGGGGTAAATTTACGCCGGATGTAAGCCTTACGCAAAGCGCGTATATGAAGCGGCCGGGTGCATCTACGTTCGTGAATCGGCGTATCTTGCTCATTTGCATATTTTTAATGGGAACGTCGAATGCGTCCAGCGTAACTATGCGCCCACGATACGCCGGCGTAGGCAAGTTACAACCGAAGCCATGTTTTTCGGCGTATCTTGCTTTGTGAATCGGCGCAAAGATGCGACGGCGCACATTTAAAATTACGGCGACGTATCTGGAGATACGCCGGCGTAACTCCTTTGTGAATCCGGGCCTATGTCTTTCCTCTGTATAATAAAAGTTTCCTGTTTCTGTTTGCAGTTAAGCAGCAGATAAGCCCATGTGGACTGTGCACTGCCTGTTCTGTAGGGCTATATACAAAATTTCTAACAGGTTATGGGTCCAGGCATAGCCCAGACACCCAGAAAAAAGCTGAGAACCCAGTCACAACCAGCTACAGAAGATCAGTGCAAGATACAGCAACAGAAAGAAGACTGAAAAAAATAAAAGAAAACGGCCGTAATACAGCTGCAACAAAGCTTTAATTTACAAACCTAAACTAACAGTCTTGGAAGTTCAAGATGAAAATGCTGCTAATAAAATAAGGTATGAGAAAATATACAAATTAAGTCAGGCCAGAACACCCTTCAGATAAGTGGATAGAGAAAGACCAAAAAGCTCAGACCGCAATCTCTCTTAGAAGAAGATCAAATCATACATATATGTTAGTATGAAACCGCTAAAGAACCACTGGGAAGAATGACAAATGGTGCATGAAAGAGCTAATCTCACCAATAAACTGTAATTGATTAGAAATAAGCCATCCTTATGTTGGAGATTTTTTCAGATGTATCTCGCTAATGTGTGTGTTTTCCATGAAAAAAAAAAGGAATTACTAAAAAAGAAAGATATACCAAATCAAGCTGATGCAAGGCGAGGATATGCAGGATTACATAAGGAAGACCTTGAAAATGGTTGAGAGGTATAGGAGACGAATTAAAAGATTTTCATGCCACAGCACTATTTCTTGGTGGTTTACCAAAATGTTATGAAACTTATCACAAAACTTGATGCACGTCCAGATGATTAACTGACATTGAAATATGTTAAGGGCAAGCTTGTGGATGAATATAAACATAAAATGTAAACCATTAATAGGAACAGTGCTTCTGTCATAGAGTTTTCTTTGCAAGGAACAAGGTAATTTAAAAGCAGACTGCAGAATCTGGAAAAAGTTGCACTTCATCTTTGCAGGCATAATGTTCTGATTCAGGAGTCATGATACAAAGAAAATATTTATTTACCTTGACCAGTGAAAAAAACACTGTAGCTAATGGGCAAATAATGAGAACAGAAGGAATAGTAGAAGGTTTTGTTAACTGTCCTATTTCCGAGAGTGTCACCAGAAAGATACTTGTGAAAAATGTCCCTGCACTTGAAACTAATATTTTGTCAGTGAAGAAGCTCACAAAACATAGCAATGTAGTGACCTTCCAAGATGACAGTTGTGCCATCACACAAGGGGATATCTTATTTGCAAAGGCTAAAATTACAGAATGAATGCAATGAGGTGGTTAATACTGCTAAGGAGGAAAAACATTCAAACTGCATTCACACATGGCGCAGACAGTTTGGGCGCATAAGTCCTGACATAACAAAGAAATAAACTGAGAATGACTAAGAAAGTGGAATAAAAATGAGTCCATATGATCAAACAATAAAATACACCAGCTGTATAGAAAGCCTTTCCAAAGAAGAGTAACAGCAGAGCTAAGAAACCTCTGGACTGAATTAATTCAGATCCAATGGAAAATTTTACTTCAGGAAGGGAGAGGTTCTTTCTCACTTTTATAGGTGATTACTCCATGTATACTACACTGTATCTGTTACAAAACAAAAGTTAAGTACCAGAGACCCTTTTCCTGGGAGCTACAGGCCAGTCAGCCTAACATCAATAGTAGGTAAATTTGCTAAAGAAAATAGTATCATTAGTAGTAATCAGCATGAGTTTTTACGAAGGCTCGTTCGTTCCACACTAATCTGTTAACATTCTACGAGTGAGTTGCCATCTAGATAGGGGGAGGTCTGTGAATGTGGTGTATCTGGAGTTTGCAAAAGCATTTAATACAGTTCCCCATGAACGCGTAATCTACAAGCTGAGGTCTGCAGGCATGGGCCATAAGGTGTATTCTTGAATAGAAAACTGGTTACAGGGGCATGTCAAAAGGTGGTTATAAATAACATGTACTCAGACTGGTCTGGAATGGTAAGTGGGATACCCCAAGGCTCTGCCTTGGAAACAATTCTGTTTAATTTATAAATGATATAGAGGATGGGATAGATAGCTCAAGCTCAGTTTTTGTGGGCAACACAAAATAGGCGGGGCAATAACTTCACATCAGGATATAGAACACTTTTAGAAAGACCTGAATAACATAATGGGGTTTAATGTAGAAAAATGTAAGGTAATATACACTTGGGGGCTAAAAACATAAACACAAACTACTCACTAGCGGGAAAAACTCTGGGGGAATTAATGATGGAGAAATATCTGGGAATCCTAGTAAAAGACAGACAGCATGCAATGTCAAGCTACAGCTACCAAAGCAAGGAGAATTTTAGCATGCATAAAAAAGGGGATATATTCTATAGATAAAACTATAATCCTGCCACTTTATAAAACTCTGGTTAGGCCACATCTGGAGTGTTCCATCCAGTTCTGGTCACCGGTGTGCTGGAAAGAGTCCAAAGAAGGAAAATTAGATTAATAAGGGGACTGGAGGACATTAATTACGAGAGAAGACCACAAGCACTTAATTTATTTTTCCTGGGGAAGAGACGCTTGAGAGGGGGCATAATAGCCATTTACAAATACCTCAATGGTTATTCCAGCACATCCCAAATGAAAAATAAGGTGTACTTCTGGGGCACACAAAATCTCAAAAGGGATATAGAATTCTACACCAAGACAAAAACAAGGTAACCATCAGACCATTGTCAATGAAGCTTCAGTATGTTCAAAATTGAAGGAACTAACCCAAACGCTTCAAACTATGGGAAATGTCAAATTAGTGTCACATGAAGATAAGCAACAACGTGACATACTGTAGGAATGAACGCAGACAATCCAAATGATGTACAAGAAGAAACCAGGCCACAAGAGACTTCAATCAGCAAATCCACCAGAAGCAATAAAGGCATCCCAGCAACAAGTCTGCCCTATTTTGCACGCGTAGAATTAAAACTAGAGCCAGATTCATGGGATGAGATGCAAAGACATCCAACTGATGAGGTGGATCAGAGCTGCTGATGAAGAGATGACATATCTTAAGCCGCGTACACACGATCGGTCCATCTGATGAGAACGGTCAGACGGACCGTTCTCATCGGTTCACCGATGAAGCTGACTGATGGACTGATGTGCCTACACACCATCGGTTAATGCACCGATCATGTCAGAATGCGGTGATGTAAGACACACGACGTGCTGAAAAAAACAAAGTTCAATGCTTCCAAGCATGCGTCAACTTGATTCTGAGCATGCGTGGCCTTTTGACCGATGCCTTTGCATACTTTTTTTTTTTTTTTTTTATTCCAATAATCTTTATTAATAAACTTTTTAGAGGGTAACAATATTCTTAAGGGCAATGGTTACAAACATACAGAGAGTATAATGCAGGCGGGCGCAGCCGCCACATAGATCAGAAAATTGAGGCCTTCATTGAAGAACTGCGGCATATTGTAATAGGAATTAACAACAAGCATAAACAATGCAAAGCGAAGCATGAAACATGTCAGGTGGTGAGTCAACTGGGCTTGACTCCTAGTCTGAGTAGTCGTTACTGACGTCCTTGACGTCAGCCGATGATGTAGCTAAGCGTGGAGGGGAGTACTCTCCAGGTAGTAGATTCATTCCGGGCTCCAAGTATGAGCGGTTCTCTACTGTTCAATCTGCCTTTGTAAGCAGGCCTCTCTAAAGCCATGTCATTGCGTCAGGAAGCAAGGAGTGTCAGTGGCTGTTGGCTAATCATTATAGTCCTATCTATATGAGAGAGTAGTGGGATCAGGCAAAAGAGGGGGAGAGGAAGGGGGGAAAGGTTTTTTTTTCACCGGGAGAAGGAGTGGGTCAGGGGAAAAGGGGGGATCAGTCCGCCACAGCTCAGCGTGGGAGTGAGGCATGAGTGTCTATGGTCAGTGTTCCCTGAGTCTGGCATTTTTATATTCGTCTGTTGAAGTAAAATGCAGCCAGCAGGCCCAGGTCTCTATAAATCTAGCGGGAGTGTCGTTTGCTTGATGTATCAAGCCTTCCATCTCCATTATCCTCTGAAGGCGGTTAAACCAATCAACTATCGTTGGCGGGTGGGGCGAGAGCCAGGCAAGGGGAACGCACATCCGCGCGGCGTTCACCATGTGCATGGCTAAGGATCTACAGTAGCCTCGTGGGATAGACGTAGCGTGGTGAAGAAGGAACTGCGCGGGAGTAAACTCTAAGTTGTCAGAGGATATTCGTGCAATATATTTGTGGACCTCGCTCCAATACGGTCGGGGCTTGGGGCACGTCCACCAGATGTGTAGAAAGGATCCCGTCTCCAGATGGCACCTCCAGCATATCTTCGGAAGAGCGGGGTTGATTCTGTGCAACTTTAGCGGTGTCTTGTACCATCTGGAGAGGAGTTTGTACGCGTTTTCCTGTGTTTGGACATTAATCGAACCCTTGTGGATGAGTCTGTATATATTTTCCCATTCTGCCTCTGTCGGATTAATCTCAAGGTCGCTCTCCCATTGCTGGTTAGTCCAGTGTATTTTGGGCGAGTGTGAGGAGAACATTAAGCCATATATACGCGAAACGAGGTGTCTTTGTGGTTCTGTATTGTTGCATAGGGTTTCGAAGGGGGAGAGCTGTCTCGACCATTGCGAACTATGGGCCTTTTTGTGTAGGAAATGCCGGATTTGTATGTATGGCCAAAATGGGAATGTATTGTCAACCGTGAAGCCTGCCAGGTCTGCTTGTGTCAGGAGCCTCCACGAGACGAAGAATTGCCCGGCCCGTACCGTGGCGTGTGGCCACTGTTCGGACAAGAACGAGGGGGACAGTCCAGGGGGAAGTCAGGGTTCTGTTTGAGGGGGGTCATGGGGCCGTGTTGGTCCGACAGTCTGTGTTTGGTATAAGCTTCACGAAAAGCCATCAGGGATGCGTGTATGAAGGGGTGGTCCTTACAGTCTGCAGGGGTGTGACAGGGGGCTATCCACGGCAGGTGGGGAAGTGGAAGGGGAGAGAACGACTGTTCTAAGCTCACCCAATTCTTATGCCTCTCATTCGTGGCCCAATCAACTATTCTAGTTAAGGCACAGGCTCTACTATAGTTCTGTCCCAGGCCCCTCTGTAACTTCGGAACCGTGAGTCTGGCGTAGCTTAGCCGGGGGCGTGCGTCGTGCCATACAAATCTCGTGCACGCCGATCTATAGGAGGAAAAAAAGGCCAGGGGGAGCCTGAGGGGGATCGTTTGCATAATATAGAGAAGCCGGGGGAGAATGTTCATTTTTACCGCTGCAATTCGGCCAAACCATGACAGGGGTTTTGGGGACCATCCCTTCAGATCTTTAATTATAGTCTGAAGCAGGGGGGCGTAGTTCAGGGCATATAGGTCCGATAGGGAAACAGGGAGCTGAATCCCCAGGTATGTAATGGCACGAGTAGTCCAAGCAAACGGGAAATTCAGTCGGCATAGGTCGCAGAGGGCTGTGGGGAGAGAGACGTTCAGAGCTGACGATTTCGAAAAGTTTATTTGGAAGTTGGAAAGCATTTTGAAGTCGTCGAGATCTTTCATCAAATTCGGGATCATCGTGAGGGGGTCCTTAAGAAAGAGGAGAATGTCTTACGCAAATGCGGCAATTTTATAAGAACGGGAATCAATGTCAATACCTTTTATCGTCGGGTTGAATCGGAGCTTTCGCAGAAAGGGCTCTAAGGTAAGAACAAAGATTAGGGGGGAAAGGGGGCAACCCTGGCGTGTCCCGTTTGCTATGGAGAAGGCATCCGACAGGTGATTGTTAACCCGGACCCTCGCCGTTGGGCCCGCGTATAGCGCGGAGATGAAGTTCAGCATGATCGGCGGGAGGCCCGAGGCCGTTAGAGTCTCGCGCATGAAATCCCACGCCACCCTGTCGAATGCCTTCTCCGCATCGAGGGAAAGGAAGAACCCGGGAGATTTATGGCAGGTGAGCCAGTGGTGAATATTCAGGGCCGTGAGGGTGTTGTCCCGTGCTTCTCTACCCGGGACAAAGCCTGCTTGGTCAAGGCCGACCATATTGTGTAAGTAAGGCAGGAGCCTGTTCGCTATTGTCTTGGCAAACCATTTGAGGTCTACATTCAGGAGTGAGATGGGCCTGTAATTGGACACCACTGATGGGTCTTTACGGGGTTTGGGTATCACTGCTATGTGAGCTGTCAGGAGGTCTCTGGGCGGTGAGGTGGGAGTGGCAAATGAATTGAAGGCCGAGACAAAAAAGGGTGTGAGGATGTTTGCGTAGGTTTTGTAATACCCAGTAGTCAAGCCGT
Organism: Rana kukunoris; assembly: GCA_029574335.1. Lineage (NCBI taxonomy): Eukaryota > Metazoa > Chordata > Amphibia > Anura > Ranidae > Rana > Rana kukunoris. Next base: position 439,587,977 of record CM056049.1, read on the forward strand.
TAGGGCCAGGGCTTTTGCCTGATTTCATTTGTTTCAGGGCCGCCTCTACCTCTAAATTGTTAAGGGGTTTATCCAGTTTTGCTCTGGCTTGGGCAGACAATTTGGGGGGGTCGTGTTGGCGTAGAAAGTCCGTGATCAATGTCTGTCTCGCAGCTTGCGCTTCGGAAGATGTCGGGGACGGTAAATTGTACAGGTTCTTGTAGTATGCAACGAATAGCTTTGCTATGTCAGGCGGGGATGAAACTTTAAGGCCCTTTACGTCTGTGGGAATGGATGGTCGTTTTGGCCTTTTTGGACTGTAGGGTTTTCGCCAATAATTTACTGGCTTTGTCACCGTGTTCATAGAACGATCTTTTAGCTAAAGCGTAATTGCGTCTAATCTTCTTGTCTACAAATTTCCAGGAGCTCGGCCCTTGCTTGGCCCAGATCTTGGAGTACCGCCAAGGCTTGCGAGTGTTTGTGCGCCATTTCCAGCCGTCGAATACGCTCCATGAGTGCGTCATAATGTTTGCGTCTTTCCTTATTGCGCTTGGCAGCCGCAGCTATCAAGGCACCTCGGACCACACACTTATGGGCCTCCCAATTGATGCTGGGGGCTGTGTCTTCTGACCTGTTTTCCCGGAAATAAGATCTGAGCGTATTCTCCAAATTTTTAGCTATAACCGGGTCGGTGAGCAGGGAGGGGTCTAGCCTCCATGTTTGTGATCGCGGGTGGCCGGGGGGTATTGACAGCATCGCCGAAATCGGGTTATGGTCCGACAGAAACGTGGGATCAATAGAGGTGGAGTGCAGTAAGGGGAGGTCTTCCTGACTAACGAGCAAGTAGTCAAGTCGCAAATAGCGGTCGTGGGGTGCCGAGTAAAATGTAAAATCCTTACCCGTAGGATTCAGGGTTCGCCATGTATCGTGGAGGAGGAGGTTGTGGAGGAGCAGTTTAATTCTCCTCAGTGCTGCATAAGGGAGAGAGGGGGTACGCGTTGATGTGTCCAGGGCGGGGTCGAGGGGGACATTAAAATTGAAGGGTGTCAGCATGTCCAAAACAGATTTCAAAAAGGGTACTTGGCGCTTGTTTGGTGCGTACAGGTTAGCGAATGTGATCATTCGGTTGAAATACGATCCTTTTAAAAACAAAAACCTCCCGTCCGGGTCTGCTAGCGTATCTGTTAGTTGGAAAGGGCATCGTTTGGCTATCAGCGTGGATACCCCTTTAGTCTTAGTTTGTGAGTTCGTGGCGTGGTGAGCCGTCGGAAAGTGAAAATTGTGTAATTTGGGTGTAGAGTCCGATTTGAAGTGTGTTTCCTGTATAAACACAATGGGCCAGATTCAGGAACACTTGCGCTGGAGTATTTCGATATGCGCCGCGTAACTGTGATGATGCGCCGTCGTTTCTATGTGCCCGTACCCACCAAACTAGATGCGCCCAATAACGGGTCATTTGCGACCGGCGGAACGTTCCGACGCCAGAGTATCGTCAGCGCTTAATTTCGCTGGGCGCATCAGTCGCGCCTATTGATTTCCCCTGCAAATATGCAAATGAGGGATTTTTCCCAATTCACGAACGGATTAGCACCATACGCTGGCTACATGCGCCGCGCGTATCTCGTCCGTCCGGCGCAAAGTTATTTCTACAAAAGGCTGCTTTATCTTTACTCCAGACGGTCACAGGTCAGCAGGAGAGCAGCTACAGCAGCGTTACCGACGATAAGAGCTAGCTGAGCACCCCCACTTGCAGGACAACACCTCTGTCCATGCTTGTCTGTCAAATTTTACAGCCATGGAGGAAGACATCATAGGTCTCCATAGCCGAGATGACGGCTGTCAGCTCCTGGCCATTAAAGTTCAGCTTTCTCCTGTGTGTTTGCGGGGAACGGGAGCAGCCATCTCAGAACAAAAGTAACATCACTGCGGGGAGGGGGAGCAGGATTTACTTTAGTGCCGGAATGGCGCTTCTACGGGCGCATTTAAACGCCCAACGGAAGGCATTGCGCTGACGTTTCCTGTGCAGTGGTGCCGACGGAAGTTGTGAGCATGCGCACAAGGGGGGCGAGTGGAGCCGCACTCACTGCGCATGCTCCGTGGATGATGCGCTGAACGTAAGCCTCTGCGCTGGGCTCCGCCCATCATTTACATATGATCACACCCACTTCCACTTGCGTCGGGTTACGCCAGCGCATTATCGTTACTCTGGCGCAAGTTTACGCGCAACTGCTATGTGAATTACAGGACTTGCGCTGAAAGGGTCTTCAGAGTAACGTAAATGAGAAGCGTTACTCCAGAGGAAAGATACTCTCATCTACCTGAATCTGGCCCAATGTCTGCTTTAGCTCGATGCATTGCATGTAGGAGTTGGGCCCGTTTCTCTGGTATATTGAGACCCCGTGCGTTAAGAGAGATGATTTTCAATAGGGGGGTGGGTGCATCTGTCGTTAGGTTTGGCATTATGGGAGACCGGGACGGGTCCCGGGTCCGTGGGTATCGGATGTGTGGGTACTCGAGCTGTGACGGTGTTGGGTGGCTTCAGAGAGAGGGGACTCCCAAGAAGGGTCCCGGGGTTAGCAAGGGGGGTGGGGAGGAGACCGATCAGGTGAGTGTCTCGACCGGCGTAGGAGGGGGTAGGGGTGCGTTGAGTGAACCGGGGGTCTTAACAAGTGTTACAGGTTCTGATCTGCGGCAGGGGGGGGGGAAAGAACGAGTATGATCGATTAGGTAGAGGGACTTAGTCCCGTCACCTGATATGGGTGGTGGATAATCAGAGTGGTGCGGTCGTGTGGGATGCCCGTCGTCGAGATTGGGCGCGAGCACCGGCTCACGTCGCCGCTTGTGGGTTGGTCTGGGCTACACCAGCAGACGACCAGATCAGGGTATAAATAATTCCGAGTGGTATGCCACCCCAGAGCGGCACGTTAACCGCAATGCGGGGTGTACTGATCCCCTAGGCTTATGGTTTACGATGGGTGGGAAGACCTGACATTCAAAGCGTCCCCTCCCCTACAGAGAGAGGAGGGGAGGTCCAGTCGAGTAAACAGAAAACAGTGAAAATTGCAACATTAATAATATAACAATATAGATAGAACAACCTCCCTCTTGCATCTGTGTAATGGAGGGTTTGGTGGGATCACTACCGTCCCCCACATGCCGTCAGGAGGGCTTCCAGGTCCGCTGTGTAATTGTCAGTTCGGTGGCCGAGGTGGCCGTGTTAATCGAGGCTGTGAGTTCAATAAGCGGGGATTCGCGGAGTGTCACATCTGCAGAGAGATATCCCAAAGCAAATAATGTAGAAGCGTGGGCCTGACGTCAGTGGGTCCCTGTAGACAAGCGAGTGGATGTTGACCGGGTTTCAGCCCCTGTTGACAGTCTACGGTGGAAGGTCAAAGGCCGGGCTTCTGGTCTGGGACTCTGGATCCTCCCGTGACATCCGGCCGTCAGCGAATGGCGGTGAGGGTTGGCGCCCACGAAAATAGCACCGCGTCCGGGCCGGGATGCGTCAGTATCGGCTAGGGTCCCGTCACCTGACAAGCTTGCGTCTCTCAAAGCATGACGCGTATGGCAGGTGCCGGAAAAGGGGTGGTTACTCGGGTTCTCTCACGTGTGCAGGATTCGGGCAAGGTGCATTTTGGGATTTGTAGTTTCCAGATCAATCGAGTCGTGTGGGCTCCCAATCACATCACGAGAAAGACCAGTGGCTGTTGTTTAGCACCAGGATTGGTCGACAGCCTCGGATGTAGTGTGTGTAGCACAAAGGTCTGCCGGGGGAAGCACATCTGGCCCGAGGCCCAGGAAAAAAAAAGCAAAAGATTGTGTATAGTCCAGAGAAGTAAAAAAAAACAAAAAAAAATGAAATAAACATTTCCAACTTACAACAGTGTGTGGGACCGCAGATCTTTAGAAGCTACCTCAACCGGCTAAAAGTCTCTCCGGGCTCTCCTGGATCCAGGAGAGGAGAGCGTATCTCGGTCCCTCCTTGAGCCCGTGGCTGCGGCAGGATGACGGGTGCTCGATGGGGATCGTTTTCTGCGGGAGCGACTCCATTCTGTCTTCCTGGGGTCCATGCCATCGCCCTACTGAGCGGCGATAGATGGCATACCATTCCGGGACCGGTACAGGTTGAATACCCAGGGTCTCAAAGAAATGTGGAAGATCCTCAGGCACCCTTAATAGCGCAGTGCGCCCATTGCGGGATGCTGACAAGCAGAAAGGGAACTTCCATTTGTATCGGATGTTCTCGGACCGGAGGACATCCAGCAGGGGTTTTAGATCTTGTCTGTGCTTCAGGGTGATGCCAGATAGGTCTTGAAACAGCTGGATTGTGGATCCCCCAAGTTGCAGGCGCTGGTCCTTAGCTTGCCTCAAGATTTCCTCCTTCAGCCCAAAGTCAGTCAGGCAACATACAATGTCCCTAGGGGGGTCTGTGTCCCGGTTTCTAGGGCGCAGCGCCCTGTGGGTTCTTTCCATTGCGATGGAAGTGTCAGGGGGCACTTTAGAATCAAATTAAAAAGTTTTGTCACCTCCTGCGGAATCCGGTCACCCTCAATGTCTTCTGGCATTCCCCGTATGCGAACATTATGACGCCGTCCGCGGTTTTCTAAATCCTCCAAATGACGGTTAATTTCCCTCATCTGGAGGGTATGATCGTCAATTTTCCGGGTGGAACGTTGGAGGACAAGATCGTGGTCCTCGAGGGTTTTCTCCGTGGTTGCGATTCTGCCGTCCAGCGCTTTCATGTCGAGGCGGAGCTCCGCCATGGCCGCCATGAGTGTGTCCTTAATGTCGGTGGCAACTGCCCTCAAATCAAGTATCGTCAGGTGAGGAAGTGGAGATGTGGGGGTCTGATAAATTACCGATTCCCCGACAGGGACCGGGGCAGGAGCAGGTGGGGTAGCCGAGAGGATAATGTCTTGTCCCTGAGAGGGTGAGGTTTGCGAGCGGTTCGCGCCATGTTTCCCTGGCCGGTCCGGAACATCTCCGGGATGTGCTGGGTGAGTAATTCGTTTTGCTCCCTGGGGGATCGGGATCGGGATGCAGAGGATTGTGTCGATGCTGTACCCATTGTCAGACTCAAAAATAGGGGTCAGGATCCGCAGCTAATGGTGAAAATCGCTCTGAGGTGGCAGGAGCTCAGCGATCAGGCAGCCATCTCCTAGCCCAGCCCAGCCACGCCCCCTCGCCTTTGCATACTAACCCATCGGTTAGCCGTCCACCCGTTGAAATTTAAAGCAAGCCATCTGTTTTTTGACCGAAGGATAACGGACCGATGGGACCTACACACGATCGGTTTGGAACAATGAAAACGAACCTCAGTCCGTTTGCATCGGTTTGAACCGATCGTGTGTACGAGGCCTTAGTGAACTGAAACAGATTTATAGAACTGAGATCCAAAATAGGGCTAATATAAGAATTAGTTGTTGAGTGGGGTTGTTGGAATACATTTATCTCGAGATGCGCCGCGTAAGTGTAACTATGCGCCGTCGTATCTGTGCACCGTGCCCACAGAACTAGATACGCCTGAATATAGGCTTCTTCCGACCGACGTAACTTTCCTACCCTGGTGTATGGTGGGCGCATATTTAAGTTGGACGCATCTGGCGCTCCCATTGATTTCCTATTCAAATATGCAAATGAGGGAGATACAGAGATTCACAAACGTTAGTGCGCCCCTGACGCAGGCTATGCGATGTGCGCGTAAGTTGTACGTCCGGCCTAAAGTTACCCCTCATAAAGCAGGGGTAACTCAGCAGCAGACGTGCTCAGGTCAGCTGGAGAGCAGCTGCAGCAGCACCGTTACGGACGAGCTGAGCAACCACACTCGTAGGACAACACATTTGTATGCCAACATGCCAGGGGCAGCCATGGTCATAGCACTACTACTGTGTCCATAGGCACATAGGAGGGCACGGGAGAGGATATACCGAACGTCTTTTGCATGGGGGAATCGGAGGTGTATCGCATCTTCAGATTCAGCCCATCCTGGAATTAGCCACAGCCCTGCATGATGACATCATCAGCCAGACACAACGCACACATGCAGTGCAGCCATTGGTCAAGGTACTGGCAACACTCCATTTCCTTGCCAGTGGATCTTTCCAGCGTACAAGTGGAATTATGTCTTGGATGTCACAATCCACCATGAGCAGATGTGTGCACCAGGTTGTCCCTGCAATCCTCACACGCATGTCCCACCACATCATCAGACCCACCCATGAGCATCTGCGGCAGAAGGCAATGCAGGATTTCTACAGAATTGCCGGATTCCCACGCACCGTCTGGGCCATTGATTGCACACATGTGGCACTACGGCCCCCCATGCCACAGAGCACATATACCGCAATCGTAAGCAGTGGCATTCCATCAACGTACAGGTGATAGCCGATGCCTAATGCCTCATATGGCACGTCCGTGCCAAACACCCAGGGGCCAGCCACGACAGCTACATATACCGTAAAAGCAACATCCCAACAGAATTCGAACAGAACGTGTACAGGGACAGCTGGCTGGTTGGTGAGTGACATGGGTGTTAGGCATGACTGTATTCCCCAAACTTTGTGTGCCAGATCAGCGGTGCATGTTGTGTGCTGTACAACTACACCATGAGAAAGGGCCTAGAGATTGACATATGTGATGACCTGACCCCGACACACACATTCCCCCCCTGCCAGAGGAGACCCCGTCTGCTGAAGGAACAGCAGTCAGGAGTTGCCTTGTGGAACGTCTCTTTGCACGTTAAACGCACACATTCATCATGGAACACGGACAATGCACACACCACTGTGCTCCCTAGCGCACACACACCACATCCACCTCACATTGGTTTAGCCCAAGTCCACCATGCAGGACTTGGGAGCAGCAACGCCACGCCAAGGCCATAATTATGTTGCTGTCCATTCATACCACATTCACACGGCCGTGGGGATAACCTCTCCCCAACGACCCAGGGTGACACCCCTTACTGGCAGGAATGTCACCCACATTCACTAACCAGTCACACTGTAGCCTGCACTCCTCACCGTGTGCATTCACTACAAAACAAAAAGCTCATAACCTGAGCAAGTAAATAAAACCAAAAAGCTCATAACCTGAGCAAATAAATAAAATCAAAAAGCTCATAACCTGAGCAAAGATAATTACAAAAAAGGCAATCAATTGCCCTGTCGTGGGCCAAGCCAGGTGCCACGGCTCTGGCTCCTTAGTTGTCTGGTGGGATCCTTGGGTGGGTCATTAGGAGGAGGAGCAACCCCATGGTCTCTCCCTGGCTGCCTGCCCTCCAATGCCATGGCAATACGGGTGAGGACCGCATTAGTCTCCGCCTGCATCAGCCTCTTCTGCCTCCCCTCCACCTCGATGGCAGCTGTATTTGCCTGTAAGGCCACTGCCAGGGTCTTTACCTCTGCCACGAGGCCTGCTGTTGTGACCTGCAGCTCCCCAAGGCAGGTGACCACAGGAGCACAGTTAGCACTGACATCCTGCAGGCTGTCATTTATCTGGGCCGAGGAGGCCAGGATGTCTGCCACACATTGCAGCTCCATGGCTATAGCACCCATGTGGCGGGTCTGGGGGGCCTGTTCCCTCGCTAGATTTTCCGGGAGGAATTGAGGAACACCCCTTGTCTTCCTCGTAGCCTTCCTGGGGCCAGGAGAGGCTTGGGGCCGTCTTTAGGGGGTGGACCCTGAGGGGCTTCCCCTGATGGGGGTGGACCCTGAGGGGCTTCCCCTGATGGGGGTGGACCCTGAGGGGCTTCCCCTTATGGGGGTGGAGGTCTGAGAGGGCCCGGGCAAAATGGAAGACTCCTCCAAGTAGAGCCAATCCTCCTGATCTAGATTCACCATCTCCTCAACCACCTCTAGAGGAGAGGTGTGGGCACTCTCCTCCACCACTCTTGGCTTCCCAGGGGGTCAGGCTGAGCCAGATGTTCCGAGGATGGCGTGGAACGGCCACCTGCAGCAGATGGCCCCGCTCCCTCCAGCACATCTGTGGATGACAGAAAACATTCACATGTTGTTGGACACACACACTTGTCACATGTCCCCTTCCACCCCCTCACATGCTACACACCGGATGGGGGATAAAAAACACTTACCTGTCCTCAAGTCCTGATCAAGGGAGTCAAAGCCCTCCAGGCCCTCCAATTGCTCCCTCTCCAGACACCTGGCAACCACCTCCTCCTGGGATGAAGGAAAAAATCCTGGGTCGCCGCACTCCTCGGAAAACGATGTCTTTATTTAAGCATAAGCAAACAAAAAAAATTCAATAGAAAAAAAAAGCCAAAATGCATGCAGTCAAAAACGGTGAGTGGACAAGGAGAAAAGGGCTGACATGTTTCGCATCATGTGATGCTTACTCGTACCTCCTCCTCCAGGGTTAACCGCACATCAAATGGTGGTCGGCCCCGTGCCCCTCTGGTATCTTCTGATGGTGCCCACTTTATCCCAGACAAGCCAACGCAAATCATTGATTTTTTTGCTAATGTCCTTAGAGGTCCGGGACTCATGACCAAGGGCATTAACATCAATGTGATCTGCTCCAGGATTTCTTGTTTCTTGGCCCTGCTGGTCTGGCCACTCTTGACACTATGGAGGAAAATATCAAACTTCTCCATGGTCGAGATGAGGACAGCCTTCTCTTCTGGGGAGAAATTTTTCTTCCTCCTGTCCCTCTCAGACTCAACATTAGCCATCTTAGAAACAAAAGTACCTTGCTTCAGGGGGGAAACAAGCAGGATGTAGTTTTGTGCCGGACGGGCACATGTCTGGGCGTATTTATGCTCTGGGCGTAGGTGTTGGGCCGTCGTATCTTAGGGATTACGTCGGGCATAGTTGTGAGCATGCGCAGAGGGGTGCGGGACATACTTCACGTTATTTCCTTCTCCTGCTCTCCAGGATTGAGTCTGAAAGAGTGACTCCTCCCCAGGGCTAGAACTGACTCCAGTAGTAATCGGCGTGCGTCCTAACAGTAGGACGTACGGCTCCTGGAGCCAGACAGGCAGGGTTTTCCTCCCCCTGCGTCAGCCGCTGCTGTCTGATCCGTCAGATCTGCTCTGACCCTGAGCCGCCCCTGGATCCCTTGGTTCTCTTCTTTCCCACCGTGAGCCTCAAGGTAAGCCCCTGACATAGGGGCCATCCCCACCACCCCCTCCACCTCCGTGAGCATCCTCCCCAGGTAGGCCCTACCTTCCATCACCTTCCCTGGGACCGATTGGCGGCCGTCCTTATCAGGATAAGCCGCCGAATCGGCTGAACGCTGGGGTCTCCTTCCCTCTCCTTATCCCACATTACCACCCACCTGTCAGTATAACCTTTCCCTCGGAGCCTCCCCGCGATTTCCCGTTTGCTCTCCTGAACCGCGCCGGCCGTCACTGATTCGCGGCCGCCGCGGCTTAGGAAAGGCCGCGGCTTCATCCGCGGCCTAGCGGCGCTCCGCATTTTCAGCCAAATCTTTGGTTGTAGCCCCCAGGAGCTCACCCCCAACCACTGCTGGTACTCATCCACCCCTGGCCTCAACAACCAGCCCCCCCCCCTGGCTCACTAATCCACCCAGCTGGCTACATACCAGCCTGGGTCCCATGCCCTGCTCCTGGTCGGCGGCCATCTTGGTACACCCAGCAGTGTCAGCAGTGTCAGCTTCCCCCCCCACCCCCCCGGTCACAACTTAATTGCACTTGATCCAGGGGCTTGCCCGATCGCCTTTCAGGGATCAGGAAGGAATTTTTTCCCCTACCAAAAGCAAATTGGCATAGCATGGTTAGGGGTTTTTTGCCTTCCTCTGGACCAAGCCGGGAGGATTCACTGAATCCTCTCTTCATCGCCACCAAAAGGAACGACTTTTCCCCCCGTGAATGGCGACCATGGCTAATCTGCGGTACTCCGCAGAAACCATTTGGAATTTGAGGCGTTTCGCCGCAATACTGCCAGCCATCACCAAAATGACCCTAAGAATCGAGCACCTTTTGAGGATCGATCGACGATCGACCGTCAAAAATTTTAGCCGTTTACCCCAACCTAAGCGCATTTCATGTGCTCTGATCAACACAAGATCCGCAGTAAAACACCGACTTGAAATCCATGATTTCATTCTACAACACGACCTAGACTGCCTCTTCATTACAGAGAGCTGGCTCACAGCCGACTGCAACACCATTCTAGGAGAATTGGTGCCAGAAAACTACCGTATTATAACGGAAAACAGAATAGGGCAAAGAGGAGGAGGACTGGCGGTGATCCATAAGACGCGTCTTGCGATCACAAAACCAAGCCTCCAAAACCCTCTTCCATTCATGGAAACCCTTACTCTTCAACTGCAAGTAAACGGCCAGGAGACCGTCCGGATTCTACTCTGCTATAGGCCACCTGGCCCCAAGTCGCAGCTGCTCCCATCTTTGACGGACTTTGTCTCCACCTATACCCTGAATAGCAAACACCTTTTGCTGCTCGGGGATTTCAACCTTTGGGCCAACTCCCCGCAAGACCCCATTGCCGACGCCTGCATCGACCACCTGGAAGGATTAGGGCTTCAGCAACTAGTATGTGGGCCCACACATGCTTCCGGTCATACACTCGATCTTATTTTCAGACAAGATCTGGAAATAAAAATCTTGGAAAATGAACCTTTGCCATGGACAGATCACCATGCAATTAAATTCATTATTTCCGAATTCCCCCCCTTAACAAAAACATCAAATCCAGTGACAACACACTGGACCAGATGTCAGAGGAAGCTCCATTCGGAACTCTTCAAAGCCACGTTAGGGGGAAAAATAAACACAATTCAGCCGCACCAAACAGCGGAAGAAACACTAGAGGCCATAAACACAGCACTATTGCAGTCAGCTGACTTGATAGCGCCGAAACGAAAGACCCAGATCAGGAAAAAAACAACTCCGGCTGGTTCAACAACCAGCTGGCGTTACTGAAGCAAGAGCGTAGAAGGGCAGAAGCAGCCTGGAAAAGAAACCCTTCAGATGAGAACCTCGCGATTTACAAGGCAATAACCAGAAAATACTACAAACTAATCTTCGAAGCCAAGAAAAACTATTTTTCTGAGGCTATCAACGGTGCCCTAAACCGCCCCCGCGAACTCTTCAAGCTGGTCACTCAGACCATGAATCCAGGATGCCTTGTAGCCCCCAACTTGGATACACAAGAATTTTGCGATGAGTTATCGGATTGCTTCATTAACAAAATTGAGGCAATCCGGCAAAGCATTCAGCAGAACAATTGCTCTCCCAGCCCCCGTAGTCATTTACACAGCACCGGCAGCAATTCACCACAGTTTGGTGAGTTCACGCTGAAACCCATCTCCATTCAGACCACTAAAAATATCATCGGCACTCTGCGCAACAGCACTGCGCCAAATGATATTATCCCCACCAAACTGCTGAAGGAATGCGCCGACATCCTGGCACTTCCTGTCACGCAGCTTATTAACCAATCCTTCAGGGAGGGCAAAATACCCTCTCAGCTGAAGGAGGGCTTCATTCAACCCATCTTGAAGAAAGCCACCCTGGATCCTAAGGATCCACTTAACTGGCGCCCCATAACAGGCCTAAATGTTCTCTCCAAGGTAATGGAGAAGGCAGTGGTACAGCAGCTGCAACAGCATCTAGATACCCACAATTTACTCGACCCATTGCAATCGGGCTTCCGTCCCGGACACGGGACGGAAACAGCATTGCTTAAGATATGGGACGACGTTCTGGAGGCCGCAGACGAAGGAGAATCTTCTCTTCTGGTTCTGCTGGACCTAAGCGCAGCCTTTGATACAGTTGATCACAAGCTGTTATTGACCCGGCTGGCTAAAATAGCCAAAGTCGCAGAAAGCGATCTATCCTGGTTCTCCTCTTTTGTGGAAAACCGATCGCAAATAGTTAAGCTAGGACCATTCACTTCGGAACAACGCACATTATCGTGCGGGGTCCCTCAGGGATCTCCCCTGTCGCCGATGTTATTTAACATCTATCTGCGTCCTCTTTTTGAAATCATCAGCAGCCAAAAACTGCTATATCACTCTTACGCAGACGACACGCAACTGTACTTCCGCATTTGCAATAAAAAGGATCACCACCTCAATCTAGAGACATGCCTCTCTGTGATTGAGGACTGGATGACAAAGAGTTATCTCAAACTCAACGGAGCAAAAACAGAACTTCTTCTGTTTCACGCCAAGCGTAGCAATCAATCGATAACAACCTGGATCCCCCCGCCCATTCTGGGCAAAGTCATCACCCCTAGCGCCAAAGTCAAAAGTCTTGGGGTCATCTTTGACGCCGACATGACAATGAACGCACAAATAGGGGCAGTAGTCAGCGGATCTCACTATCTGCTGCGCCTACTACGCAGACTCACGCCTTTTATTCCCAAGAAAGACATAGCGGTCGTGGTGGGAGCGATTGTAAACTCCAGATTGGACTATGCAAATGCCCTTTACCTCGGACTTCCCAAGTACCAAATCGCTCGTCTTCAAGTCGTTCAAAATACGGCCGCCAGACTTGTGACTGGGAAAAAACCCTGGGAATCAATCTCACCCTCGTTGAGATCCCTTCACTGGCTACCAGTCAAAGACAGAATCACCTTTAAAGCACTCTGTCTAACGCATAGATGTATCCATGGGAATGCTCCCCATTATCTATGCGAAAAATTAAAAATGTACAATCCCAATCGTATTCTACGATCCAATAATCAAAATCGGCTTCAGATACCGAAAGCCAGATACAAGTCCAAAGGAGACAGGAGATTCGCTGTCCAAGGTCCCAGACTATGGAACGCCTTACCAGCCAGCATTCGACTGGAGGAGAACTACTTGGTCTTCAGGAGAAAGATTAAGACTCATCTCTTTTGATCTCAAAAGAGAAAGGAACAACAAGCGCCCAGAGGCGATTTATTTCGCATGTGCTGCGCTATACAAGTTCTTCATTCATTCATTCATTCATTTGCATGGAGTCACGCTTCATTTAAATGGATCACACCCACTTCCTTCCTACCTTGAATTACGCCGGCTTACGCCTACGAATTTACGTTACGCCAGCGCAACGTTGGGAGCATTTTTTCTGAATACCATGCTTGCCTCTCTGAGTTGCGTCGGCGTAGCGGAAATGAGATGCGCTACTGTATGTAAATCCGGGCCTATGTCTTTTCTCTGGATAATAAAAGTTTCCTGTTCCTGGATGCTGTTAAAGTGGAGTCCTGCCAGAAAAAAAAAAATTAAAAGTCAGCAGCTACTGCAGCTGCTGACTTTTAATATATAGGACACTTACCTGTCCAGGGCGCCCGCAATGTCCTCACCCGAAGCCGATCTGTCTCTCAGCTCCTGGGTGCAGGCGGCGGCATCTTCAGTAAGGGAATCAGCCTGGTTCCCTACTGTGCATGTGCAAGTTTCACTGCGCGTCCTCAATGGTCCCTGCTTTGATCTGGGACCTGTGTGTCTCCAAGAAGACATTGTTGGGGGGGGGGGGGGCGGACATGGCATAGATCGCTGTGGAATCTGTAGCAATTTTTCACCGGAAGTGGGAGAAAATACCTGAATTAGACAGGTATCTGCTCCCTCTCCCTCCTGAAAGGTGTCAAATGTGACACCGGAGGGTGGAAGAACCAGAAAAGTGCAAGTTCCATTTTTGGGTGCAACTCCGCTTTAAGCATAGGCGTGCGCAGCCTATTGCATTAGGGTGTGCACCTCAAACCAAAGCTCAAAAACACGTTCACCCCCCCCCCCCCACCCCCACAAAAAGATGATTTTTGAATTTTTTTTGCTGACTACTGATCGCAATTCGTTCAAATATGTGACCTCTCTGTGCCAAGGCCCAGGCACAGAGAAGCTGCATATTTGTTTGTGGCCGGTGCCAAGGGGTCAATGACTACCCAAATGCAGTGTTTTTGCCTGCACCAGAATGTATGATCAGCAGTACCATGCGATCCAGTTGCTGTGCGTTTTGTAAAGTAGCGCATGCACAGCTCTTGGTGCAGACTGACATGGTTTCATCCCATTCAAATGAAAAGGCTGAAAGGTGGTCCTAGCAACCAATCATTAGCATTGTTATTATGAAAAGTTTCCTGCCCTCTGTTCAGCACTGCTGTGTCGCTCCCTGTATGTGAGTAAGGTAGGAAGGGGAGGGAAAGGGTTGGTGACTGTGCAAAATGCTGGGGGGGGGGTTACTCTGTAGTATGCAGGGGGGGGGGAGAGGTGACTGTGCAGGGGGGGGGAGGTGACTGTGCAGGGAGGGAGAGGTGACTGTGCAGGGGGGAAAGGTGACTGTGTAGCATGTGGGGGGTCCAAACTTGGGGGGTGGTGACTGTGTAACATGCAGGGGGGGAGAGGTGACTGTGCAACATGCAGGAGGTCCAAAGCTGGGGGGTTTATGTAATGTGTAGGGGTCCAGAGGTGCAGGGTGCTGTGTAATGTAAAGGGATCCAGAGGTGCTGGGTGCTGTGCAATGTAAAGGGGCCCAGAGGTGCAGGGTGCTGTGTAATGTAAAGGGGCCCAGAGGTGCAGGGTGCTGTGTAATGTAAAGGGGCCCAGAGATGCAGGGTGCTGTGTAATGTAAAGGGGTCCAGAGGTGCAGGGTGCTGTGTAATGTAAAGGGGTCCAGAGGTGCAGGGTGCTGTGTAATGTGTAGGGGTCCAGATCCAGAGGTGCAGGGTGCTGTGTAATGTAAAGGGGTCCAGAGGTGCAGGGTGCTGTGTAATGTAAAGGGGTCCAGAGGTGTAGGGTGCTGTGTAATATAAAGGGGTCCAGAGGTGCAGGGTGCTGTGTAATGTAAAAGGTCCAGAGATGCAGGGTGCTGTGTAATGTAAAGGGGTCCAGAGGTGCAGGGTGCTGTGTAATGTAAAGGGGTACAGAGGTGTAGGGTGCTGTGTAATGTAAAGGGGTCCAGTTGTGAAGAGGGGGTACAAAATAGTGACAATGAGATATTGGGGAGTGCAGGGGGCACAGTGGGGTGTGTTTACATTTTAAAGTGGGGGTGCCAGATATAGAATTGCCCTGGGTGCCAAATGCTCTAGGTACGTCCCTGTCTGGAGGTACCATGATGGCCGGCCATTGTGGGGGCGGGGGGCGTGGGAAACAGTACAGGTGTAGGGAGCTCAGCCCCAACAGGATCGCAGGAGTTCCCTTGGTGATAGTGTCTCATTCCTCCCTTCTCCTCCAACCTTGTCCTGTGATGTGCCCTACTGTGTACCCCCCAGATGTGCCATACTGTGTGCCACATGCCCAGTGATGTGTCCTTTGCTCTGCTATGTGCTCAATGCCCTGCTGTGTAGCACCTGATGTGACCTACTGTGTGCCCTGTGATGTGCTGTGTACTCCATGATGTGCCCTACTGTGTGCCCTGTGATGTGACCTACTGTGTGCCCCATGCCCTGTGATGTGCTCTGTGCCCTGCTGTGTACTCCCTGATGTGCCCTGTGCTCTACTATGTGCCCTGCTGTGTACCACCTGATGTGCCCTGCTGTGTGTCCTGCGATGTGCCCCATGCCCTTCGATGTTCTCAGTGCCCTGCTGTGTACCCCCTGATGTGCCCTTTGCCCCATGATGTGCTTTCCCGTGTGCCTTGTGTTGTACCCTACTGTGTGCCCCATACCCTGTGTTCCTGCTATGTGCCTTTCTGTGTGCCCCATGATTTAGGTAGGTAGGGCTCTGTGTAGGTGTGGGTGGGGGACACAGGGGGCCCCATGATCTTCTATTGCCCGGGGGCCCCATGAGTTGTCAGTCCGCCCCTGGGGGCAAGTTGTCAAAAAAGAATACTGCCAGTGATTTTGGGGGATAAGAGCATGCTGTATGTGCTAGGGGCACACTTTGGGAGGGGAGAGAAATTGTGCTGGAAGAGGGGGTTGAATAAAAAATGATTTCTCTTCCCTCCTAAAGTGCCCCACTAGCACATACAACATGTTCTTATCCCCCAAAATCACTGCTAGTATTATTTTTTTTGACAACTTGCCCCCTGTCTCTGTGTCTCCTTCTCCTGCAAATGCCAAGCATTAATATTGTGTACCAACCTCAGATCAGCATGTCCCGTCCTCCTGTTGATTGCAGTGTGTCCATTCTCCTCCCCCTCCTTCCCTCCTGACATCCGAGCCAAGTCGTGAGTTAGTGTGAGATGTGCAGGGGGGGGGAGGAAGTGAGAGGGAGAGATGCCTCGCAGCTGTGGAAACAGAAACACCTCACAGCCAAGCAGCAAGCTAGTCACTGGAGCGGAGGTGAGAGAACCAGCATGACTCCCCAGCAGCACTAGCGCGGAGGAGGAAGTGAAATCCTCCTCTGCTTGCAACGTGGGCAATGACGTCACTGGTTGCCAGACGCCAAACGGCTATAGCAACCAGTGATCAGGAGTAGGTGGAGGAGGTGGGGGCTAGTTCACTCCCTTCCTGCTCATTCCTCCCAGGGTCCTACTCGCAGTACACAGCTGTATTTGCGACTGAGTGACTGTTACATACACTGACATTGTGTATGTTAAAGAGCACAGCAGGGATGATTAGGGTGTGCCTGGGCACATCCGGCACACCCCGTGGGCACGCCTATGGCTTTAAGCAACAGATAAGCCCATGTGGACTGTGCATTGTCTGTCCTGTAGGGCTATATACAGAATTTCCAACACTGAACACCACCTATGCTGCTCGGCCGAATCTACCATGCCATCCTGCAGCTGCAGTAGACTAAAAGAGGAAAGCTGGACACCCAGAGAGGAGATACAGATGGGAACTTACAAGGGAAAAGCCCATCGTAAAACTCCCTCACCCTTTGGCACCATGATAGAAAAAGACAATGGGCCAGATTCAGGTAGATGCGCGCATCTTTTCGCCAGCGTAGCGCAACGCATATACGCTGCGCTGACGCAAACTAGCGAGTGAAGTACAGCATTCACCAAGCGCATGGCCGTTACTTTGCGACGGAGTAACGAAGATGCGTTGGAGCAACCCGACGCAAGTGGAAGTGGGTGTGATCATATGTAAATGATGGGCGGAGCCCAGCGCAGAGGCTTACGTTCAGCGCATCATCCATGGAGCATGCGCAGTGAGTGAGGCTTCACTCGGCCCCCTGTGCGCATGCTCACAACTTCCGTCGGCACCACTTCACGGGAAACGTCAGCGCAATGTGTTCCGTATAAAAGCGCCATTCCGGCGCAAAAGTATTTCCGTTTCCCCCCACCCCAGGGAAGTTACTTTTGCACTGTGATGGCTGCTCCCGCTCCCCCCAAAGAGAGGAGGAACCTCAATTTCAACTCCCAGGAGGTGTCTGTTATCATCTCGGCTATGGAGACTTTTAATGAGTTCCTCCACGGCAAAAAAAGTCGGAAGACCAGCCGGGAGAGGAAGCAGGGCATCCTGGAGACCATTGCTGGCAGGGTGAATGTTTTGGGGTACTCCACCCGGACTGCTGGCGATATCCAAAAAAAAATTTATGACCTGCGGCGCAAGGTCCGTGGCAAGGTGGCCACCATCAGGAGGCATGAGAGGGGCACGGGTGGTGGACCCCCATGTGCGGTCAGCCTGACCACGGAGGAGGAGGTGGTCGCCCGCTGCCTGGACAGGGAGCAGTTGGAGGGGGTCCCTGGATATGACTCCATGGAGGAAGGCTCCAGGACAGGTAAGTGATTTTTACCCCCTTTTTGGTGTGTTGCATATGGGGGGGGAGGGTACATGTGCCAAGTGTGTGGGACCACCCAACATGTGTCTGCTTTGTGTCATCCACAGATGACGGAGCTGGGCCATCATCTGTTGGCGGCCAGTCCACCCCATCCCACAACGGCATTCTGTGCCCGAGCCCATGGGTGGTGAAGAGACCGAGGTGGAGGAGAGTGCCCACACCTCACCTGCAGAGGTCGTTGAGGAGCAGCCTGTTGTGGCAGAGCAGGACATAATATTATTTTTGAAGGAGTCCTCCTCTTCTGCAGGGCCCTCTCAGATCCCCTCCCCCATCATAGCAAGCCCCTCAAGGGCGACTCCATCTCCCCGGGGACAACCATCTACTGGCCCCAGGAAGGCCACCCGTAAGACCAGGGGGGTGTCTGATCTGGTCCAGGACCAGGTGGCGAGGGACCACGCCAGGCAGACGCAGCAAATGGGGGACATAGTTGGGCACCTGGACAGAGTGGCTGACAACCTGTGCTCCTTGGCCCAGATATCCAATGCAGTGCAGGATGTCAGCTGCAACTGCGCTGCAGTGGTGACCAGTCTGGGGGAGGTGCAGGGTGATATAAGGCACCTCACTGCAGCCGTCCAGGCAAACACTGCTGCCATCCGGGACCAGGGGAGGCAGAGTCGGCGGGCCCAGCATTACCAGGTCACCCGGCAGCTCAGCATGCAGGCCCAGCAGCTCAGGGTGCAGGCCCAGACCAACTCGTACCTCAGCCGGATTGCCGTGGCCTTGGAGGGCATGCAGGCCACACCTGCCAGAAGTGGCCCACCCGGGGGGTTAGCCACCTCCAGATGCCCCCCACCCCCACCCACTCCATCCAGGCAGCTGAGGAGCCAGAGAGGGGCCACCAGCAGAAGGAGCCCCCGGCATCCCAGATGATTTGTTTTTTGTTTTGTTTTGTTTTTTAATGCTCAGGACATGAGATTTTTATTTTCTTGATTATTAATGCTCAGGACATGAGATTTTTATTTTATTCTTAATGCTCAGGTTATAAGTTTTTTTATTTGTGATTATGCTCAGGATATGAGATATTTTATTTTTTGATACTGCACACGTTGCAGTGTGAATGGTGTGTGAATGTGAGGGGGTGGCACTCCTGCCAGTAAGGGGTGTCACCCTCGGCCGTGGTGGAGAAGTTATCCCCGCGGCTGTATGAATGACGTGTGAAAGGTGTATGAATGGACAGCGACATCATTGGGGCCTTGACGCTGGCGTTGCTGCTCCCAAGTCCTACATGTTGGACTTGGGCTAATCCAATGCGATGTGGATGTGGTGTGTGTGATCTAGGGACCTCAGTGGTGTGCATGCGTGCATTGTCCGTGTGATCAATGTTTTGGTTTAGTGTCCAAAGATGCCTACGGCGAGGACCCTCCTGACTGCTCTTCCATCAGCTGAATGGGTCTCCTCTGGCAGGGGGGGGCTGTCTGGTTGGGGGGTCAGGTCATCACGTATGTCAATCTGCAGGCCTTTTCTCATGGCAAAGTTGTGCAGAATGCAACATGCACCGATGATCTGACACACGAAGGTAGGGGAATACAATAGGGCCCCCCCAGACTTATCCAGGCAGCGGAAACGGGACTTCAGGAGCCCTAATGTTTGTTCCACCACTGCACGGGTTTTGATGTGTGCTTCATTGTATTTTCTCTCTCCTCTGGTTTGGGGGTTCCGGAAAGGAGTCATGAGATGGGGTCCCAGCGCATATGCAGAGTCACCTGTAAGGGAAAAGACAGGAGGATGTTAGTCATGCATGTGGCCCTTGTAATGTGTGCATCATGGGAGGGGATAATCATGCCTGCCACCCATGTCACTCACCAACCAGCCAGCTGTCCCCATACATGTTCTGCTTGAATTCTGCTGGGATGGGGCTCTGATTGTATATGAAGCTGTCATGGCTGGACCCGGGGTGTTTGGCACGGACGTGCCATATGAGGCGTTGGGCATCGGCTATCACCTGTACGTTGATGGAATGCCAATGCTTCCGATTGCGGTATATGTGCTCTGTGGCACTGGGGGGCTGTAGGGCCACATGTGTGCAATCAATGGCCCCCACAGTGCGTGGGAATCCTGCTCATGGAGGACTGTGACATCCCAGCCACCACTCCACTTGTACGCTGGAATGATCCACTGGCAAGGAAATGAAGTGTTGCCAGTACCTTCACCAGTGGCTGCACTGCTTGTGAGCGGTGTGTCTTGCTGGTGATGTCACCCTGCAGGGTTGTGGTTAGTTCAAGTATTGCATCAGGGCTGAATCTGAAGAGGCGATACACCTCCTCATCCCCCATGCCAAAGAGGCTCATGTGCGTGCGGTATATCCTCTCATGTGCCCGCCTCCTCCGTACCGGGGGACCCAGTACTAGTGCTAGGACCGCGACTGCCCCTGGCATGTTGGCACACAGAGGTGTTGTCCTTGCACGTGTGGTTGTTCAGCTTGCTAGTTTCGTCGGTAACGCTGCTGCTGTAGCTGCTCTCCTGCTGACCTGTGGCCGTCTGGAGTAAAGATAAAGCAGCTATTTGTAGAAATAACTTTGCGCCGGACGGACGAGATACGCGCGGCGCATGTAGCCAGTGTATGGTGCTAATCCGTTCACGAATCGGGAAATCTCCCTCATTTGCATATTTGCATGGCACATCAATAGGCGCGACGGATGCGACGAGCGAAAATATGTGCTAACGATACTCTGGCGAGGGAAAGTTAAGCCGATCGGAAAAGGCCCGTTTTCTGGCGCATCTAGGTTGGTGGGTACGGCCGCAGAGATACAACGGCTCATCTTGACAGTTACGCGGCGCATATCGAAATACTCCAGCGCAACTCTACCTGAATCTGGCCCAATGATGCTAAACCTCTCAGGTGATAACCATAATTTCTCCACAACTCTCCCACAGTGTGATATACCATCATTTAAAGATATTTCCTCTTTAATACTGTTCTGGATACAACCTTTTACCAGACAGGTACTGCAGTAAAATTTGCAACAGGAAAAAAAAACAATAAGAAGGCTGACAGAGGTTATAGGATTCTCCTACGTAACTTACTGTTACTTCTTTTACTTTACCCTCACTTCTTGCTCTATGGACATCCTTTTTACTAGATAGGAGGTAATATAATCTCTTAAAAATATCTTTGGCTATAGAAAAACTTAACTTTTGACTTAATGTACAATAAAGCAACAATGTTTTATTGTATACAGTACATTTTTAGCATTGCATCTGCTGCCAGTGTAGTAAATGACATCACATTTCCTGATCACCCTACAAAGTATCAGAATTTATCATAAAGATTAAAGATAATTCAATTCTCTACAATATATTACCCACAATGACCATTGTCATAATTTTTTTTAAATTAAAACTCACATCAAGTAAAACGAACAAAAGACCATTTTACAATATTCTGTCAAAATAAATTATTGTTCTAAAGTTCCATGTAACAATTGGCTGCAAAGAATGTTAAAATGGTAAAATTGGTCACATGTGGTGCAAAACATTCATTGAGCACTGCACCATTATTACCTTCAAACTCAGAACAAAACTGTGCCAGTCTTGTACAAAAATATAGTACTTCAGTTCTTTGTTAATTTAATTGAAGAAATTAAACGTGACTTCAGTACATTTATCACTATTATTCATCTAAATGCAGTCTTCAGCATATATATGTTACTATACTTGTTTTTGAAGGAATATTTAACATGTATATGGATATTTGTTCTATTCAGTTGCACTCTATGCATGCTAGTTATTCAGTTTTAGTCTATTTTAAATATTCTAATGCCAGGGGCCAGGCAGCTCTTTATGGCAGGCAGCTTTATACTTGCATTCTGAAGTCATATACAGTCTTTTAAATCTCTCAAGGATGACTCTTTTATGAGTTTGGTAGGAATATTTTATTGCATTAGGTGTGCAGAACTTATCCTACTGATTCTATCCCCTTAAATTCAGGGCCAAATGTAATTGATTTTAAACAAGTAACATTAACACCAGTCAATGGCCTGTGATAGGAGCGACTTCTGCCTACTCTCTAAGGCCGCGTACACACGATCGAATTTATCTGCTGAAACCGGTCCGACGAACTGTTTCTGCAGACATCTACGATCGTGTGTACGGGCTAGCGGGCAGGTTTGTCCATCGGACAATCTTCAAAGCATGCTTTGAAATTTGTCCGCTACAAACCTGTCCGTCGGATCTGTCCGCTGGTTAGTACACTAACCAGCGGACAGAAATGCCAGCGCATGCGTCGAATGGATTTGACGCATGCGCGGAAGCATTTTTTTTTCCGGGTTTGGTGACGTGGCGGCGTCAACGTCACCGCCACATTACCGCGTCCTCAGATCGAGGGGATTTTCGTCCGATGGTGTGTACACGCCATGGGACCAAAATCCGATGAGACATGTCCACTGCAAACGGTCCGTCGGACATGTTTGAGCGGACATGTCTCATCGTGTGTACGCAGCCTAAGGGGATGTTGAGGGAGAATGCTTCATTAAAAACTTGAAGTCAAGGAAATATTTATCCTGTTCAATGTGTGCAATATGGGAGATTTCCCCCCAAAAAAGGGGTTTTCTTGGCAGCGAAAAATTAAGTACTTATGAAATAGTGCTTGATAAAAGTAAATTCTTTATTAAAGGAGTTGTAAAGGAAAACATTTTTTTTTTGCTGAAATTACTGTTTATAGGGTATAGAGACATAATAGTTAACTGATTCCTTTTAGAAATGATTAAAAATAGATAAAAATCAATCATATAATGTGCCTGCACTTTCAGTTTCGTTTTTCATCTAATTTAATGTTTCTGTGAAGGGCAGAGACACAGAGCCAATACAGGGCCGTTTTTGTTTTTAAAACGAAAGTGATTGGTTCTGAGGGGTTTTAGACACACAGTAATAACACCTTCTTAATTAGAGACCACAGAGAGAAGCTCCCAGTACTTTTTTCATAAGGAAACAGACAACCAGGAAGTGTGCAGAACAGAGAAGGATTACAGCAAAAACGAACAATGAGGACATGGAACCAGGACTGTATTAGGGTAAAGGAAGCTATTTAGCTAAAAAAAAACAAAAAACCTTTAGTGACCCTTTAACAATGAATATATGTTGTACTGATGACAGTTAAAATATGAGCTCTGGTACAAGGGATATATAATCCAATACAAAGAATGCAAACACAAATTTTTACTCAACATTATATGTTAAAAAGTGGTAATTTGTATACAATTTCTGATGTGTTTCAAACCAAACAAACAGGATCTTCTTCAGAGGATTGGTTTACTGTAAAGAGATTGCATTTAACAATTCAAATTCTTTACTAAGAACAATTTGTTGAAACTTTGGCAGAAAAAAACGCATGGCACATAGTTACACATGAATGATGTATTGGAAGGAATCTCATAACCAGAGGTCCTCTAAAAGCCTTCAAAAGATCCCATAAGCGTCCCAGTCACCCAACACTCCGGGGAGGGGTGTCACTGGCCTGTATGCGTGTACCTTTACAGGCCACCGAGGACGTCTCACTGGGAATATACAATGTAAATAAGGTTTTCATTTGTACAATTTGTATTGATGTGTTTACACAGTTATCATTGCAAAGTTTGCACATATATTTTTTAATATTGCACATGTATTACATTTAGTTGATCGAATTTACTTGCTAGCAGTGCAATATCATTCACATATCGGAAATCAATTGCTCCATTTGCACAATTTGTATTTATTGTTTAATTTTTTTATATTGCACATGTATATTGTACATAATATTTATTTTATCTACTTCAGTTGCTGGCAGCGCAGCACCATTCATCTTTTATTTGCCCACATAGCATGCCACATTGAATGGTGAGCGTGGCCAAATAGCACTAATAGTCTTAAAGGTACATGTTTTAAAAATGAATCACTGTGAACATGGCACCCATTCATTGTGTCTATAGAATATGCTCTAGTTACCAGGCCACAGTTGACAGCCTAACAGACATGTACAAATGCCATCACAACCATTAACCACTTCGGACCCGGGCCATTGTAGAATGACGGCCACAAAGTGGCTCTACAATCCCAGGAGGACATCATATGTGCCAATGCGCGTGCCTGGTGGCAGTCACAGAGCCAAGGACGTGTATCCGTGTGTGTAAACACACAGATCCATGTCCTGTCAGGGCGAGGAGACCGATGGTGTGTCCCTTGTACATAGGGACACCCATCGGTCACCTCCCCCAGTCAGTCCCCTCCCCCCATAGTAAGAATCACCTAGCAGGGCACACATTTAACCCTTTGATCGCTCCCTAGTGTTAACCCCTTCCCTGCCAGTCACATTTATACAGTAATCAGTGCAGTTTTACAAACACAAACATAGAAATCAAGCGCTCTTTGGAAGGAGTGAGAATGCTACGATGCTAGATTGGGAAGTCTTCTATATACACTCACAAGTAAATAAACAAAATGCCTGCATATAAAAGAACGGGTGTAGGCGTGTGGAGGGATAACAAGTTCCAGGATTAAAACAGATTGTTCATATAAAAGAGTTCGGTCCAAAAGGATCACGTTTATATTGTCATAGAGAAAAATAAAACTGATGCTGAGGGGGCTGTATAAATGTGAATCGCAGATAAGCCCCATTACTAGTAAAAAAAAAAGTAATCAAAACAATTTCATAATTCTATCCCCTATTTTGTAGGTGCTAGGGATGAGCCGAACACCCCTCTGTTCGGTTCGCACCAGAACCTGCAAACACACCAAATGTTTGTGTTAACTTTAGAGCCCCATTAACCAATTTAGCCCCGGACCATATTGCTGTCCAAAGACCAGAGCACTTTTTGTGATTCGGCACTACGTCGCTTTAACTGACAATTGCGCGGTCATGCGACGTGGCTTCCAAACAAAATTGGCGTCCTTTTTTTCCCACAAATAGAGCTTTCTTTTGGTGGTATTTGATCATCTCTGCGGTTTTTATTTTTTGCGCTATAAACAAAAATAGAGCGACTATTTTGAAAAAAATGCAATATTTTTTACATTTTGCTATAATAAATATCCCCAAAAAAGATTTAAAAAAACATTATTTTTCCTCAGTTTAGGCCGATACGTATTCTTCTACATATTTTTCGTAAAAAAAATCGCAATTAGCGTTTATTGATTGGTTTGCGCAAAATTTATAGCGTTTACAAAAAAGGGGGTAGTTTTAAGGCATTTTTATTAATATTTTTTTTTTACTAGTAATGGCGGCGATCAGCGTTTTTTTTTCGGTACTGCGATATTATGGCGGACACATCGGACACTTTTGACACATTTTTGGGACCATTGGCATTTTTATAGCGATCAATGCTATAAAAATGCATTGGATTACTATAAAAATGCCATTGGCAGTGAAGGGGTTAACACTAGGGGGCGGGGAAGGGGTTAAGTGTGTTCCTATTTGTGTTCTTACTGTGTGGGGGGGGGGGGTGGACTCACTAGGGGGAATCACTGATCTTCCGTTCATACATTGTATGAACGGAGGATCAGCGTTTCCCCCGCTGACAGGAACGAGAGCTGTGTGTTTACACGCACAGCTCCCGTTCCCCGCTCTGTAACGAACGAGCGCGCGTGCCCGGCGGCGATCGCGCCCGCCGGGCACGCGCGCGGGACTCGGGGGCGAGCGGGGGGCGCGCGCAGGCCGCCGGCGGTGCGCACGCGCCCCCTAGTGGCCGCAAAAGTCCCGACGTAGAGCTACGGGTTCTCGCGTAGGAGTGCCGACCTGCCGCCGTATAACTGCGGCGGCTGGTCGGCAAGTGGTTAAAGTCTATGGGACTCCAACGTTTGAAATCTAAAGTGCTAATTTTAAAGGCTAATATGCAAATGATTGTCCTAAAAAGTGTTTGGGGACATGGGTCCTGCCCCAGGGGACATGTATTAATGTCAAACAAAGTTTTAAAAATGGCTGTTTTTCGGGAGCAGTGAATTTAATAATGCTTAAAGTGAAACAATAAAAACTAAAATATATCTTTAAATTTCGTACCGGGGGGGGGGGGGTGTAAAGTTTGCCTGAGAAATACTGCATGTTTCCTGTACTTAGAATTGTCTCTGCACAAAGTGTCGTTTCTGAAGGAAAAAAAGTCATTTAAAAATGACTCGCAGCTATAATGAATTGATGGCTCCCGGCAATTCAGAGAGAATTCATTCATAAAAAAAAAAGAAAAGCGTGGGGGTCCCCCCAAATTCAATTACCAGGTCCTTCAGGTCTTGTGTGGATATTAAGGGGAACCCCACCGTAAATTAAAAAAAAAATGACGTGGGGTTCCCCCCAAATATCCATTCCAGACCCTTCAGGTCTGGTGTGGATTTTAAGGGGAACTCCACCCCAAATAAAAAAAATGGCGTGGAATTCCCCCAAAAATCCACACCAGACTCCTTATCCAAGCACGTTACCTGTCTGTTTTTATTTTATATTTTGATGAATGGCAATGCAAGGTTGGAGCCTTCTCACTAGCATTTACGTAAGCCAGTTCTGGAAAATGTAATACAGACATTTTCGTTTCCCTGATCCAAAATGGCCGTTTTGATACTTCCGGTTCGACGGCAGATCGAAAACGGCCGCCATTCTATGTTTTACACATGATTTGCAATATATAGTGTGATTTTTTCGTTACTATTTCTGTTGGTCGTTGGTATGAGGCTTTCTCATGCTAACATAATCATCTCTATTGACTTTAGCGGCACTTCCGTTTTTCGACGGAAGATCGAAAATGACCGTCATTTACGGTTTATCGACGCAAGATCGAAAATGGCCGCAAGTCTATTTCCGCTTTATACACATAAAAGTAAGTATCCGACAGGCCCTTGGTAACCTCTGATGAAGTCACGTGACGTGACGCAACGCGTAAGGTCAACCGGAAGTGACGTGACACCCTGACCGTCCGACCGGAAGTGCCGTTGTTGTTGTTTTTACCCGTTTTTGTTTTGTAAGTGAATTTACCCATTAAACTGTTCTCAGTTTTTACTTAATTCACGATGAGAGCTTCATTTTTTCCATTTTATGCATTTGCCTAACCCACGGTGAGCGGACCCTGATTACGCCTGGATGTGGACAGCATCATCTATCCAAGACAGAATCCAACAACAATTTCTAGGATTGAGTTGAGGCCCTTTTCTTTCCGTTGGGAGGTAAGCGCTCTGTGAGCACAGATATCTTGGAAGACGTCTCTGGATTTTCCGATTGCTTAAAGTGATAGAAGCTATTGAATTGTTTGACACGATTATTGCTATTTTTCACCTTTTGGACTGGTCACTGTGTCCATCCTACACAGTTGTGATTTATCACCATCACTGGACTTTTGTTTATTTATTTTCATTATATTTTGTGGTTGGAATGTGCACTATTTACACTTTTTTGTCCAGGGGCGCTATTTGCGCCTTTTAGTTTAGTTTTTCCTTTTATATTCATTTATTGTTGTTAGCACATAACAGATTTGAGCTGCATATAATTTAGTTTAGATTTCCACTGTTTACGTTTATTCACTGTTGGTCAGCGCTGTAGTTTTCCTTTACGTTACCTGTCTGGCTGCAGAAAAGAGGGGGGATGAGAGAGCGCCCCCCCCTCCTGAACCATACCAGGCCACATGCCCTCAACGAGGGGAGGATGTCCCCATGGCTGGTCACTTGGTTCTTTTCTTTCTTTTTACTGTTTACACCACTGATTTCAGCTACCAGACAGAGTCTAGCGATCTTCAGAAGTTTTCTGATGACTCTGCAGTAGTGGGATGTATCAGGGATGGGGAAGTGACTAAGTATAGGACTGTGGTGGAGAACCTTGTGAGATGGTGTGAGGTTAATCATCTGTATCTAAATGTGACAAAGTCAAATGAGCTGGTTACATAGTCAAATAGCTGGTTGTGCATTACAGAAAGAGGAAGCCACCAGGGACCCCAATCTCTATCCAAGGAGTGTATGTGGAGGTAGTAGAGAGTTACATGCACCTGGGGGAGAATATCGATAATAAGCTGGACTGGAGCAAGAACTCCGAGGTATTCTATAGGAAGGTTCAGAGCCACCTCTACTTTTTGAGGAGACTGAGGCCATTTAACATCTGCCGGACGATGCTGAAAAAGTTTTATGAGTCTGTTGAGGGCCAGCGCTCTCCTATATGTAGTGGCATGTTGGGGAAGCAGGCATAGGGTGTCCGACACCAACAGACTTAACAAACTGATTTGCAAGGACATTGATGTTGTTGAATTGGAATTGGAGTATTTTACAACAGTGTTGGAGAGGAGAATGTTGTTCAAGTTACATTCAATCTTGGACAATGCCTCCCATCCAGTCCACAATACACTGGTCAGTCTGCAGAGTACCATCCGTGACAGATCGTTACATCCACAATGCACAACAGAGGAACACAGGAAATTATTTTTGCCTGTGGCGATCAAGATATATAATTATTTTCTGTGAGGGCTGTAGGTGAAGATTTTATCTGATTTTGTGTTTTTTTTTATAGTATGTTGGTATTGTGTTGGTTACTATTTGGGGTGATGTTAGAGAAAGTGGTGTATTATTTGTATTTAGTAGTTTGCCTGTTATTTTAATCTGTGTTATTTATTCTATGGTGTATTGTAATTGTATGGATGTTTTATTTGTAGGGATGAGCTTTATGTTTGAGTCGAACATGAGTTTGACTCAAACATTGGCTGTTCGCCTAACAGCAATTAATTTTGGGTGTTCGCGGCAAATTCCAAAAGCAGCAGAACACCCTTTAAAAGTCTATGGGAGAAATCTAAAGTGCTAATTTTAAAGGTTAATATGCACGTTATTGTCATAAAAAGTGTTTATTTTATTTATTCATAATTATTGACACTTAATTTTTTCTTTGTCATTTCTCACACCTTTGGAGTGGATATCACTAGCCTTTGTAGCGCAAGGATTTTTTTAAGGTGCACTATTTTGTTATATATTTTTTTGGATTACTTGGAACTGCGTTTTTTATCGCAGCTGTTCAAGCAATATAATTCATCTATTTTCATTTAATTGCATTGCTATTTACACACACATTTTGGATATCACCAGCATTTTCCTTTACTTTCCCTACTAGGATTTCAAAATTAGGTTTTATAAAAATACACCAATTTACCTGTATTTGATTATATGTCACTGCGTTTTTCACTATTAAGTACAGGCGCCTGTAACACTATTTACCACATCAGCACTGCACTTTAAAAGCTGGAAAAGGGCAACTCATGTAGGGCGGCATGTGGTTGCCATCATCCCGTGGTTAGTGAAACATTTGAAAAAAACTCAGAAAGGATTGGGATTGTGTAGGCAACAAAAAAAAAGAATTTCAAAATATATAAAAATTATACAAATGTATTATTTAATATGTGGGGGATGTATGATGCCTGGCGTTGGGTGTTGGACCTGTAGTGATTGTGCCAGGAGCTTGCCGCACTTGTTCCCAAATTCGTAGCCCTTCTTTCTTGCATGGCTGCTTTGGCACTAGCTTTTAAAGTGCAACATTTGAAAAAAAAACTCAGAAAGGATTGGGATTGTGTAGGCAACAAAAAAAAGAATTTCAAAATATTTAAAAATTATACAAATTTATTACAAATATATAAACATTACACAATACATAGATACAAAAATATTATATACATAAATACATAATAGGCAAAAATAGTATATGGAGTGAATACTGTTCGTCATACGGTACCATCACTAAAGGTTTGATGGCAAGTTGGAACGGAGAGCCGACGCGTTTCGAATGCAAGCATTCTTCATCAAGGCATATAACAGTATCACATCTAAAACAAATCAGAATATGATATAAATAAATATTAGACATACATATAATATGATGGTACACCATCCACATTGGATAAAATAAACAGTGTGTAGTGGTGAAACTCACTTATTGTTTAAAAGTCTGTGTCAAGAGCTAAGAGTATGCGCCTCCAGATATCATGGGATGCAGGTGCTCCAATTTGCATAGTGCACCATAAGAGACTCCTCATCCCTATCACTCATAGGGTGGACAGAATCAATTGATTCAATCAATGGCATTGAAACAGGTTGCTAAATTAGGAGACATAAATAGATGACACCCCCCAAGAAAAAATATCATCAGTAAACACAAAGTGGCAAAGGGTGGCACAAAAAGCAGTCTGCTTATATGTGAAAGGATAAAACCAAGCAGTATCCAAACTTACCACCAAATGCCATAAGTAGAAAATCTCTCATGTCTCCAATAGTGTTGAGCGGAATACGCCATATTCGATTTCGCGATATTGCGCGAATATATAGAAGAATATTCGCGAATATTCGCTAATATCGAATATTCGTGATATTTTATCCAAAAAAAATTTTGCAAAGTTTCGCTAATGCGAAATTTCGCTAATGCGAAAATGATTGCGAAATTCTCATAAACGGAGATCATTTCCTGTATTACTAAACTAATATGCACTAAACACTAACTCTACACTAACTCTACTTAAAAGAAAGGAGAATAAGGGGGCAAAAGAAGGGCGGAGAAGATAATCGCGCAATATTCCTATTGCGCGATTATCTTCTCCGCCCTTCTTTTGCATCAGAGCCAATCAGAATAACTCGAATATTCGGCAAAAGGAATATCGCGCAATATTCCTTTTGCCGAATATTCGAGTTATTCTGATTGGCTCTGATGCGTGCATCAGAGCCAATCAGAATAACTCGAATATTCGGCAAACGGAATATTGCGCGATTATCTTCTCCGCCCCTCTTTTGCATCAGAGCCAATCAGAATAACTCGAATATTCGGCAAAAGGAATATCGCGCAATATTCCTTTTGCCGAATATCCAAGTTATTCTGATTGGCTCTGATGCAAAAGAGGGGCGGAGAAGATAATCGCGCAATATTCCTTTTGCCGAATATTCGAGTTATTCTGATTGGCTCTGATGCGTGCGAATACTCGAATATGCAATATTCGTAGCGAATATTCGCAATGCGAATATTTGTGAGCAACACTAGTCTCCAACAGAAAGATTAATGGAGATTCTTAGGTGGACCCCAGATATGTTCCTATAGCATCCAGGGATGCCTCCACACTCTCCAACGTCTGGAGAGAGAATGACCCCTTGGTGTTCCTTAAGTACTCACCTATTCTTGTATGGCAGCGTTACATAGACAACATTTTTTTCGTATGGGACAGTCTAGAAAGCGATCTTATCGAGATGTTGAGGCTAATTAACATCAATAGCTTCAACCTATTTTTCACTATGTCTTTTAATGATAGAGAGGTCAGCTTTTTGGACATCCGCATCATAAAAGAACTTGATGGCAAAATCAGCACCTCCTTATTCAGAAAGGAGACAGCTGGTAATACTGCTCCATGCAGAGAGCTTCCACCCTGAAGCTCTAAAAAAATCTATTCCGGGGGCGTGGCCTGGACATGGATGAGTGAAGCTGCTTGCTTTTAGAGCTCCCGGCCCTAAACCCCCTTTAGCCGGCCAAACTTGACTAAAAATCGTCATGCACTCGCATAAGAAGCGCGACACCAAACCTACCACCCGAGTAACCCGTTCTGGAGCAGCTACGGGTGATTTACACAGCTACTTCCAACCCCGCCAACAGAAATCGCCAGGGGCCCGGGCGACGGCACCGCGAGGCACACCACGTGGAGTACCGCCGGAGGACCTGGAACACAGTGCGTGGGACCTTTTACCTACGGAGCCGGTTTCACCCCTGTGCCCGCAGACACCATCCAGACCGGAGGACCTAGACATGGCGTCCCCGGCCTTCTCCCCTGGGGGATCCTCGACGGACCAGGATATTCGAGCCCTCCTACAGGCGCTACCTACGCGAACGGACATTGAGGCCCTCATATTGCGGCTCGAGAAGACGCACCGCCGCGATATCCAGGAGGTGAAAGCGGAGGTGACCACCCTGACGGACAGAGTCTCGACGGGCGAGACATCGTTGGCGGAGCTGGAGCGGCGGGTGTCGGGCCTGGAACGGGACAGGGACCAGCAGCGAGACACGGCGGTGGCCTTACAGCTACACCTGGAAGAGGTGGAAGATCGTAGCCGCCGCAACAACCTGCGGATAAGGGGAGTACCGGAATCGGTGGGAGCGGAGACGTTGGATGGCAGGTTGCAGGGCCTGTTCCGTGACGTCCTGGAGGAACCGGCGGAGGAAGTCGAGGTGGACAGGGCTCATAGAGCCCTAGGCCCCAGGGTCGTGGACCAGGACAGGCCCAGGGACATCATCTGCAGGCTGCTGAGATACACGCAGAAGGAACGGATACTCCGGATGGCGTGGGATAGAGGAGAGATGGAGATAGACGGCTCCCAAATTAAAATCTTGCCGGACCTCTCAAGGGCAACATTGCCCCGTAGAGCGTTGCTGCGGCCTGTACTGGAGCTGGCGAAGGAACATGGCTACACGTACAGATGGGGCTACCCATTATCTGTCACCTTCAGAAAAGATGGAAGAGCCTACACCCTGCAGATCCCGGCGGACCTGCCCGGCCTCTTTCAATTCCTGGGAACCGACCAGATACCAGTACCTGACTGGCTACAGCTACTACCGTGCTCCGTCGGAAGATCAGGCCCATCGAATTTCAGAGTGCCTGCACAGCCGCGCCAAAGGAGACGCCGGAGAGCTCCCTCAGGAGGGGAGTTGCGCGACTGAACTGTGAGTAGGCTGTAGGCCGCAATCCACTAACTACTGACTGTTACCCCCCCCCCTCACCTTTGTCTCTGTGGCATCGTTGAGCGACCCCGATGCCGCCCTTCTTCTTAACACACTCTGAGGTTGAATCCTCCTTATATCAGACGGCCTCCCCCATGGTTTGCCTATCTAATGTGCTAATCCCTCCTTCCCTTCACTTCTTCCCTTCCTTCCCCGCGAGGCGTGATGCGGTGGGTTCCCCGACCAACCTGGGCCACAGTCTGGGTCCCCAGTTCTGCACTGAATGCCTGGGGGTGGAGGGAGGGGGATGGTAACCCGTCCAAGCCATTTGTTAGGGCCCGCACCCGTTTGCAAAGGCCCAGGAACACCTCTGGACGCTCCCTACCGTCCTGGAGGGGTCCGGGGTGGCGTACACGGTCTTCGTGGCTGTATGCCCTGATATGCACCCATTCGAACCTGACCTGCCTGTTTGCCCCCCTGGTTCCGCCCGTTGCTCGCCCGCGGTGGGATGCCCTCCCCTAGATGACCAACAGTGTCACATCACCCCCTGAGAAGGTCTTGGGATCACTGTAAATGGGATGTTTCATACAGCATAATAGGGACTTTGGACCCCCGCCGTGGGTGGAGGGAGCGGGATGGCAACCAACCCCGGTCACGAGGTGTTGTATACTGTGGAGGCGCTGACCCACGGCCATATCGGGCTTAGATACTTTATGCAGGCGACTGGATCTCCCCCGATGGAGGGGCCCCCCCCCCTTGTGCCACGCCCCATGATCGGCCCCTTTCCCGAGGCTGGACTGACCCCATGTACCGCCATTCCCAGGAAGCACGGAGGAGGAACCCCCCCCACGAGATGTTGCCCGGAGACATTGGGATAAGCCTTACTTATTGGTCCCTCAGAGACCCGGGATGTTAATGGGAACCGGGGAGACGGAGGGGTGATGCTTTGTGCTCTTTTTGGTTTTGTTCTTGTTTTATGTATCAGAGGTTGTGACATACAGTGGAGCAGCTGTGGGACACACGGGGGATCTTGTGGATGGGGAGGCTGGGTGGAATAGGGTCGCTCTGCACAATATCTTAGAGGGGGTCAAAGGGTACGCTGTGCAGATGTCTACTAGGTAGACGGTGGATTGCTTACACAGAAGAGGGGGAGGAGGGGAGGAAAGGTGAGGCAGGAGAAACAAAACCTTTAGCATAACTATGCCCAACAGTTACTCCTGTATATATACAGGGCTGATCCCTTGTCTCCCTCTGTTAATATGCACTTGCAGCAACAGCCTGTCTCTTTGCGTATTCCAGTTGTTGGGGGGACATAGAACCTGCCTCTGCTTGGCTTACTTCCCCTCTGTTTGGTTATCTGTTCTCCTTCTCCTCTCTTTATTTTGTTGCCGGGAACGAGCCATGCAGACGCCTCGCTGGGTCTCAGGACTCTCTGTAGGATTTGAGCTAGAACACTCTGCAGGCCTGTATTCCCATAACTAATGTTGTGTTATTACGGTTACCTTAATGTATTAATGTATATTCCTTGTCTCCCTTACGCCGCTATAGTTAAACTTAGATGACCTCTTTTTATTATGGTTGTAGTGCCGATTTGAACCACATCAACAGCCGGGGGGGGGGTCCCGGGAGCTCGCTCCACTGGCTCTGTCTACCCACCCGCCCACCTAGGTCTGCGCTCGATTCCCGGATTAAAACCGGAGAGCGCCATAGCCGCTTCGGCTAATTTAGCTATTTCTTTTTGAGCCGCACGCTTTTGTGCTGGCTTCCTAACCTAATTTCGTCCCCTCTTTCTCTCCCACTCCTTCTCCCCCCGTACGCCCTTGCTCTCTCTCCCGAGAGGCTGGCCCTCTCCCCACATACCCCGCCCCTCTACGGATTCTAGAGGTCCGTCTTTCGATACATACGGACATGGACCGCCTGACTGTTGTTTCGCTGAACGCCAAAGGGCTGAACATCCCGGAAAAAAGGAGGATGCTCTTACATGATATGCGACGCCTGGGCGCCGATGTAGTATTACTACAGGAGACACACTTTAAAGACAAAAACTTGCCTATGCTAAAAAACAGGTACTGCCCTACGGTATACCATTCCAATTACACAGCTGCAAAATCTAGGGGAGTTTCCATACTGATCTCTGCTAAGGTCCCTTGGACACATGAGGAAACTAAAATAGACACGGAAGGCCGGTTCCTGTTCCTGAGGGGTCGGATAGGCCAATCTCAAATTACCTTTGCAAATCTCTATGCCCCAAACGAACATCAAGACAGCTTTCTGTCCAGGCAATTGGGTCAGCTGTCACGTTTTGCAAAAGGACACCTAGTGGTGGGAGGTGACCTTAATGTCCCACTAGTTCCTTCAGAGGACACCTCGGCGGGCTTGTCATCCACGTCGAGATATTCACGCAAACGCATTCATAAGGCATTACACTCGGCCCAGTTGATTGACATCTGGCGCCTCTTACACCCTGGAGAGAAAGACTACACCTTTTACTCCAAACCCCACTCATCCTATTCAAGGATAGATTATTTCCTGATACCCCATGGGCACCTCTCGGCGGTCGTGGACGCCTCGATTGGGTCGATTACGTGGTCTGACCACGCCCCGGTCACTCTGATCTACGCACTGACGGAAACCCGTTCAGATCAGAGGAAACCTTGGCGACTTAATGAGAGCCTGCTGCAGGACTCAGACACCATGTCAGAATTAGTGCGAGAATTAGGCCACTATTTCGACACCAACAACACCCAGGGTAGTGACGTGGGGGTGGTGTGGGAGGCTCACAAGGCGGTGGTGAGAGGGATTCTCATTAAACATGGTTCCCGCCTAAAGAAGCTGAGGACCGAGCGCCTTACTACATTACTCGCGAAGTTGCAGACATTAGAGACACAACATAAACAAACCCAGACGCTACAGATAGGCTCTGACCTGAACACCACTCGAAAACAGATCACGGACTTGCTACAATACAAAGCTAAAGCGGCAATGCAAATATGCAGACGGGCCGTATACGAATCGGGTAGCAAATGCGGGAAGCTGCTGGCTCAAACGATACGCGCACAGACTTTAGCTACGTACATACCACACATAATATCTCGGGAGGGACGCAAGGTATCCATCCCCCAGCAGATCTCTCAGGAATTCAAACACTTCTACGCTGCCCTATACAATCTTTCCCCCCAGTCCCCGATCCCTGACCCGAGCCACACATACCAGTACCTTAATGATTCGCATATGCCGACCTTGTCGACGGAAGCGAGAGAGCTCATGGAGGAGCCGATCACTGTATCGGAGCTCCAGGCGGCACTGAAATCCTCTAAACCTGGCAAAGCACCAGGCCCAGATGGCCTTACCACCATTTACTACAAGACTCTGCTCCCGTCTCTGGGGAGCCACCTAGTAGGCCTATTTAACAATCTGGGCACAGAAGGCACATTTCACGTATCAACTCTACAGGCACAGATAGCAGTGATACATAAAGAGGGTAAAGACCCGGGTCAGTGCGGCAGCTATCGACCTATATCGCTGCTAAATGCCGACGTCAAATTATTTACAAAAGTGATTGCCACTAGGTTTCAGAAATATCTCCCTGGTCTCATACACCTTGACCAAGTGGGCTTTGTCCCGACCAGAGAGGCCAGGGATAATACGACAAAGGTACTCAACTTACTGCATGTGGCTAACAAGACAAAGACCCCCTGTGTCTTCGTAGGGACGGACGCCGAAAAGGCGTTTGATCGCGTGAGCTGGCGATTTATGTTCGACACCTTGTGACATGTTGGGGTGGGACAGACAATGCTGCGCTGGATAGAAGCGGCCTACACTGGCCCGACTGCCAGGGTGCGGGCGAATAGTACCCTCTCAGACCCGTTCCCGATTACCAACGGGACAAGACAGGGTTGCCCGCTGTCGCCCCTTCTATTTGCCTTGTCCCTGGAACCCTTCCTACGTCACATACGACAGAACTCTGACATAAGGGGACTGACAATCGGGACTACCCAATGTAAGGTATCGGCTTATGCCGATGACATGCTATTTTCCCTAACTGACCCAGTTTCCTCCCTGCCAAACCTGATGCGCGAATTTGACCTATACGGCAGACTGTCCAATCTAAAAATCAACCTAACAAAATTAGAGGCGATGGGAGTGGGGATCCCTCACCGACTGCTGACCCAACTTAAACAAAGTTTCAACTTAAAATGGACCGACACAGCCCTGACATACCTGGGTACACGTATCCCATCCGAGACTACCCAATGTGTTCAAACTCAACTTTCCCCCCCTACTTAAGACAGTCCAACAATTACTAAATTGCTGGACCACGGGCCTCCACTCCTGGTTCGGTAGATGCAGTATCTTGAAGATGACCATCCTGCCTAAATTTATATACCTACTTCAGGCCCTACCCATACACATCCCAATGAGCTACTTTAGGCAGACGCAATCCATACTAGGGACCTTTTTGTGGGCAGGGAAACGTCCCAGACTGCACAGGAAAGTTCTTTCCTTACCCAAGCAGCATGGAGGCCTAGCCTTGCCGGACATTAAAACATACTATCAGGCTTCTCAACTGATTCGTCTAATCGACTGGTGCAGACACAGACCGACAAAACTATGGCCACATATAGAACAAGCGCAATGCGCAGTACTATTACCTCGAGCCCCGTGGTGCCCCGCCCCACAACAAAGGGACGTACTCCACCATCCCCTGATAGGCAACACCATCAAGGTATGTAGTAATCTGCTTAAACGGTCCTTCCTGTCCACAGACACATCACCGCTCCGCCCAATTCTAGGAAACCCCCGTTTTGAACCCGGCCTTAGAGACATTAAATTTTCCACATTACGCGAGGCGGGCTACTTTCAGGCCTCCCATTTCAGCGAGTCGGGTAGATGGAGGACGACATCTGAGCTTATGGCCCAGACTGGGCCATACCAATTAGATTTTTTGAGAGCGGGTCAACTTAGCCATTTTCTTAGAACCATGACCCCCCCTCCGACCAATCATAGTCCCACGCCTCTAGAAGAGATGTGTCTGGGATCAGAAACACTGCCACACGCCCTGTCGCTCCTACACGCCCTGCTGATTGCACCCCCAGAGGGATACCAAATCCCGAGCCTGGACAAATGGGAACGAGACCTGAACCACAGGTTCTCATCAAGTGAGAGACAACATATCCTCACATTTACACACAAGTCCTCGATCTGCGCCAGGATCCAGGAGACCAATTATAAACTCCTGACAAGGTGGTACAGGACCCCGACCCTATTGAATACACTGTTCCCGACGACTCCTGACACCTGCTGGAGATGCCAGACGGATAAGGGCACCCTGTTGCACATCTTCTGGTCATGCCCACGCATCTGACCATTCTGGGAAGAGGTAAGACGAATTATACAAAAATTCACAGACCGAATAGTCCCTGATGATCCAGCAGACTTCCTACTACATGCAACGGGCACTCCCGCACGCGTCTATAAAAAGTCCATTGTCTGACATTTGCTGGACGCGGCCAAGGCCTGCGTCCCGCTTTGCTGGAAGTCTCCACACCCACAGACGGTAACCATGTGGCTACGGAAGGTCGACGAGATTAGCTACATGGAAGACCTGGTTTTGTCCAAACAGGACAAAGCAGAGCTTTACTCCCAGACCTGGCAACTATGGACAATGTTTAAATACTCGGAGGAGGGTCAGGCACTTAGGGGAACTGATTAACCAATCTGTCAAGCTTCCCCTCCCCTCCTCCTGTGTTCTCTGCCTTGCGGGATAAAACAAATCGTATTGACGATACCCGCCCCCTATGCTACAAGACGAATTAGTCGGGGAGGTCCATGCCCGAGTACATTCCCCCCCCCCTCCTCCTTCTCTATCTTCCTTCTTCTCCTCCCACCCCTCCTCCCCCTCCTTCCCTGCTCATCGAGCAGTGTCTAGCTACATATTCTTCTTTCTCTTACCCACTTTAACTTTAAAAACGGAAAGTAAGGGAGGCTAGGCCCGCGGGCCCAAGGAACCTCGGCGAAGGTCGAGACGTGCATGCAGGGGATAGACCCGGGGTTGGTGCGTGGTGGGGACGGGGGCATGGTATAGACGAGGGCATACCCTTCGGCGCCTGTGCCCTCGCCTCCGACTGCGGACTGCCCACACTGTGTTGCTTCACGGCTGCGGCCGCCAACCGAATGTAATACCCCGATATGTACCGTATTTTTCGGACCATTAGACGCACTTTTTTCCCTCAAAAATATAGAGGAAAATGTCTATGCGTCTTATGGTCCGAATGAACATCTGGCCCCGCCCCCCGCCGCCGCTGCCTTCAATGCTAAGCCACAAAAAAGCCGCCCCCCCGCACGATAACCCCCGACCTGAACTTCAAAGTCCCGGTTCCCGCGGCCTCCTCCTGCACAGTTGCCGCATCTGCCGGTGCCCAGCTTATTGCTCGGCTGCAGCCACGGAGGTGTCCAGTCCTGACCAGTCAGTGACAAAGCCTTTGCGAATACCGGTAATACAGAACCCCACTATGCAGCTCGTCATGCAAGACTCAGGTAGGACACTATTGTGAGAGGAGAGTGGGGAGGAATTTATGGCAGCCAAGGAGTGAGTGGATGGAAGGCTGTGCTGTGTTTGGAGAACAGGTGGCAGCCCGCTCTACTGGGACTTGTAGTGCCTCTGTGGGGGGCTGAGATATGGCAACCTGCTCTGCTGGGACTTGTAGGATTCCTCAGTTTCCCCACAGAGGCACTACAAGTCCTAGCAGAGCAGGTTGCCATATCTCAGCCCCCCACAGAGGCACTACAAGTCCCAGCAGAGTGGGCTGCTTTTACAGAACAGGAGAAGCAGTTGGAGGAGGGGGGTTTGTACTGGTAGGGGAAAGAAGATGGCACTGAGATGGGGAGGATTTTTATCTGAGAGTGAGGATTTATGCTGGGAGGGATTTCTTTGGCACATGTCGGGCTACATTTCACGGGCACTGGTAAATAGTTTAGTGGACCATTTTAGTTCAGAATATTTTTTTTCTTGTTTTTCTCCTCTAAAACCTAGGTGCGTCTTATGGTTAGGTGCGTCTTATAGAGCGAAAAATACGGTATGTACTTTGGATGACTACGCCTATTATATTGTACCTGTTGTATTGTTATTGATGCGGTCCATGTGGACTGGCCTTCTGTTTTGAATAAATAAACAATAAAAAAAAAAATCTATTCCTTATAGTCAATTCCTTCGTCTGAGAAGGAATTGTTCAACGGATGCTGATTTCCAAAGGGAAAGTGACTCCCTATCAATACTCCTCCTTGCAAGAGGATATACAAAAAACAGCCTCAAAAAGGCCTTTAATAGGGTAAGAATCACCAATAGGCGATCCCTAATTTTCAAGGCAAAAACCAACAAAAAGAAAAATGAGGGACAAACTACCAGGATCATTATAGGTTATTCAAATGAATATCTTAAAATAAGAAAGGTCATTTCAAAATTTTGGCCCATTTTAACTGATGATCCTATTCTCAAAAATGTGATCATCAATCAACCTCAGATCACCTTTAAAATAGCTTCTTCCATTGGCACTATGCTGGTCCAAAGTGAATACAAAGGTAACTGCAGGAAAGATCCATATACAACATATGGCACCTACCCATGTGGGTCATGTGCTCAATGCTCGGTGATAGGAAAAAGAACCACACTGACACTGCCTAATGGGGATACCTTCTCCCAGAGACATTTTGCTAATTGCAAAACTCGGGGAGTAGTATACCTCATGCAGTGTCAGTGTGGTTCATTCTATGTAGGAAAAACTAAACAGGAACTTCACAAGCGGGTTGAAAAGCATATCCACTCAATGCGCATTTGCAATTTATATCTCCCCCTTGGTCGACATATAGCCAAATGCCACGTCTACCGTATCCATATTCCACTAAGAGGAGGTGATTGGAACAAGGTCCTGCTGCAGCGCGAAATGCGCTGGATCAGGAACCTGAGGGCCACAACACCCCCTGGTCCCAATGAGAGTGAGAGCTATAGACCCTTTTTGGAGGGCTTTTACTCTGGAAAAATGGACTAATGGGTAGTCATTTGCTGATGAAGCTAGGCAACATCCCCTCCTCGATATACCCGTAGGGTTCATTATTTACTTTCCACTAGATGAATATCCTCCTGACTGACCCTTTGTGGTATCGGCCACTTTGAAAATTCATCTAATCAACATAACATCTTTCTCCTTGTTTAATTTCCCATCTGCCAATCATACCGGGGGAATCTCTTTTTAGAATTGATTATAAGTATGGGAGACACATAGATAAGGGGTTTCTTTATATTCATTTTTGTTTTTCTAATTTTGTATATTATGTTTGGTATATGGCAGCCTATAGCTCTGTTTGTATGAAAATGTATTTGTGCAAGCAAACATTATAAGACTATATGCTATAATTATTAATAGGATTTGTCCTTATGTTGACTTATTGTGGTCTGGGCCTTTGAAGTCTGGGTTATCAGCCATCTCTTTGGTAGAATTAGATTTGACGGCTGCTCCATTTGCATGCGCTATCTCCTCTATCCCTCCTCTCATCCGCTGCCAGGGAGACTCCTTGGGCTTTATGCCCAGGCATCTCTAACCCATCAATAGGGATGTAAACATTCTCTAATCTTTCCATTATGGAACTATATGAGAATGTTTCTTATTTTGGGAGGGGTGTCATCTCCATTCTGGCCCCTTCTAGCTTCCAAGGGTATGGCAATCCAATCTACATGCCACCTTTGTATTCAAAACCCCTCCCTAGATGGCTTCCAGGCTGGCGCTATGTTGTTTCTGGCGGCTGCCCCTATTTACCATCCATGAGGATGCTTACCAGGTCTCCATTGCGCTGTTAGCACTTTGGCAAGATGGCTGCGGTGGAATTTCTGGTTCCGGTGATGACGCCTGTGGTCATTTGTTTGCTAAAACCCTTCAGCAAGATGGCCGGAGCGGAGCTTCCGGTCCCGGAAATGACGCCTGCAGACAGCTGCCCAATGGCGGCTGCGCATCCACCGCGCGTCTGAGTGACACGGCGTATCGCCGTCAACAGTGTGTTGCGCAATATGGCGCACGCACTGGAAAATCGCTGCACAAACGACAGTGATGGCGGGGAGGGGCTCACCATCGGTAACGAGGATAGGTGAGTACTTAAGGAACACCAAGGGGGACGATTGGCGTCATTCTCTTTCCAGACGTTGGAGAGTGTGGAGGCATCCCTGGATGCTATAGGAACATATCTGGGGTCCAACTAAGAATCTCCATTAATCTTTCTGTTGGAGACATGAGAGATTTTCTACTTATGGCATTTGGTGGTAAGTTTGGATACTGCTTGGTTTTATCCTTTCACATATAAGCAGACTGCTTTTTGTGCTACCCTTTGCCATTGTGTTTACTGATGATATTTTTTCTTGGGGGGTGTCATCTATTTATGTCTCCTAATTTAGCAACCTGTTTCAACGCCATTGATTGAATCAATTGATTCTGTCCACCCGATGAGTGATAGGGATGAGGAGTCTCTTATGGTGCACTATGCAAATTGGAGCACCTGCATCCCATGATATCTGGAGGCGCATACTCTTAGCTCTTGACACAGACTTTTAAACGATAAGTGAGTTTCACCACTACACACTGTTTATTTTATCCAATGTGGATGGTGTACCATCATATTATATGTATGTCTAATATTTATTTATATCATATTCTGATTTGTTTTAGATGTGATACTGTTATATGCCTTGGTGAAGAATGCTTGCATTCGAAACGCGTCGGTTCTCCGTTCCAACTTGCCATCAAACCTTTAGTGATGGTACCGTATGACGAACAGTATTCACACCATATACTATTTTTGCCTATTATGTATTTATGTATATAATATTTTTGTATCTATGTATTGTGTAATGTTTATATATTTGTAATAAATTTGTATAATTTGTATATATTTTGAAATTCTTTTTTTTTGTTGCCTACACAATCCCAATCCTTTCTGAGGTTTTTTCAAATGTTGCACTTTAAAAGCTAGTGCCAAAGCAGCCATGCAAAATTGTAGAAAGAAGGGCTACGAATTTGGGAACAAGTGCGGCAAGCTCCTGGCACAATCCCTACAGGCCCAACGCCAGGCGTCATACATCCCCCACATAGTCTCTAAATCGGGCCAACGACTGCCCTTGCCACTACAAATTTTGCAGGAATTCAGGTCCTATTACGACACCCTGTATAACCTAAAAGAGTCAGTACAGGTGGAGGACACTACTCGGATATATCTAGAACAATCCCGACTGCCAGACCTACCGACAGTAGCCCGGCAAACCCTAGACGAACATATTACACTTAATGAACTACAACTTGCCCTGAAGGCCACAAAACTGGGCAGGGCCCCGGGCCCAGATGGACTGACAGCCCAATACTCCAAGACCCTTCTCCCCGCCCTGGGCCCTCAAATGGTTAGGCTGTATAACGCTCTAGGGGCAGGGAAGTTGCCCCACAAAGACACCCTACAGGCACAAATAGCAGTCATCCCAAAGGAGGGCAAAGACCCTTCCCAATGTGGCAGCTACCGCCCCATCTCCCTGCTTAACTCGGACCTGAAATTATTTACGAAGATCTTAGCTACCAGACTACAACAGTACCTGCCCAGCTTAGTGCACCTGGATCAGGTGGGCTTTTTCCCCTCCAGAAAGGCGAGGGACAACACCACCAAGGTCCTGAACCTCTTACATGTAGCAACCAAGACACCGTGCATCCTCCTGGGAACAGACGCCGAGAAGGCCTTTGACCGAGTGAGTTGGAAGTTTTTATTTGCAACTCTTAGGTATATTGGCCTGGGCCCCCGGATGATGCACTGGGTGACGGCGGAGTACTCAGATCCAACTGCCAGCGTTAGGGCAAATGGTGTACTATCTGACCCATTACCGATTACCAACGGGACGAGGCAGGGATGCCCCCTGTCACCCCTGCTCTTCGTCCTGTCCCTGGAGCCATTTCTGTGTCACGTCCGCCTGAACCCAGATATTTCAGGGATATCAATGGGAGGGAAACAACATAAAATATCGGCTTATGCCGACGATTTGATGTTCACGATCACAAGCCCCTCCACTTCCCTGCGACACAAGCTGTCGGAGTTTGACACGTATGGGCTTCTCTCCAACCTAAAAATCAACTTTTCAAAATCAGAGGCGATGGGGGTTGGGATCACACAAGCACTACTGACGCAACTTAAAGACGGCTATAATCTGAAATGGACAGACACGGCCCTGAAATACCTGGGGACACTTGTTCCTTCGTCCCTTTCCAAGCTCTTTCAAATTAACTTCCC
Organism: Rana kukunoris; assembly: GCA_029574335.1. Lineage (NCBI taxonomy): Eukaryota > Metazoa > Chordata > Amphibia > Anura > Ranidae > Rana > Rana kukunoris. The sequence continues at coordinate 439,631,505 of CM056049.1, forward strand.
CCCTCTCTTGAAGAGAGTCCAGGACCAGCTGCTCCAATGGGGTTAACGGCCTACACTCGTGGCTGGGTAGGTGCAATATTCTTAAAATGACGATCCTGCCCAAATTTTTGTACCTCATGCAGGCCCTTCCAATCCACATACCCGCGACGTTCTTCAGACAAACGCACGCTGCCTTTACCCGCTTCCTGTGGGCGGGGAAACACACCACATTTAAACCGCCGCATGCTCAGTCACCCGAAATTGAGCGGCAGAATAGCCTTACCAGAGATACGTACATACTATTGGGCGACCCATCTTAATAGGCTTATTGATTGGTGTCGGCACACAGACACAAAACTCTGGATACGTATTGAACAAGGCCAGAGCTTGATCCCACTCCACAGAGCCCCTTGGTGCCATGCAGACCTCCCACCAGACCTACAGCGACACCCGTTGATTGGTGCGACCACTAAAATTTGCGCGCAGCTCCTGCAGGTGGCTTGCCTCTCGTCCAATAACTCCCACTTAAGACCGGTGATCGGCCTCGACCACATGAGATCTCTCCAGCTCAGCCACTTCCTGGGAAGCCTGCCTCCCCCCGACAGCTCGCGTCTACCACCCACGATGTTCGAAGACCTGTGTACGGAAACAGGGATACTGACGCACACACTCTCACTCACGTACAGTATACTGATCACGCCTCCAGAGACAGACCCACCCCCCTACCTCAGTAAATGGGAAAGAGGCCTGAACCGCCAGTTCACCAGTAGTATGAAACACCACATACTCACCTTTACCCATAGGTCTTCCCTATGCTCGAGAGTGCAGGAAACTAACTACAAGATCCTAACCCGTTGGTACAGGACTCCTGCGCTACTCCGAGCACTCTTCCCGACGTCGTCAGACCGTTGCTGGCGTTGCCTGGAGGAGAAGGGAACACTCCTGCAGGTGTTTTGGTCCTGCAGCCAGTTGCAGGGCTTCTGGAGAGAGGTCCGTCGAATTTCTCAGAAATTCACAGAGCAGGTGTTGGAAGATGACCCAGCATTTTTCTTACTGCATGCGACGACCATACCAATGCAAGCCTATAAGAAATCGGTGTTGCGCCACTTACTAGACGCGGCAAAGGCATGCATCCCATTGTGCTGGAAGTCAAGACACCCGCCCACGATAGCACAATGGCTCAGGAAAGTAGATGAGGTAGATAGGATGGAGGACCTGATCCTTACGAGCCAGAAGAGGCAGGAGGTATACACTGAGCCCTGGCAACTCTGGACCATATTCCGGTACTCGGACGAGGGGAAGACCCTCAGAGGGGAACCCCTAGACCCTGTCAGTGTCCCCCCTGGTGCCGACGTATTGGCCCCGGAGGGGTAGACTACAGAGAGGAACCGCCCCCGTCTCCTTAGCTGACACACATCCCACCGAGTAGTAATGCCCCCCCTTTGACCCTCACACCCCCCTCCCCCGCCCACTAGCCTGGGTAATTCAGTTGGGACTCTGCCCAACCTCCCCCCTCACCCTCACCCCTTCTTTAACTCTACTCTCTTTAACTGCTCCCTATCTATGATAAATAAAACTGCAGGGAGGACTGGCCCTACCGGCCCTGGATCTGACTGATGGGCGTCCGTGTGCGGTTTGGTTGACTCCCCCCCTACTGGACGGGGGACGCCACCCTTTACTCACACCTGCGCTGGTGCCCATATGGGGCCCCAGGCAACATGATAACCACACCTGAACCCCGCCGGGAAGGACATGCTGTTACCTGTTAACTATTACGCTTTACATGTATTTGGATGTTTTAAATGTACAATGTTGCCTGGGTCCGGTGGGACCGATCCCTCTGTATTGAAGAAATACAGAATTAAAAAAAAAAAAAGCTAGTGCCATTCCTACTTCTAATCCTCTCTAAAATTATTATCTCACCTAGGTGAAATAAATCAGGTAGGGGCAGCTGCTTAAATTAATTAATTAAGGGCGTAAAAACTCTATACTCACTCACAGGCAATATTTGGTCTTATTGCACGGATTCATTTTTCACTTTCATATTATGTAACACACATATTTGAGGAATATCCTATGAGGCACATGATAAATTGAAACACAGCATATATCTTTTAACCCTGCCCTCCCCAAGTTGAGATTGAAAGACGGCCGGGTTACTCAGAACCCCCAACTGATAGTTCAGGAATTTTCCACGACTCCAAACTATATAAAACACCTGAGAGGTTTGATAAAACAGCAGAGGCTTTTTGCACGACATACCCCTCCCCACCTTATCTAAAGACCACATGGAGCGGATGGAAGCTGAATTTTCCACAGAGGAGATTTATTAAGAAGCCCGTCCAAATCGCCCGGACCAGATGGGTTCACTGGCCACTATACCGCAAGTATGCGGATGTTCTAGCCCCTTATCTCTGCGCCTTTTTTAATAGTTTACGTGAGGGTTCCCCTCTCCCACCCCATGAGAATAGAGCATTTATTCACGTCATCCCCAAGCCTAACCATAGCGACTGTAATAATTATAGGCCGATATCACTAATAAATGTGGATCTTAAATAACTAACTAAAATCTTGGCCACCCGCATGAATTCATTCCTACCACAGTATGTCCATCCTGACCAGGTGGGGTTTGTACCGCACAGACAGGCTTCAGATCAGACTAGGAGGGTCATCGACATTATATCCGCGCTGAATTCGGGGTGGGATGGCGGAGGCCTTTGTTGTTATCATTGGATTTATTCGACTCCTTGTCCTGGGAGTAATACTGGAGAGATATGGGTTTGGCTTAAATTTCCTTAAAACGCTTAGCATGATTTATAGCGACCCCACTGCTAATTTATCTGTTAAAGGATATATGTCTAGCGATATTAGCATAGGACGGGGTAGACAGGGATGCCCTCTTTCTCCCTTGTTATTTATTTTGGCTCTGGAACCTTTGGCAATTAAAATTAGGTCAACCCGGACATTTTGGGAGTTGGCTGTGGGGGACGAGCATAAATATTTGCTGACGACATTTTGCTGCTCCTCTCCTCCCCCGTCACCTCATTGCCCATCCTCAATGTGGTATTAGACAACTTTGCATTGTTCACGAAGCGTGAACCAATCCAAATCGCAGGCTCTCGACATATCATTACCGCCCTACGTAGTTCGAGCCTCCGAGAATCCTTCTCTTTCCATTGGCACAAGAGGCTCTAACCCTATTTAGTATTTTTTTGACCCCTACTCTCCATACACTATATGAGAGGAACTACCCCCCATTGTTCCGTAAGTTGTTGGAAGACCTTCGGAGGTGGTCCAATAGGCCCCCGTCATGGTTCGGTAGGTTGTATTCAGTCAAAATGACTATATTGCCCAAGGTACTTTATCTCTTTAGGACTCTCCCAATTGCAATAATAGGCAAAGATTTGAAGAGCTTTCAGGCTAAACTTGTGACTACATATGTAGTGAACAGGAAAACTTTATATACCCCTAAATCGGGCGGAGGTCTGTGCCCGATCTCCTTAAATATTACCACTCTGTCAATTGGCTCACCTGATCGGGTTCCATACCTCCCGATCCAGACCACTTTGGATGGGATTAGAGTCCTCATCGATCCCGAATCGGGAGGTCAAAGATCTTATGTGGCTGAAAAGCAGAGATAGGCCTTCTGTGTTTTGCCCGTCACTGTCTTTCTCTTTGAGCCTATGGGATCGCCTAGCTTCCACGGATTTAAATCACCACATACGCCAATGGCGTCCCTGTTTTATAACCCTCTGTTCCCCCCGGGTCTCCGTCCCCGGGATTTTTTATGGTGGATCAACAAGGGCCTACTGAGAATAGCTGATCTCTGTGATCATAAGGGAGCTTTGTCAAAATTGCCCTGCAAGAGAGGTTTGATCTTCCGGAAATCCTTCCGCTATGCTCAAATAGCTCATTTTTTGGCGTCTCTGAGTCGCATCTCTAATCTCTCTTCTTTCACGCCCATGGAACAACTCTGCAGAACCATTGACAAACACTCTGGTCTTATCTCCATACTGCCCCTAACACTCAAAAATTGACCTACATGCAAAAATGGGAACAAGATGCTGATATACACTAAACACAGCTGAGTGGCACACGTTGTTACTGTATGCCTCTAAATCCTATATTAACACCTCGTTGATCGAGGCTAATTACAAGGTTCTGATGAGGTGGTATATGGTCCCAGCCAGAGTAGCGACTTTCGTACCTGGGGCGTCCCCGAGGTGCTTCAGGGTTGCGCTGCAGATGGTACAATGTACCATGTTTGGTGGACGTGCCAAAGGGTGAGACGTTTTTGGATACGCACGTACAACTTAATATACTCTCTGACTCAAGTGAACCTTACCAAATCACCCCTGCAGGCGCTGCTGGGACGCCCGGTGGAGGGTACATCTAAACATTTGAAAAAATTCATTGCCTTCATTTTTACAGCTGCCAGAATCTCCATAGCTAGGTCTTGGAGATCCTCCTCTGTCCCCTTTCACCTTTTGAAATCTAAATTATCCTGGATAATGGTAAATGAACGATTGTCAGCTATTCTAAATGATAAAGTTGCCATGTTCCACAAAGTATGGGACCCATGCCATACCTTATGAACGCGTATTGAGCGGAGGTCATGGCTGAGACTCCCTACGGAGCAGGAACGCACCACCCCTCCCCCTTCTCCCCCCCTCCTCCCCCCCCCTTTTTTTTTTTTTTTTTTTTCTTTTTTTTTTTTTCTTTCTTTCTTTCTTTTTTTTTTTTTTTTTTCTTTATTTATTTCTCCCCCTTCCTCTCTTCCCTCTTCTTTTCTTCCACTTCCCTCTTTTCTTTACTACCGAAGGTAATATTTGTTTGGATGACTTGTTGATTTCAATAATGATTGTTGGTATTTAGCAGCTCCTTGAGAGCGGTCAATACACGAACTGTTAGTCTTTGAGTTGGCTCGATCATGTTTGGGTAATTCACATTGCAATGATGTCTGAGACTAAGGTATGGATGGAAAAGTTTATGATGCTTCTGTTATTTGATTATATGCCCATAACCATGGAAGACCGCTGTATATAAATCTAACATTTGTACTCCTTTGAAATTTCAAATAAAAAATATTGAACCAGAAACACAGCATATATCAGCTCTACGCGTTTCATGGATTGACCCAATCTTCAGGGGCATGCACGTGAGTTAAATTTATGATGTAATATAATAGAAAGGGTTCCTATATGGTCTGACCCTATCAAAGAAAGGTGAAAATAAATATAAGAATATGTTTTTACACCTGTGAGATTTATTCAAAATGCCACTTCCTTCTAGCTTTTTTAGCAATGTAAGTATGAAGAAAGCAGAGATTAGGATCTGGCATAAACCTCATTAGAGGTAAAATAAAATACACACATCAAAAATTACAAAAAAGTTGCCGACATCTTTTTTCTTTATTTGTTTGTGTGTGTGTGTGTGTGTGTGTGTGTGTGTATAGGGGTACTTCTCCACATTCTGCAGCTTTCCAGACATGAGATCCATTTTTTTTTTTTGTGCCAGAGTACAGAATTTTGCAAGACTTTTGCAATCCAATTGTTTAATTCATCTGTTTATAAGAAATGCAGCAACAACCCTTGTCCTCAGTGTTAATATGTTGTTTCAAGGCCATTACAATTTGTTTGCAAAGTGTTGAGTCGCCAAAGTAATAAATCCGCCCTAAATTTTAGCTTGTAAGTTATAAAACTTTAACATGCCTCATTTTGTTCTGTTAAAGCTGGTTTGCTGAAATAAGAATTTTTCTGTGCTGAATTATTTTCCATGGTTATGAGGAATAATGTCAGAATATTAAAAACCCATGAGTCTGAGAATGCCATAGATTACAGCGTATTATGCAAGCTGAAGCCAAAATCAATAGCAAGTAAAGGTAAAGTGTCGTGAATGAAATCTGAAGACACAATGGGCTCTGTTTAATGAGGTTTTGTGCCAGATACTCTCCTGAGAAATTTTCAGTCTCAGTACACAAACTGCATTCTGAAATAAGGCCAATGCTGTTTAATCAAATAGCCCTAACGTAGCAATCATAACTGGGACAATGAATTAATTACAGATTTCCATAGTTGACACAGTTGATAGTTAAGAAATTTGCCTGGGTATTTTGAACATTATAAAAATGTGGATGCCAGATATTCCAGCTCTATTTGCTATTACTGTTATTAGAATATACTGTATATTGCAGATACCAAAGCATGCTTTTGACATGGGGATTCCAATATTGCCTTCCACTAAAATATTAACCTATTCATAAATAGAAATAAATTAGGAATGTGGTAACATGGCTAAAATGTTTTAAAGCAGAACTCCAGCAAAAATAACATAAAAATTAACAGCCTATTGAAGGATAAAAAATAAAAACCTGCTTTTGCTGTAATATTTAGCTTTTATCCAGAGATTTTACCCACAGTACATTTTTATGCCAATAGGCGACCTCAGTCTGGTGGCCAGCATTATTCGATCCCCTTCCACTGAGCCATGGTCATCATGAACCTATGCCATTTTTTACTGGACAGAGAAAAGAAAAGCAGCACAGTGATGAGTTCATCAACAGATTGAGCCCTTGTACATCTTCCCTTCAAACCCCAGCTCTGATATACAGGGATGGCAAGAGACTGATACCAGATAAAAGTACTTATTGCTTGCATTTGAAAAATACATTTAAAGGAGAAGTACAGCCAAAACTCATTTGGTGGTACTCCCCCTGTGGATCACAGGAGTGCAGTTCAAATTGCACTCCTGTGACCTGTTTTCAGCAAACAGGGGACAGAAGCCTACGGTTGACTGATGTCACAGAGCTGGCCCAAGATTGGGTCGGGATCTGCCCACATGCCTGGACCGACAACCGACATCTGGCTCAGTCTCTCAACCCCCCCCCCCCAGCACTCCAGGGAGCGCAAGGAGGGAGCGCAGAGAGCTCTGAGAACCAAGTGATCGGCAGTGTTTGATCACACGGTTCTCAGTGTGAGAGCCGGTGCAGGACAGATCTGCAAAAACCCTGATTCTCATACTTCTCTTTTAATGATTTACAGTATGCATGAATACAGAGCTGTATTAAGTTGTGTATTTTTATCTGCCTGGAGTTTAGTGTTAACATATGTTATATTATTTATTTATTTTTTACAAAACACACTTTAAAATATGTTGTGATAGTGTTGCAGTCTGTCTCTCTCTGCATAATGGAAAGAGGGAAAATGATATAACACTGTTTTGCTATGTGATCAGTGTCAGAATAATTAAAAGGGGCTAATTTAAAGGTGACCAACAATTCTAATAATATCGACCTTGTTATAGTAATTGTGCAAATGTTCTTGTTACCATGCCTTGAAAAAGTATTCATACCCCTAACATTTTCCACATTTTGTCTTGTTACAGGAAAAAAAGGTAAATGTATTTTATTTGGATTGTATGTGATAGACCAACACAATGTGGCACATAATTGTAAAGTGAAAGGAAAATGATAAATGATTTTCTAAATTTGTTACGAATAAACATGTCAAAATTGTGGCAAGCATTTGTATTCAGCCCCCCTGAGTCAATATTTTGTAGAATCACCTTTTGCTGCAATTAAAGCTGCAAGTCTTTTGGGGTATGTCACTCTACCAGTTTGCAAATCTAGAAAGTGAAATTTTTGCCCATTCTACTTTGCAAAATAGCTCAATCTCTGTCAGATTGGATGGAGAGTGTCTGTGAGCAGCAATTTTTAAGTCTTGCCACAGATTCTTAATTGGATTTAGGTCTGGACTTGGCTATTCTAACATATGGATATGCTTTGAGCTAAACTATTCCATTGTTGTTCTGGCTGTATGTTTACAGTCATTGTCCTGCTAGAAGATGAACATCTGCCCCATTCTCAAGTCGTATGCAGACTCTAACAGGTTTTCTTCTAAGATTGCCCTGTATTTGGCTCCATCCATCTTCCCATCAACTCTGACCAGCTTCCCTGTGCATGCTGAAAAAAAGCATCCCCACAACATGATTGTATGTTCAGGGTAATGTGCAGTGTTAATTTTCCACCACACACAACATTTTACTTTTAGGCCAAACCATTTAATTTTGCTTTAGATTCAGATGCTTAGTGGCCTAAACCTGAGATCTGCCTAGCCTAGCCTCATTGCTGGATTGTCTTCAGCTCTAGTTCCTGAATTCCAAGTTCCTGAAAGTCTGCTTACCTTTTTACTGACCCGTCACCCGGCTATGTCTGACACCTCTTTTTGGTTTATCCCTGCCTGTTATGTCTGCTGCTCATCTGTGTTATAGGCCCTGGCTTGGACTTATAACTTTATGATTCTGCCTCCTGAATTGGTACATCACCGCCAGCATGCTGCCGAATCCTGCCGGATCCTGACCTTGAACTTAACCATGATTCTACGCCTGTCTGTCTGTCTGCTGTCGAACATAGCTTGTGACCTGACTCCATACTGCCACAGGTTTCCAAGCTCAAGTTCACTGCTCCAGCTTTCTGGCACCTGTGTCCTCACAGTCCATGTCTCCACTACCAAGGTGGAAGGGGGATTGCATAAAACGTCACCCTCGTCAACTTGAACTCCACGGTTTGGTACGTGACACAAGGTTTGCTAGAAACTAACTGGTTTAGTTCACAAGTGAATATAATACACTTGAAGCAGAGTGCACAGAACACCCTTAGACACAAAGCCTTCAAAGGAAGCATTGGCTTTATGCATTGGTGTGACCATCAATATGGATCCCCTGTGTGACATCCTTATTAAGCACCTAATAAGGAAAGCCTAATTTCACCCAGGGTTGGGAACCACACTATTAATGAACTTGTTTTTTTTTTTGTTGCTGTGCACTTTGCATTACTGAAATTGTAATTTGTCCTTTGGACCACTTTTTATTTATTTGCCAGTATACAAAATAATTAAGTACTTGCTTGGGTGGAGAATTTCTTATTTTTTTTCATAAAAGTTTTATTTGGTGATTATAAAAACAATGACAGAATATCAAATTAATACAGCACAAAATGTATGGTTACAATGTCGAATAATAACAATACTAATGATGTCATACGTTACAATCGTTTGATAGCGTATAATCATTAAACAGGGAGAAAAAAAAAACATGAAGGTGTAAGCATTATAAACCGTAGGATTCACCAGAGAAAAGATTCTCTTTTGTTACATTTTTATCTATTTCAACCAATAGGCAAGATGTTGGAGTTGATATTACCTTAATGGTTAAAAGGAGGTAATATGGGGATGGGAGAAGGAAGAAGAGAAAGAGAAAGAAAAAAAAGGGGGGGGGGGTCTTATTATGGTACTTCTGAATTAGGATAATTTATTATTGAATTTATTCCACGTTTCCGGTATGATTAATAGCCTTGCTGAGAATATCTTTATACTTACTGCATAATTGTTTTATATGTCTGGGAATCTTTTAAAACCATCCAGTAGTGCCATGTTGTTGAAAATTTCATTATTGTCTCTTGGGATATACTTATGAGTTCCTCTATTTTTTCTATATTGTTAATATAGTAATAGTAATAGTAATAGTCGTAATAGTCGTGCACCAGTGGGAAGGGACACACTGACGCTGCGTTAATCATAATCATTGGTAGCGATTTCAAGTAGCGTTTTCTTGGCAGGGAGTTGAAGTGTAAGAGGTATTGTGCTGGGTTGAAGTCAAGAGTTTCAGAAGTGATTGATATAATGGTTTCGTGGACTGACTTCCAAAAGATTTGGAGCAATGGGCAGGACCACCAAATATGGAGCAACGATCCCTCCTCTTGCTTACATCGCCAGCATCTGTCAGAGATTTAGGGGGAAAATTTGTGGAGAATAGAGGGAGTTCTATACCATCTGGTAATTATTTTGAAACTGCACTCTTGTGTGGCTACATTTAGAAACCCTGTATGCACATATGTGTAGATTTTTACCCAGTTTTCATCAGTTAGAGAGGTATCAATATCTCTTTCCCAATCTTGGCAGGAAGAGCTGGAGAAGTCTGTTTTGTCCTCAAACAGTGAATTGTATAGGGTCGATATAACATGCCTGTGCGGAGTTACCCTTGTGCAAAGGTCTTCTAATTTTGTAAGTGGTCTTGTCCAGGTATGTGCAGTCTCGGTCTTGGTCAAGTAGTGTCTGATTTGGATGTAATTCCAATGTGGGATTTGGAAGGGCCTAATGTCATTGTTCAGGTCCTCTCTAGACAACATTTTCCCGTTTTAAAAAAAGTGTTTGGATAGTATTTGCTCATGTGGCCAGTGGTGTAATAGAACGTTTTTCTCGTGACCCGGAGGGAAATCTGGGTTATTTTCTAGGTCCTGTACACACGATCAGACATGTCCGAGGAAACATGTCCGACGGACCGTTTTCATCGGACAAGGCTGAAGTGGTCTGTTGGTCTAATGTGCGTACACACCATCCCAAAAATCCCCTCAGACCAGAACGTGGTGACGTAGAACACAACAACCTGATGAAAAAACAAAGTTCAATGCTTCCAAGCATGCGTCGACTTGATTCTGAGCATGCGTGGGATTTTGGTCCGATGATTTCGTGTACTAACCATCGACGGACAGGTTTCCAGCGGACGGGTTTCTAAGCATGTTTGGAAACTTTTGTCTGTTGGAAAACGGTCCGATAGGCCGTACACACGATCGAACATGTCTGCTGAAACTGGTCTGCGGACCAGTTTCAGCGGACATGTTCGATTGTGTGTACGCGGCCTAAGTGTCGTTAAGGGGCTCAGCCAGGGGGTTGTATTAGTGGGTTTGAAGGTGCTGTGGAAGACTCTTAAGGTAGGACCTATGAGAGGGTGTGATTTGATACCCCTTGAATGGTTTTTAGGGTAAATCAATGGTAGGGTATTCAGTTCTTGGGTGAATTGCATGTGCTCCAATGCTACCCAATCTTTGACCGCCAAGTGTATATTCCAATCCACAATACGTGTCAGGAGGGTTGCTTGGTGATATTTTTTTAGATCTGGTAATGCTATTCCCCTCTTGTTTTTGGGTAGATATAATCTGGAAAGTTTGATCCTAGGGGATTTCCCCCTCCAAATAAATGTGGACCAAGCCTTACGGAAGGATGAAAAGAAAGATGCGGGTAGAAAAATGGGTATTGTTTGCATAACGTATCAGAATCGAGGCAGTATTGTCATTTTGATTAGGGAAGCTCTACCAAACCAGGATACGTTTAGAGAATTCCATCTTTTTAGGTCTTCCTGTGCTTCTTTTAGTATATGCACGAAATTAAGTTTAAAGAGGTCTTTTAAATTGGAAGGGATTTCTATTCCTAGATAGGTTATGCTGTGCTTGGCCCAAGTGAACGGGAAATTTCTTTTACTTAGATCTATAACATTTAAAGGCAGCGTAATGTTTAGGGCGGTTGATTTTGAATGATTTATCTTTAAGTTGGACAGTAGATTCAAGTTTTCTAGGTCTTGTAAAAGGTTGGGTATGGAGATGTGAGATTCTGAAAGAAAAAGGAGCATATCATCCACGAAGGCGGCTATTTTATAAGTATTTTTTTGAATCTCGATTCCTTTGATGTCCTGATTGACTCTGATTCTGTTTAAAAGTGGCTCTAGGGTAAGACCAAAGAGCAAAGGGGATAGGGGGCAGCCCTGTCTCGTACCGTTACATAATTTGAAGGTGTCCGACAGGTGACCATTGACTCGTACACTTGCTGTTGGGTTAATGTAAAGTGCTTTGATGTAAGCCCTCATTTGGGGTAGAATGCCTATGTGTTCTAATACTGCATCAATGAAGTCCCAGGCCACTCTATCGAACGCCTTTTCGGCATGTCATTAAACGTTTTATAATATTGTATGGGTAATTCACCTGGGCCTGGTGTCTTGCCTATTTTCATCTCTTTAATGGCCTTGTCATATTCCCGCCCTGATATAGGGGCTTCAAGTTCCTGAGCTTTGTCACTAGCGAGTTTGGGTGGGCTATATTTTCTTAAGAAATCCTGGATAAGCTTAGTTCTTTTATCTGAATTTTGGGGGCTTTTTGGGTCGATGGGAGGTTGTAGAGAGATTAATAATATACTTCAAACTGCTTGGCGATCTCCTCATTAGTGGAATGTGTTTTTCCTTGATTATCCCTAATTTGATGTATGGTTGAAGCTATTTTCTTACTCTGTACTGCCTTAGCCAGTAATTTCCCGCTCTTTTTTCCCTGTTCATAATATATCTTATGTCTCAATATATATTGTCTTTTTGTTTTCAAGTTCAGTCCTTCCGTCAGAAGTGCTCTTGTTTTGGTCAGCTCGTCAAGTGTTGATACCGCAATGTTTCTTTTATGTGTTGTTTCTAGTTTATGGATCTGGTCTACTGGAGAATTTCATTGACTCCCCACCTCCAAATAACCAGCAGAGCAGATTTCCAATTACTAACTTATATCTCTTTCTACATAAATATACCTACTCTGTGTACTTGTTCTGGCACAGTGATTCAGAAACAACTGAAGCCATTAGAATATTATAAGAACCAATGAACTATCACTATCGCATAGTCCTCTCAGTACACGCTTTCTTTATATAAGTTTGGTCAAAAGCATTTTTGCCAATATTTCTCTTGTGGGTCACTTACCTTTGTTCTCTTGTGACCCAGAATCAGTTAATAGTGGACTACTGCCCACTATCAGCTGACGTGGCAAAGCCACTCCAGGCTCTGAAAGAATTCAAACAATATTGTTGGGATCCACCCTGTTGCCTGATTGGCATCTGGCTCCATCTCTCAGCACGTGGTTGAGAGTCAAAGCCAGCTGTTGTAACCCCCTCTCCTGCCACTGCCTCAGTGAGAGCTGCAGGAACAGAACAGAAATTGGTGACGGCGAGTCACTTCTCTATGCCCTCGGCAGACTGAGAACTGAGGAATTAGTAGACATGTGGTTATTCAGTTTTCCTTGTTAGAGCCGATGTGGGACAATTATAGCATCACACTGATGCTGTAGCAAGAAGGGGAGTATGTGTGTTTGTTTTTTCAAACTCCATACTTCTCATTTAATCCACAGTTATTTATTTTATGAATGTAACTATGACATTCTAAAAATCTGCAGTTAGATTTGTAACATACAGTGCATGCTTGATCACATTTCTATACCACTTGTGAAATGAAGCTTCATATGCTTCTTTTTGTGCTTTATTGTTTTTTAGATATGTTAAATGAAAAAGTACATGTATAGTAAGAAAATTACCTTTTTTCTTTAAAGTTTAAATTGTAGCCAGTAGGCTACCTGGAATTTTCAAATGCAGCATTTAGGCTGTGTATTTTTTTTTCTTTTTTTTTTTTAGGTGTTACTGGCTATATAACAAAATACATGTAAAAAGTGCTCAGATGTTGATTAAGAAAAGACTAATTAATATTCATTAATTACACTCCCAAAATCTTGCCACATGGCTCGTTCACTGTAGTTTAGTTGTCTTTGTATTACGCATTGTTTTGGATTCTTTTTTTGTGAACACAATGGGAATACTTGTCAATGTTAAATTAAAATCTGTGACTTTTAAAAAATGTTAATAACAAACAGCAGAAGCTACAGAATAGAATGTAAAAAAAACAAAAAAACAGTAAATGGTGTTTCAGCCAAACCAAATATGTTTTTAATTAGAAATGTATAATGTTTCTTTTGTTTTAATGAATACTTGTACTATGATACAGTAAATATCAAGGGCACGTAAAAAGAAGCAGTTGCAGTAAATCAGATAAGTGATTGGCATGCTTTGCAGTGATAGCATCCTGGGTTTAACCCCCTACTAAGCATGCTATATGCATTGAGCCTATATATTCTCTTTGCATTTGTATTGGTTTCATTCCATATCCCAATAACATACTGTAGGATAATTGTATTAGACTAGAAAGTTAATAAGGTGAGAGTGTAAATGTAATGTTTTTACAGAAACCAGAAACTGTTTACCTTTAACAAAAGTTCTCATAATTCTACAGTCTAAGAAAGAGAAACAGGTGTCAGAACTCAAACTCTATCTTAGCGTCTAAAAGAAAAACACAGCATCTGCATGCATCCCCTAAACGCAGCATCGCTGGTGAGAATTACACCTACCTTATTCATTATTTTTCTGTATATTTCATATACTGATTATATGTATCTGTACTTGTTTTTCTTAATATTTTAAAAACCACCCTGTTTTGTTTATAAAGCTTTAAAATGACTCCCAGTTTGGCTTATTGCAGAATAGGATGGTTTAGCTGCATGTCAAGCTACACACAGGGAAACGTGCAGCGGGGACAAAACAGTTGGCATGTCAATTTGGGAGAGCAGTTAGAGGTTGTAAAAGCATTAAGAGTATGTCATCCACAATTAGTAAAAGTTTAAATGGACAATTATGAATGGAGAATCCTTTATTGTATTGTATGTTAGTAATCAAGGCAGTAAAGCATTTGATTCACAGAACAAACAGTAGAGGGGACCAAGGAATTCCAAGAGGCGTTTCCTGTGGTAAAACTATGTCTGGCCAGGAATGTTTAAGTTAAACCTGTTTAAATTAAGCCCCTTGGGTAAAGCACTCTATGAGGTAAGAGTAATAATAGTGAAATACGCGCTAAATATACAACTAATATTGTGAAATCCAGTATCAAATATAAGATTGGAGCACATATATATAGTGATCACTGAGGCCCCGAACGGCCAAACAAATCATGTGAAACAATGTAACAATGTAATAATGTGTTTTGTGCTCATGTGTTTACACCAATGAAATAAATTAAATAAATAATTGCAGTCCATCAAGTATCCACACTACATATGGAGGATAGGATGAAACTAAAAAAATCCAGCAAATTAACAACAGTCATTTGCGATAAATACAGTCCAATAACTCAAGGAAAAAATCAACAATCATCCATGGAAATTTCAGCCCAGCGGGGGCACCTTATTCTGTTGCCGATGTGTTCACAAGAGTTTATCCGGTATATGCAAGAAAAGAAAAAAAACATACCATTGCGCAGCACTGTGGTCCAGTGATAAAAATAAAGCTGGTAATGGATACACTCACATAGCCCCGTTCCGATCAAAAAAAACGCTCAGTGTTTGCTGAGAAACGTATCGAAACCTCCACTGGTCTCCGCACATTAGGCTCCTCCCCCACGCATTGCGTCACCGTCACGTGACTTAATCATGGGATCCCATGATTAAGTCACGTGACGGTGACGCAACGCGTGGGGGATCTTTTTTCTTTTCTTACATATACCGGATTAACTCTTGTGAACACATCGGCAATGGAATAAGGTGCCCCCGCTGGGCTGAAATTTCCATGGATGATTGTTGATTTTTTCCTTGAGTTATTGGACTGTATTTATCGCAAATGACTGTTGTTAATTTTCTGGATTTTTTTAGTTTCATCCTATCCTTCATATGTAGTATGGATACTTGATGGACTGCAATTATTTATTTAATTTATTTCATTGGTGTGAACACATGAGCACAAAACACATTATTACATTGTTACATTGTTTCACATGATTTATTTGGCCGTTCGGGGCCTCATTGTGCTCCAATCTTATATTTGATACTGGATTTCACAATATTAGTTGTATATTTAGCGCGTATTTCACTATTATTATTTTAATTTTGGTTGGTGCACCAGTCACTTATACAGCTGCTTTTTTACATTTGGTTATTCATTTTTTTGGTGTAATTTAGAGATTTAGTAGCGCTGTATTTTCTATACAACTATGAGGTAAGAGTGTATCCATGAAGAGAAAGGGTGGAGGGTAGCCAGGAACTACAAGCAGGTGTGTCAGACATAGACAGTAGTATCACCATATGTATGGATATCTGTGTCAGCCAGAGGATCAGTACTCGCAAAGTGTGACCATAGGATCATAGGTCATTATACTCTCGCTTCTAAGGAAAATGCCCGGGAGTTGCAGAAAAGCCAGGTAGAGCCCAGGAAAAAATAAATCAAAGATTAAAACCAAGAGAGTATAAAAGTGTATTTTATGCAAATTATTTACCCGTAAAACCCCTTTGGTGTAAACATCCAAAAGCCCTGACACTGCCCCTAGGTACTGCCATCTTGGATGTGATGACCCTTAACAGACTCAGAACTATCACTCAAATTACACGTTATTAAATAAAAAGAGGTGAGGGGAGGGATGCACAGAGAGTTCAGCACAGAAAGTAATTAGGCACTTCCAGAAGAAAAGATGACGTTCATGAAAAGAAGAGAAACTTTAACTATGCTGGGAATCTGACTCTTCTCTGGCTGGTCAAAGGCACATTGCAAGTGCAAAAAAAAAAATATTAATGGAAAGCAGAAATGCTACAAGTAAGCATTTAAAATGCTTTATGGGGTATTTAAAAAAAAAAATTGCTGAGCTATTTGTTCTGCAATACTTACTGGGATATTTTCTCTCCAGGTCAGATGTTCTTCCTTTATATTATAACAATAGCACAATTTAGAAAAATACTGCATAATGGCCTCTAGAAGGAGCTGACAATCATGATAAATAAGTATTTATTTTCTATGATAATCAGCTCCATCTAGTGGTCATAATGTTGTGTCATCACCGCCCCACCACTTCAAATCACGCAATTAAAAAAAACTTTGCAATTATTGAGAAAATGCAAAGTGTTCCCTGAATGGTGCCCTTACTGAGCAAACAACCTCATGTGTTCATGCAACAAGTACAGTACATGCAGCAGGGCAGCTGCTCAGCCCAGGACCCGGAAGCTAGTTGAGATCACTGTTGTAACGGTGCATACATACTTAAATTGGTCCAAGCTGGAACAATTCAACTACGTAAAAAAAATGTCATACCTAAACTTCAGCTTTAAAACGTATTGTGGTGCTTACTATTGTGGCTATAACAGCTAATCAGAACATGCTGCATTTGTTCTTGTGTTGGGACTGCATAGAACAAAACTACCCAATGCTTCTTATGTGAAAAAGCCCTTAGTGTGCTTGATGCCGCTGACTCCAATTTCAAAAGCAATCTGTGCTGAGTGTGAAAATATATAATCCTGTCAGGAATGTGTAAATGCACCTGTTCTTTGAGGCCCCGTACACACAAGCAAATAAATCTGCTCAAATCGGTCGGACAGACCGATTTGATCAGATTTGTCTGCTGGCTGTTTTGGTTTTGATCGCTGTACACACAATCAAACCAAAATCCCCGCCGGCAGACAGCGCGGTGACGTGGCGGTGACGTTGACGCCGCCACGTCACTGCACCAGGAAGTAAAACACTTCCGCGCATGCGTCAAATCCATTCCACACATGTGCGGGCAAATATGTCTGCTGGTTAGCGTACTAACCAGCAAACATATCGGTCCGACGGGTTCCCAGCAGACAGATTTTAAAGCGGGCTTTAAAATCTGTCGGCTGGCAAAATCCGTCTGCTCGCCCGTACACACGAGCAAATCTGTCTGCTGAGACGGTCTGTCAGACTGTTTTCAGCAGATAGATTTGATCGCGTGTACGCGGCCTAAAAGAGGTATTGTGCTGGGTCTCATTCCAGCATCCTACTTTTGGCTATGGTGCGTCCCTGTCTGTCTACCTGCAAGGTGATTGATGTGGCCAGCCCCTGGGTGGAGACCAAACCTGATTTTAGACAACCAAGCCTGCAGTCTCATGCTTGTGATAGCGCTGGTTATATGTGCCCAAGTTGCCTGTGTGTCTGTCCTGCTCTGCTGTTTAGATTCCCTTGTTGATGACCTCAGATCAGATATCGGACTACTCTCTGAACTCTGTCTGCCTTTTGACTACAGATTTACCCTGACTAATCTGAACCTTGCTTGCCTTGTACCTGGACTATCATTGAATAATTTTGCTTGTCTACCAACTGCAAGTACCTGTTTGCTGTGCTTATTTCAAGCCTGCCCTGGCATGGTGGCAAGGCACTATAGCATTGTGTATAAGTCCTGGGGGAAACCGAGTACTGGTAGGCCTGCTTCCTTTATGAGAAAGGGGGCTGCTATAGGTGAAGAACACAGAGCCAGCTATAGTGTCTGACCACCTGCTTAAGGGGTAAGCATGACATATCCATTGCTAAACTTCTTCTGCCTTACTGGCTTCAGTGCTCTCTGAATTAATGACCTGGAACAAGCATGCAGCAAGCTGGATCTTATAAAAGGGGTTGTAAAGGTACAATTTTTTTCCTTAGTGCAGTCCTTCTTCACTTACCTCATCCTTCGATTTTGCTTTTAAATGTCCTTATTTCTTTCTCCCTGGTGTGGAGTGTCGTGCTCACCCCCTCCCTTGGACTACAGGAGAGTCAGGATGCCCACTAACACACAGTTCCTTTCTCTATCTGCAACGTAGAGAGCACCCTGACTCTCCTGTATTACAAGGGAGGGGGCGAGCACGACACTCCACACCAAGGAGAAAGCCTTGCATTACTGTGTGGAGTTACAGACAGAAGAACAGGAAGTGAGGATTTCTCAGAAGAAATAAGGACATTTAAAAGCAAAATCTAAGGATGAGATAAGTGAAGGAGAACTAAGGTAAAGGAAGCTATTTAGGAAAAAAATATGTACCTTTACAATCCCTTTAAGCTCAAAACTAAAGTAATGCATAGAGCAATGTACTGCAATTCAACTCAAAACTAAAGTAATACATAGAGCTGTCCTGATTTGTTTTGTGTTTTACTGCACTTATATGATTATCTATTTATACAGCTAATTTTTTTTTCCAATTGTCTTTTACATTCAAGAACATTATCTGAAATGCCTCATTTCAGCTATACAGCGAAGGCTTAAAATTGCATTTGATTTGGTACACTGCATGGTTAGTTCAGAGAACCTCAGGTCCCTTTTTCACCATGATGCTGGTAACCCAGCAACATGTAATGACATAACAGGGAGTGATAAAATAACTCCAGGCCATAGTTTCTGAAATTTGTCATATTCTGTCTGAGATTATGAGTTGGAAGGATCTTATGCATTTATTTCATAGCTCATACTGCTTTCATTGACAACTGTGGGTGTTAGAGACACCAGGATAGCACAATTTCAGAGAACGCAGTGTGATATGCTTTTCAGTTGTAAGTATAACAGCAGAGCATTGATTAAGCCTCAGTCACTTTTTCCAGGGAGATTTAGGAGCAATAATAAAGGGGAGGAAATGGGAAGTATTCATTCATTTTACAACATATTAAAATGTCATAGGTATAAAGATGTCAATTAAGCATAAAGAATACAATTTTAATTAAGCAGGCATTGGCCTGCAGTTAAATGCATTCTGTTAAAGATGTCAATAAAGAAATTGAAATTCTCTGCCATTTTGGTCTTTGTCAATTTCTTGAGCACGTTTTCCATTTTATTAGTTGTTCTATAGCAAAAGCTTTCAATGTGTGTGCCTTAAAAATGGTTTCCTGGCTTAAATTTCTAATTATTTCACAAAAGGACAGTTAGGGGTGTATTTATCAAAAATTCACAGAGCTATTTATTCAGGGAAACTGTATGTCCACTTGTTCTGTGCAAATGCTAGCAAAATCAAATGTTACTATGTAATTTTCTCTCTAGGTTGGATGTTCTACATTAATAAGAATCCAAATTCTGGATGAACCCTCTGCATATCTATTCCCGCTCTCCCCCACCTTGTGTCTTTATGCCCTATGTTTGAATTGTGTCCACCGTAGCATGTGCAGTGGCAGAGCAGTGTAGGACTGGCCAGAACAGGGATTACTTTGATGTAGTTGGCCAGTTTAAGCATATAAAAAAACAAAAAACAAAATAAATCCACGCTATGCTAATTTGTTTCGACCCCAGACGAAGCAAGTTTTTGTGAAAAGCGTTGGGTGATTCCACTGCTACCACGCACAATTTTGATCAGAACGTTCTTTTCGTCCACTTCCATGTAAGTGCTTATAACCGTTATTAAACGCTCATTTGCCTACGGTATTATGCTATGTGTGTCTTCTATTTCACTCTTCTTCTATACATCTGGCCATGGTTTGAACATTTGAGAGTCACCATCTCCAAGCATTAGACATCTTCTCTTGATTGGTGGTTTAGCTGCATCCTGTCGTTTTAAGATTTGGTTCAATGCTTTCACATCCCATGTATATAATCAACTTTGTTGACCCTCTGGGCGTATGCTTGTTAGGGTTCAATTTATCCGGTAAGCCTCTGCTTTATTGGTGGCGGGCATTTCACAAGTGTTCATCACATTCGAGAGGGAATTATTGTTAATCTGGGATCACTCATCCAGTCTTATTCACCTATGTTCTCACCATTAAACATATCATTTGAACTTTTCTATATATCAAATATTATATACAGTATATTTGTCACTTGGTGTTTTGTTATAGACATTCAGGGCCAGATTCAGATACACTTAATATTGCGCTGCGTAATCGAAATACTCTACGCTGGCGTATTTTACCAGGCTCTAAATGGAATTCTGGTAGATTTTTGCCCGTACGCTACGGAGGCGTAGTCTATTTCTCGCCGCGTATTCGAAATACGCGATTAGGGGGCGTGAAGCATTTAAATTAGGCGCGTCCCCGCGGCGATCGACCTGCTCATGCACCGTTCAGAAATTTCCCGCCGTGCATTGCGCGAAATCACGTTGTTACGTCATTCGTTGTTTGAGTAGCGTCGTTTACGAACATTCCTATTCCCGGACTACTTACGTAAAAAATAATAACAGATGTCGGAAAACGTAGAAATTCGACGCGGGAACGACGGCCATACTTAACATGGGCTGTCTAATATTAGAGCAGCAAAAAGCTGGTATAGTGTTACGCAAAAAAAAAGATGACTAAAGGTGCCGTAAGAGATTGCGATAGACGTTCGTAATTTCTGGGATCGCCAGCAAAAGCTCATTAGCATACCCCGACGCGGAAAACGACGGGAAGTCCACCCAGTGGCCGCAATTTTATTGCAGCGTAGATCCGAAGGCGTACAAATCCAGTCGAATTGAAGCCCGCAGCCGTCTATTCATGGTTTGAGGTTTCCGACTAGCTAAAAAACGTGCGTAATTTGAAATTACTCCAGTCTAACACCAGTTAGACAGGAGTAAGGGCTCTGTGAATCTGGCCCTCAGTGTCTACTTTTACATTATTTAGCGCTACATTTGTATGTTTTGTTCAGTTTAAGCATATATTGCAATATGTGTGAACTAAAAATCCCTGTTTTTCATTGCATAGTTTGCTGGAAAGGGTGTATAGCAGTGTGCAGAGGGTTCATCCAGAATTTTTAGTGTTAACACGTGGTTATGCCCTTTGTCACCTGATAATTTAAATACCATATTTTCCGGCGTAAAAGACAACCTTTTGGGCTTAAAAAACTTGCCTCAAAACTCGGGGGTCGTCTTATACGTCAGTATCTGTCTCGGGCATCCATTATTCAAAAGCCGCACCTCCTCCTTGTGCTGTTCTGTGATAGGCAGAACACTTGGTTTCCCAGCAGAGCCTCTTTTTGGTGTTCCGCCCATCATGGATGTCTTCTCATCCTCGGCTTCAGACGAGAGGACCTCCGTAATAGGCGGAACACCAAACACTGAAAACCTATAACAGAACAGCACAAGGAGGAGGCGCGGCTTTTGAATAATGGACGCCCGCAGTACAGGGATAAGGTATGGCACAGTGAGGCATGTTGATGGCACAGTGAGGCATGTTGATGGCACAGTGAGGCATGGGATGGCACAGTGAGGCATGTTGATGGCACAGTGAGGCATGGAATGGCACAGTGAAACATGGGATGGCACAGTGAGGCATAAGATGGCACAGTGAGGCATGGGATTTTACAGTGAGGCATGTTGATTGCACAGTGAGGCATGTTGATGGCACAGTGACGCATGGGATTGCACAGTGAGGCATCTTGATGACACAGTGAGGCATGTTGATGTCACAGTGAGGCATGTTGATGTCACAGTGAGGCATGTTGATGGCACAGTGAGGCATGGGATGGCACAGTGAGATTTGAAAAAAAGCTGAATAAAGCATTTTCCTGTCAGCGTTTTTTTCTGTCAGCGGTTGTTCCGGCTACCCCTCAGCTCCCAGACAGACTAGTAGGAAGGGGGTTGTCTTATATGGGACAAAAGTCAGAGGCTTTGTCTGTGGAAAATTCGATCATGTGTATGAGGCTTTAGACTGTGGTTACTGGAACAGGTGTTAAAAGATATGTTTGTCTTTAGAAAATTAGACAAGGACAAAACATTCAGAAATTTCTATATTTTTTTATTCCATTAAGCAGGAACAGCGATAAAAACCTGACAAAGGTTCTAACCATTGTCAACTTTATTCAAAACAAATACAAAGCTTTTCCTTTAAATGAAAAAAAAGTTTGTTCATTTTGGGTTGGGGGTAAAATATAGTTGTTTTAAGTAAGTGATGCGCTGCAATGTTACAGAGTGACCATAATTAGTGGAGAATTAAGTGAAAAATCCTGGTGATTGGCATCATTTTATGTACTAGGTTGCACCTGTAGGTTTGATAGAGGACTAGGCAGAGGCTGATAATGGTGGCAGAGAAACAGGTAAAGTCGCATTCCTGGCAAATGACATTGGTTTACACAGTCCTCATGGAATCCAGTGGTAAAAACAAAGATACCAAGGGAGGAATGGTACTAGAAACATCACACTAAGTTGTGGACACTTCCATATCACAGTGCTGTGGCTACTGTACAGCGTTGCCAACTGTCAGCCAATAAAAAGCGTGCACTTTTCTCCTGCCATTAAATGCCAGTGACAGGAAAAGGTTGCCAGTTAAAAATATGACTGTGACGCTCATCCAAGTGCCTGCTACAGTGTGTTTGGGGACAGGTCTGGCACAGGCGGTGCCTAAGCATGTTGTGTGATGTCATGATGTGTGGAGCGGCTGGAGCCGACTGTGCGGGTCTGCATAACGGGAGCAAGGCAAGCCGGGAGCTGGACTGTTAGTGCTGTTTGGACTGGATTGGATTGAAGGGACCACCTTACATGGAGAGAGACTGTCACTTTAAATCAGGAGGGGATATGTTGTGTCAGTGAGGTGTTATCATTACCTGCGCTGTTGCACACTGCTCTCAGTTTTACTGTAAGAATCAATGTCATGTGTGTGTGCCCATTCTAATTTCTTGCTCTCCTGAGTTCTGTCTCTGAGCTACTTACTATTAGGGATGAGCTTCGAGTTTGAGTAGAACTCATGTTCGACTCGAACATTGCCTGTTAAGAGTCTGGAATGGATATTTGGGGGAAACCCCACATCATTTTCTTTTCATTTCTGCAGTTATTAAAACTTTTTTAGCATTGATACTTTTCCCCCGCGGGCAGGGCCTGGGTCCCAAACACTTTTTAGGACAATAACTTGCATATTAGCCTTTAAAATTACTACTTTAGATTTTAAACATTCGAGTCCCATAGACTTTAACAGGGTTCTAAAGTTCACATGAACTTTTGGTCTGTTCGCAGGTTCTGGTGCGAACCGAACCCAGGAGTGTTCGGCTCATCCCTACTTACTATATCGAAACTGAAAAAAGAAATATGTTTGTTGCCTTATCATCTACCTTCAATCACAATGCTAATTGTATATTGTACTTGTTTGTAGCCTAAATACTAAAGTTTGCATTTAAAACTGTAATTTTGTAACTTTTGGAAATGCCAGTAAAAACTTAACTGTGCCAGTAAATTTTGGGTGTTGTGTCAGAAAGTTTTAATCTGGTAGGTTGGCAACACTGCTACTGTATACAATAGTGGACACAGGACTGGAGGTAATGCACACAGTGGTCAACACAGGGTAAAACAGAAGGCAGGATGTAATAAAAAAAAACGACCCATAAATAAATGGCATAGATAGAGAAAAACACTACAATTACTGGTTCAGGACATTTAACGTGAGAACAAAGGTGGGATAGCCTAATAGATTTTGAAATTACCGATTCTAATTTGATGAGAATTGCACCCAGGTGTTGGTAATTTTTTCAAATTGATTGGTTGGATTGATTAGGCCTTATGGCAGTAAGTGAATGAGCCAACAGAGAAAAATATGTGACAGCACATGGCAATTACTGCTACTGCTGTAGACACTGCCACTGCATCCATGGAAAAAAAATGCTAAAGACACAAAAGAAAAAAATTAAATCACACATTTCAACAGGGTACTGGAAGAGTAGCATTTTCTTTAATACACTGTAAGTGATTCAAACCTTGTGAGTCATTTACTTTTGTGTATTTTTTTGATTAAAATGTATGTCTGTGTTATAATCTCTGCTAGTTTGGCGTCAATAACAATGATCTTATTAACAGGATCAGGTTTTATATATGTTATCATATTATTATGAATAGGGATTAGCCAAACATGCGAACAGGCTAAAAATTCATTCAAACACGCGAACACCGTTAAAGTCTATGGGACATGAACATGAAAAATCAAAAGTGCTCATTTTAAAGGTTAATATGCAAGTTATTGTCATAAAAAGTGTTTGGGGACCTGGGTCCTGCCCCAGGGGACATGTATCAATGCATTTTTTTTTATAAAAACGGCCGTGTTTTTCGGGAGCAGTGATTTTATTAATGCTTAGTGAAACAAGAAAAGTAAAATTATACTTTAAATTTCGTACCTGGGGGGGTGTGTATAGTATGCCTGTAAAGTAGCTCATGTTTCCCATGTTTATAACAGTCTCTGCACAAAAAGACATTTCTAAAGGAAAAAAAGTAATTTAAAATTACTCGTGGCTATAATGAATTGTCGGGTCCCAGCAATACAGATAAAAGTCTTTAACCACTTACCTACTGTGCACCTACACCCCCTTCCTGCCCAGACAACATATAAGCTTCCGGCACTGCGTCGCTTTAACTGACAATTGCGCGGTCGTGCGACGTGGCTCCCATTCAAAATTGGCGTCCTTTTTTTCCCACAAATAGAGCTTTCTTTTGGTGGTATTTGATCACCTCTGCGATTTTTATTTTTTGCGCTATAAACAAAAATAGAGCGTCAATTTTTAAAAAAATGCAATATTTTTTCCTTTTTGCTATAATAAATAACCCCAAAAATATATAAAAAAAATATTTTTTCCCTCAGTTTAGGCCGATACGTATTCTTCTACATATTTTTGGTAAAAAAAAAATGCAATAAGCGTTTATCGATTGGTTTGCGCAAAATTTATAGCGTTTACAAAATAGGGGATAGTTTATGGCATTTTTTTTTTTTAACCATAAAGATTTTATTAATAAGGAAGCAAATACAGAAACATTTATGTCACATCCGCATCGGCGGGTATAACCGTAAGATCCGAAGCAGTTACAAAGCGGTATTACATATGAGATGCATGTATAAATGAACAAGTACCATGTGATCAAGGCAATAGACCTAGTAACCTAAGACATGTCTTCCAAATGCAAACCGTTCGAAGGGAAACAGGTCACCAAGTGGAAGGGAGAGAGGGCGTCAGGGAGTACTTATTAATATGCATAAGGAGTTTCCTATACCTGACACTTACAGTACAACTAGCTAAGGGACCTTGCCTGTCATTATACGCTCAGCAGCTACCGCTCAGGTTCCCCTCTACACAGGATATGGGTGGGCTAGCCAGCCGGAGACCATCCCGCCCACCCAACCCCGTACGCCGAGGGTACAAAATAAGGGGGAAAGGGAAGAAAGAAAGACCGCCAGATAAGGGAGAGGAGGAAGAACAAAAGAGAAGAGAAAAAAAAAAGGGGGGGGAAGGAGGGAGGGGGAATCAGAGGGAAGAAGCGAGATGCAGGAATGTAAGCCTAAGAGGGCAGGGAAGTTGGTGCATTTTTTTTTTTTACTATTAATGGCGGCGATCTGCGATTTTTTTATTGGGACTGCGACGTTATGGCGGACATTTCGGACACTTTTCTGACATTTTTGGGACCATTTACATTTATACAGTGAAAAATGCTATAAATATGCATTGATTACTGTATAAATGTGACTGGCAGTGAAGGGGTTAACCACTAGGGGGCGGGGAAGGGGTTAAATGTGTGTCCTATGAGTGTTCTAACTGTAGGGGGAGGGGGGGGTGACTGGGGGAGGTGACCGATTGTGTCCCTATGTACAAGGGACACAACCGCTCTCCTCTCTCCCTGACAGGGACGTGCAGCTCTGTGTTTACACACAGAGCTCCACGTCCCCGCTCAGTTACTGAGCAATCGCGTGTGCCCGGCAGCGATCGTTCCCGCCAGGCACTCGCACGGGATCCCCGCAGAGCGGCGGGTGCGCGCGCGCGCGCCGCCGGCGTCGCGCGCGCGCCCCGCGGCGCGCGCGCGGCTTTAAAGGGACATCACGTCATATGACGTGATGTCAGAACAATGGAGTCGTCTGCCCGCCGTCATTTGACGGTGGGCAGATGACAAGTGGTTAAAAAAAACACATGGGTTCCCAGTCCATTACCAGGCCCATTGAGCCCCTACCATTTCACAAAAAAAGTGTCAACATTTTTAAAAACCACAGTTTCTAAAACTTTTTTTGCATTGATACATGTCCCCTGGGGCAGGACCTGGGTCCCCAAACACTTTTTATGACAATGACTTGCATATTAACCTTTAAAATTAGCACTTTTGATTTCTCCCAGGTCACTGGCTGAAGAAGGAACAAATGAGCTGTTCCGAAACGCGTCCCGCCTCTATGACACACTTCCTGTCCACTTCCTGTTTGTGTTCCATGCTGGTTTTTGTCTCGCTTCCTCTGACATCATCTCCAGGCTCCAGCACTACTGTGTCCCCTGAACAATTCACAGCACAAGTTGGCTGTTATCTTGTGGACTTCCCTGGAAGCTTTACCATCACAGACTGGGACTGCTCTGCCACTGGAACATCTTCTGGATGCACTTACCTGCTACATGCCTGTTTCATCCACCATCTTGTAAGTGTTTTTAACCCCTTTAGGGGATATTAAAAGTTTTATACTTCTGCACTTAGAGGCGCCTTGTTTGTTTTTCTGTTTTGATTTCTCCCATAGACTTTTAAAGGGTGTTTCGCGGCTTTCGAATTTGCCGTGAACACAAACCAAATTGTTCGCTATTCGGCAAACGGGCGAACAGCCAATGTTCGGATCGAACTCGTGTTCGACCCGAACATAAAGCTTATCCCTAATTATGAATGGAAGGATCCTCTAAGAGTGAGCCACATGAAAGGAGGAGGCAAATGGCCTTCACTTCACAAAACAAAAACTGCAGAGAAAGGAGTAATTCAGTCATAATAAGACACATCTAAGCAATCTGGAAGGACATCAAGCACGTTCCTAAAAATTGGCTAGATTTTGCTGTGTATAACATAGTTGAAAAAAAAAAGATATATATATATATATATATATATATATATATATATATATATATATAGGGCTGTTACTGATCAAAATTTTTGTGTTCGATTAATCGTTTTTTTTTTAAATCGATTAATCGACTAATTTTGATTAATTATAACGCACATACAGATCCAACTACTTTTAGCTGGTCTCCTTGCAGGCTGATTCCCAGTGCAGCTACCAACCACTGGAAAAATGAATAGCAGGATACAAAAAACACACAAAGGCAGTGCTCGATGGGGATAGCATTAAAACTTTTATAGTCTTCAAGTAGGTAACAAAATAAATATTGCACTGGAGATAAAATCGATGTAGCTACATAAACTGTAAAAATGGTGCGAGTAATACCAAACAGCAGCAAAAGCAGTCATAAAAACATGTAGCTAAGTATGATACTGGTATAAAAATGTGTACAACGATACCACTGCTGAATCCAGATGAGGAGAGGTTAACATTAGTCCGTCGGCATGTAGATGTCCCGTGAAGGGAACTATCACAACTCCTAGTGTATGGTTGTAGAATCCCAGGTTGATAGAGGGAAGTGCAACAGCCCTTGCGTACGGCAAATAGTAAGGGCAAAAAGATTTTGATCGATCAAAAAAATTAAAGATTAATCGATAATTTAAAAGTTAATTTGCACAGCCCTAATATATATATATATATATATATAGTCCTAAAGTTGATATTGTGGACCAGCTGGGTGATTTAACCCCTTCCCACCGAGCGTACGCATTGTGATGGTTTGGATCTGTCAGACACAGACACTTTAATTATACAGCTGTGTGGTCAGCTTTTTAAGTCTGACCTGAACAGCATTCAGGGCCCCACCCGACAGACAGGAGGTCTGTGCTAAGGAGTCAGGTGATTCCCAAAAGCTCTGTGAGAGGAGTCACAGAGTGGATGTGTCTCTGCAGGAGGCAGAGAAAGGAAAGTGAAGCAGTGGCTGTGACTGTCGCTGTGTCTCTGTGTTGGGATGGACACTGTAGGCGTTGAAGGACTAATGCCGCGTACACACAATAATTTTTTGTGATGAAAAAAAACGATGTTTTCTGTGAAGTAAAAAACAACGTTTTTGAAACGTCACTTTTCAAAGACGATGTTGCATACACACCATCGTTTTTTTCACAAAAAGCGAGGTTACGTTCACCACTCTTTTCTATTGAAGCTCGCTTCATAACTAGCTTCTGGGCATGCGCGGGTTGAAAAACGTTGTTTTAAACGACGTTTTTGCTACACACGGTGACTTTTTCTGAAACAAAAAACGACGTTTTGAAAAACGACACAAAAAATTCAAGCATGTTGGAATTTTTTTTTGGTCGTTTTTTTGAAGACAAAAAACGACGTTTTGCCCACACACGATCAATTTAAATGACGTTTTAAAAAACAAAGTTTTTTTTCACCCCAAAAATGACCGTGTGTACGCGGCATTAGGGGCCTTGTGCATCCAGGACTGTGGGCCTGGAGGAGCTGATGGTTAGAGGAACCATTACCTGTAGCAGCAGAGCTGTTAAAGAGTAGGCAGGTGGGCTGTTATTTTCATTTATCTTTGGATGTTGTTTAAACCCCTGCGTGGGATTCCTATGAATAGACTTTTGTTTTGTTTATTCTCCTTTAATAAACGTGGGCTACCAGGCCCTTAACGCTAATACGCGAATACATCTGCCAGAAGAGTTAAAACCCCCAACGTTTACAGCATATATGCGTCCTCGCCATTAGGGGGTTATACCGGGATGATGCTGCAGAGCCAGCAGTCGGCTAAAAGCTGCTCGGTTGTGATCCCTTCCGCCGCTCTTACAGGATCTCCCGTCCCACCGGGAGAACCGATCGATGATCCGCCTTTTCCGGCGGCTAGACAGAGACTGTTATGAAGCCAGAAACAGCTTTGTTCCAGTCTCCTGTATGTAAACACAGAAGCGACGTCACTGCGTCTTTTCCGGTTTACTCGGCTGCCATATTAAAAAATATACAGTATTCAGAATTGCCGTTTTTAGCGATCTGAATACTTTTAGACCCCCGATCCCTCCATAAAGTGTACCTGTCACCACCTTTTACTGTCACAAGGGATGTTTACATTCTTTGTGACAGCAATAAATTTTTTTTTTTTAACATAATGTAAAAATAAATAAAATAAAAAATAAAAAAATACAAAAGTCGCGCTGAATATGTAAACGGTGATCAAATCACACATGTAAGGTATCGCGTGATCGTCGGAGTAAGAGCAATAATTCTAGTACTAGACCTCCTCTGTAACGCTAACCTCGTAACCGTAAAAAAAAAAATGAAAGCGTTGCCTACAGAGATTTTTAGGTACAGTAGTTTGTCGCCATTCCACAAGTGCGTGCAATCTTAAAGAATGACATGTTTGGTATCTATTTGTTTATACCGTTTTTTTATTTTTTATTTATGAAAGTGTCCTTTTCCCCAAAAAGTTGCATTTAATACATCGCTGCACAAATACCGTGTGACATAAAATATTGCAACAATCAACACTTTATTCTCAAATTTCTCTGCTAAAAATGTGTATATATATATATATATATATATATATATATATATATATATATATATATATATATATATATATATATATATATATATATATATACTGGTATTTTTGCCATATAATGCTAAAGATGGCATACCACTAGAGGGAGCCAAATACCAATGTGAGCGAGACATGTTATAACTTACATATGCAGAGCAGAAAAATGTTTATCTTGTGAAAAGACTCACTTACCCATGAACACTAGGTGGCTGAACTGCATGCTGGGTGGATATAAAAGGCAGAGTGGAGCCATTTTCTGCCTCTTTTCTGGACGCATGGCCTGCCTGCAAGGATCTGTGAAGGAGTGTTCAGAAGAGGGCCTACATCGTGCAGAGCAGAACAACATCCATTGACTCTGCCTTACCACAGTGTGCTGGAGAAGCAGTGTGATCGGGTCTGAGGATCCAGGACCCTTGACAGAGCCAATTGGATGTCCAGTTTGCATGAGGAGCGGGGCAGCGTGGCAGTGCTAACTGGCAGCAGGATTGACACAACTGGAGCGGAGGTTCACAACTTTCCAGGCCTGGTGTGGTGAGAGGGCTGTCGCCCAGAAGTTCTTTAACACCCTTAACACACTTAGGCCTCGTACACACGAGGGGATATGTCCGCTGAAAACGGTCCGATGGACCGTTTCAGCAGACATCTCCACTCGTGTGTATGGGCTAGCGGACAGATTTCTCCACCCGACAGATTTCAAAGCATGCTTTGAAATCTATCCGGTGGGAATCTGTCCGCCCGACATGTCTGCTGGTTAGTACACTTATGTGAGGAAAATGTGTATAATTTGCGCCACAGAAAAACAATGTTAATTCTCCCAACTAGTGGGTAGAATTACGTGTAATTAAACCTAAATATATTAAATATACCAGTTTAAGAGCTGCCACCTAAAAAAATGTTCAGTGTGTGAAAAATACAAGTAGAATCGGAAGTGAAGGGGCGCTGAAAACACAAAATCAATACAAAATGATGTGTATATATATACATTGAAATGTGCAATCTATTATTACAAAAATCATATATTATTAGTGGAGTGAACTAGTGTCCATACAATGAAATAAAAGAAAAGTCCCAATAGTGCTAAATAATAAGCACCCAATGGTATATCTCAGCTCAAAAATGACGTAGATATTGCAGTTCTGGAACCACCACCATATATTTGCACCCGATGTGATCGATAGAAATGGCTCCTTACCAATACTAGTAGACTCTTTTAATTAAAAAAGAAGTCATAAACTGCTTATGTCAATGGGATGACTCAGAATGATCCGGATAGGCACGTCAGATGATCCAACATTCAAATAGATAGGAACAGAAAGGCAATCATAGTGAAGTATTGTTTATTAAAATATAATAAAAAGTAACATGCCAAATGACTGCTTACTCAGATTGTGCCCTGATCCCGGCACTGAGGCTTTAAAGCGTATATTCGATATCCAATCGGACCCGCGGATTCGGATGTAGGACGGTGATCCGTCGCGCTGGTAGTCTCACTGGCCGGCGTACGTTCTACCGTCGAAGCAACGTGGATTCGGAGAAGGATCGAAAGTCCGTCGCACTGCTAGTTCCACTAGTCGGCGTGCGTTCCACCGTCGGAAACCAACGGACCCGGAAATCGGAAGTGGTAGAGAAAAAGCGTGACTGGTTAGCGCCTCGACATACGTTTCGTTGTTTACGTCATCAGGAAGCGTAACCAGTCACGCTGTGGAGTTGTATTTACCCAATGGCCAATTGAGATTGATAGGGGAACTAGCCAATCGAATAAGAAGCCTCGGTCCCGCTATCACACACCATAGAATTGTATATACTAACAACACCTGCTAGATGCTGCACTCGCAAATCCAGTTAACAATATTGTCATATACATCTGGTATATTACATATATGTGCTATTCCTGCCCTATTGCATATAGTACTACATATATGTTGCAATTTTAATAACAAAAATGGCAGTACAATTAGAATAGATTGAAATTGCATTCCAACATGTTAATTGGTGTTGCAATTAAAATTAAAAATTAAAATTAAAATTAAATTAAAAATTGAATTGAAATACCCCTATAAAATACCAGCATTAATATTGTCTGCCTAAATGTATATTACATGCTGCTGCTAGTCTTAGAACACCCACTACCACCAGTTAGGTATACTAGCTGTACTAATATCTGGTAATTAGTACTGTTTGAATTAGTTAAAAAACTTTTATAACAAAATTATTTTTATGTATTTTATTTCAAAAAAGTTCCTTTACTTGTTGTTCAAGAAGCAATTCAGGTCTAATTCTACATTCAGGCCTTGGGGCTGCATGGCACGTAAGCGATGTATCTATAAGGTCTCATTTTGGGATACCGCCTTAGTAAGATCTGAACCTCGCCAATGACTAGTTACTCTATCTATCCCGTAGAACGTCATTTGTCGAGGGTCTTTGTTGTGACAAAGGTCAAAATGTTTTGAAACACTATGGTTGGGATAGCCATTTATGATATTTGCCACATGCTCGTTAATACGCACTTTTAGTTCTCTAGTAGTGCGCCATACATACTGTAAGTGACAAGGGCACTCGATGACATATGTCACAAACCTAGAATGACAGGTGATAAGTGGTTTGATTTTAAATTCTTGCTGCGTAACATTAGATTTAAACTGGAGTTTTTTCTTGCCCTGTCTCTTTGTTGTTTTGCAAGATCTGCACCTAGTGCAATAATAGAAACCGGGAGTATCCAGGAAAGTGAGAGGTTTTTCAGGAGGGTCTGGCACATTCCGTGCTACCATATTTCTCAACCCAGGGGCTTTAGTGTAAATAAATTTTTGGTTTGGCTGGTAGTACCGTAGCTAAATCATTATCTTTCAATAATATTGGCCAAAATTGTTTAATAACTTTTTCTACACTCTTATATTCTCTATGAAAACCTGTAAGGAATGCTATCTCTCCATGGAAGGGAACCTTAGTTTTTGGTGCTAACAAGACTGACCTTTCCATTGCCATAACTCCTTTTTTGGTAGTCTCAAGGTCTTGGACATTGTACCCCTTTTCTGCAAATTTGTCCACCAGCATTGTATTTGCTTGTACGTCGAAATCAGTTATCTGGTCACAGTTGCGACGTATGCGCATTAATTGGCTTTTGGGGACACCCCCTAGCCATTTTGGGTGGTGGCAGCTGGAAAGTGCGACATAACCATTCCGGTCTGTCGGTTTGAAGTAGGTTTTGGTGCTGATTAGGTTGCCTCTTTTTGTTAGCGTAAGATCCAGATAGTTAATGGTAGATAAGTTGAATTCTGCTGTAAATTTTAACTCATATTGGTTGTTGTTCATTTCCATTATGAAATTCTCCAAAGAGGGTAAGTTCCCATCCCAAAACAGTATAATATCGTCAATGTAACGTTTATAGTAAAGGAGAGCCTTATTTTCCTCTTTGTATATCGTTTCCCTTTCCCACCTATTTAGAACCAAATTGGCTACACTCGGCGCGTATCTAGCGCCCATGGCGACTCCTTTTGTTTGGTTGTAATACTTGTTCTGCGCCCAAAAGTAATTATTGCCCATAGCCTGTTTCAAACCCTGTACTATAAACTGTATTTGGATCGTTTGAAGATCGGTACCTGTTTCTAAAGATTCGGTAACTGCTATGATGGCATCAGACTGCTTGATATTTGTATACAGGGATTCTACATCCACTGTTACTAACCACGTATCCGTGGTTACCCGTATTTTGGCTAGTGCATTTATCAACTGAGTACTATCCTTCAAATACGATTGACCTTTTTGTACTAGTGGTTGTAGGAATTGATCGAGGTATTCACCCAATCTGGAGTAAAGTGACCCGATCCCACTAACAATGGGTCGGCCTGGAGGGTTGGTGTTATTTTTATGAATTTTTGGTGCAATGTACAGTACCGGAGTACGTGGTACATCGGGCACTAAATATAGTGCCTCTTTTGGGGTAAGAATAGTTTTTGAGACTCCTTCTTCAACCCAAGTTTTTAATTGTACTTTTAATCTACATAGTGGGTCGCCTAATAATGGCGTATAGGTGTTGGTATCATCCAGCAGCCGCTGGACTTCTTTGTAGTAGTTTTCTTTCGTAAGCACTACCACACCCCCCCCCCCCCTTTGTCTGCAGTACGCACCACTATGTTTTTATTCTTCTCTAATTTTGTAATACCTTCCCTCAACAGTCTATTGGGTTTGGAATTTTTGGTGTCTAAAGATCTAATTTCTTCCTGCACCATGTTCCTAAATACTTGTATGTGATGATGTGTGCCCTTTTTGGGATTAAAGGTGGAGTTATTTTGTAAAGTGGTATGTTGGTACCCCGTAGTGTCAACCTGAGTGACAATCGGGGTTTGTTGTGCAAAATGTTTTTTAATATTCAACTTTCTAACAAATTTCTCCACATCGATAAATACCTCAAATTTATCCATGTGCTTATCTGGTGCAAATTTCATACCTTTTGAGAGTACTTCCAATTCTGCATTGGTAAAGTCAATTCCCGCTAGGTTGTAAATCCCCTCGTTTAGTCGTCTCGTGGTCTTTTTCTTTCGGGTTCCCCCTCTCTTACCTCTTTTTCTACGTTTTTTGAAGGCTGGTGGGGGACGGGGCTGGCAATTTTGTACGGCTCTTTCCAGCCTCTCCATTCCCCCCCTCCCCGCGGTTGGTTATTTTGATAATATGAGGCTCGCCCTCTATGGTTACCTCTATATTGCCCCCGTGGTGGTCTGGGTGTATACTGACTAGGACCCTGATTATAATAATAGTAGTTGTCCTCTCCCACTCTATCATCTAATGGGGCATACCTATTGTACGTAGGTGCACCATATGTAGGGTAAGTGTTATAGGCTTGTGAATACTGTGGAGTCTGGTTGTTAGGTGGTCTATTCCTATCTCCCAGTGGGTACGGGCCTTTAGTTTTATTGGGGCCTTTGGGGTGTTTTTTAGGGGTACTGGTGTTTTTATTGGGTTTATCCATGATTTGGGTAGTCCCTGTACGCACTTCTTTTCCTATCTCCCCTGTTGTTGTTTTTGATTGCGCTGGATCTAAATCTGACTGCCACTTATATACCTTATGTTCATCATAATCTATGATGTCTCTCTGGTATTTTTTCAATTTCTTTTGTTTGATTTCACCATCATATTTAGACAGATGCACCTGTAAGGTTTGAGATCTATCTAAAAACTCTTGGGATGCATGAAGGTAAAAAAACTCATACCTTTACAACCCCTTTAATATATTTAGGTTTAATTACACGTAATTCTACCCACTAGTTGGGAGAATTAACATTGTTTTTCTGTGGCGCAAATTATACACATTTTCCTCACATAATTTAGCTAATAATTCTTTTAGTTTGGTGTATTGCAGACATGGATGTTTTTAATTTTATGCAAGGTCGTGAGATCAATGTAGAAGAGATATTCCTACAACAACCCACTCCAAACTTAGATTTGGATAGAGGTTTTAAAAAATTACAATTTGATTTAGAAAAACAAATTCGCTTGTGGTGGGACATCGCGTCATTTGAGATGTATATCTCAAAAAATCTCAACGCGTAGGTTGAGATGGGATGTACACCCGGGCGATGGAATTGAGGACCTTACACAGACGGATGAATGGTTCCAATTTTTTAACGCCTGCGAACAGAAATTGTTACAACTAATGATTCGAAGGCGTAGGTCCAAAAATGTGCTGTTGGAGGCCAATATAGCGGATCTCAGAGAACAAATGAGACCGCATATGGGCTCCCAAGAGTTTTTAGATAGATCTCAAACCTTACAGGTGCATCTGTCTAAATATGATGGTGAAATCAAACAAAAGAAATTGAAAAAATACCAGAGAGACATCATAGATTATGATAAACATAAGGTATATAAGTGGCAGTCAGATTTAGATCCAGCGCAATCAAAAACAACAACAGGGGAGATAGGAAAAGAAGTGCGTACAGGGACTACCCAAATCATGGATAAACCCAATAAAAACACCAGTACCCCTAAAAAACACCCCAAAGGCCCCAATAAAACTAAAGGCCCGTACCCACTGGGAGATAGGAATAGACCACCTAACAACCAGACTCCACAGTATTCACAAGCCTATAACACTTACCCTACATATGGTGCACCTACGTACAATAGGTATGCCCCATTAGATGATAGAGTGGGAGAGGACAACTACTATTATTATAATCAGGGTCCTAGTCAGTATACACCCAGACCACCACGGGGGCAATATAGAGGTAACCATAGAGGGCGAGCCTCATATTATCAAAATAACCAACCGCGGGGAGGGGGGGAATGGAGAGGCTGGAAAGAGCCGTACAAAATTGCCAGCCCCGTCCCCCACCAGCCTTCAAAAAACGTAGAAAAAGAGGTAAGAGAGGGGGAACCCGAAAGAAAAAGACCACGAGACGACTAAACGAGGGGATTTACAACCTAGCGGGAATTGACTTTACCAATGCAGAATTGGAAGTACTCTCAAAAGGTATGAAATTTGCACCAGATAAGCACATGGATAAATTTGAGGTATTTATCGATGTGGAGAAATTTGTTAGAAAGTTGAATATTAAAAAACATTTTGCACAACAAACCCCGATTGTCACTCAGGTTGACACTACGGGGTACCAACATACCACTTTACAAAATAACTCCACCTTTAATCCCAAAAAGGGCACACATCATCACATACAAGTATTTAGGAACATGGTGCAGGAAGAAATTAGATCTTTAGACACCAAAAATTCCAAACCCAAAAGACTGTTGAGGGAAGGTATTACAAAATTAGAGAAGAATAAAAACATAGTGGTGCGTACTGCAGACAAAGGGGGGGGGGGGGGGTGTGGTAGTGCTTACGAAAGAAAACTACTACAAAGAAGTCCAGCGGCTGCTGGATGATACCAACACCTATACGCCATTATTAGGCGACCCACTATGTAGATTAAAAGTACAATTAAAAACTTGGGTTGAAGAAGGAGTCTCAAAAACTATTCTTACCCCAAAAGAGGCACTATATTTAGTGCCCGATGTACCACGTACTCCGGTACTGTACATTGCACCAAAAATTCATAAAAATAACACCAACCCTCCAGGCCGACCCATTGTTAGTGGGATCGGGTCACTTTACTCCAGATTGGGTGAATACCTCGATCAATTCCTACAACCACTAGTACAAAAAGGTCAATCGTATTTGAAGGATAGTACTCAGTTGATAAATGCACTAGCCAAAATACGGGTAACCATGGATACGTGGTTAGTAACAGTGGATGTAGAATCCCTGTATACAAATATCAAGCAGTCTGATGCCATCACAGCAGTTACCGAATCTTTAGAAACAGGTACCGATCTTCAAACGATCCAAATACAGTTTATAGTACAGGGTTTGAAACAGGCTATGGGCAATAATTACTTTTGGGCGCAGAACAAGTATTACAACCAAACAAAAGGAGTCGCCATGGGCGCTAGATACGCGCCGAGTGTAGCCAATTTGGTTCTAAATAGGTGGGAAAGGGAAACGATATACAAAGAGGAAAATAAGGCTCTCCTTTACTATAAACGTTACATTGACGATATTATACTGTTTTGGGATGGGAACTTACCCTCTTTGGAGAATTTCATAATGGAAATGAACAACAACCAATATGAGTTAAAATTTACAGCAGAATTCAACTTATCTACCATTAACTATCTGGATCTTACGCTAACAAAAAGAGGCAACCTAATCAGCACCAACACCTACTTCAAACCGACAGACCGGAATGGTTATGTCGCACTTTCCAGCTGCCACCACCCAAAATGGCTAGGGGGTGTCCCCAAAAGCCAATTAATGCGCATACGTCGCAACTGTGACCAGATAACTGATTTCGACGTACAAGCAAATATGCTGGTGGACAAATTTGCAGAAAAGGGGTACAATGTCCAAGACCTTGAGACTACCAAAAAAGGAGTTATGGCAATGGAAAGGTCAGTCTTGTTAGCACCAAAAACTAAGGTTCCCTTCCATGGAGAGATAGCATTCCTTACAGGTTTTCATAGAGAATATAAGAGTGTAGAAAAAGTTATTAAACAATTTTGGCCAATATTATTGAAAGATAATGATTTAGCTACGGTACTACCAGCCAAACCAAAAATTTATTTACACTAAAGCCCCTGGGTTGAGAAATATGGTAGCACGGAATGTGCCAGACCCTCCTGAAAAACCTCTCACTTTCCTGGATACTCCCGGTTTCTATTATTGCACTAGGTGCAGATCTTGCAAAACAACAAAGAGACAGGGCAAGAAAAAACTCCAGTTTAAATCTAATGTTACGCAGCAAGAATTTAAAATCAAACCACTTATCACCTGTCATTCTAGGTTTGTGACATATGTCATCGAGTGCCCTTGTCACTTACAGTATGTAGGGCGCACTACTAGAGAACTAAAAGTGCGTATTAACGAGCATGTGGCAAATATCATAAATGGCTATCCCAACCATAGTGTTTCAAAACATTTTGACCTTTGTCACAACAAAGACCCTCGACAAATGACATTCTACGGGATAGATAGAGTAACTAGTCATTGGCGAGGTTCAGATCTTACTAAGGCGGTATCCCAAAATGAGACCTTATGGATACATCGCTTACGTGCCATGCAGCCTCAAGGCCTGAATGTAGAATTAGACCTGAATTGCTTCTTGAACAACAAGTAAAGGAACTTTTTTGAAATAAAATACATAAAAATAATTTTGTTATAAAAGTTTTTTAACTAATTCAAACAGTACTAATTACCAGATATTAGTACAGCTAGTATACCTAACTGGTGGTAGTGGGTGTTCTAAGACTAGCAGCAGCATGTAATATACATTTAGGCAGACAATATTAATGCTGGTATTTTATAGGGGTATTTCAATTCAATTTTTAATTTAATTTTAATTTTAATTTTTAATTAACATGTTGGAATGCAATTTCAATCTATTCTAATTGTACTGCCATTTTTGTTATTAAAATTGCAACATATATGTAGTACTATATGCAATAGGGCAGGAATAGCACATATATGTAATATACCAGATGTATATGACAATATTGTTAACTGGATTTGCGAGTGCAGCATCTAGCAGGTGTTGTTAGTATATACAATTCTATGGTGTGTGATAGCGGGACCGAGGCTTCTTATTCGATTGGCTAGTTCCCCTATCAATCTCAATTGGCCATTGGGTAAATACAACTCCACAGCGTGACTGGTTACGCTTCCTGATGACGTAAACAACGAAACGTACGTCGAGGCGCTAACCAGTCACGCTTTTTCTCTACCACTTTCGATTTCCGGGTCCGTTGGTTTCCGACGGTGGAACGCACGCCGACTAGTGGAACTAGCAGTGCGACGGACTTTCGATCCTTCTCCGAATCCACGTTGCTTCGACGGTAGAACGTACGCCGGCCAGTGAGACTACCAGCGCGACGGATCACCGTCCTACATCCGAATCCGCGGGTTCGATTGGATATCGAATATACGCTTTAAAGCCTCAGTGCCGGGATCAGGGCACAATCTGAGTAAGCAGCCATTTGGCATGTTACTTTTTATTATATTTTAATAAACAATACTTCACTATGATTGCCTTTCTGTTCCTATCTATATGAATGTTGGATCATCTGACGTGCCTATCCGGATCATTCTGAGTCATCCCATTGACATAAGCAGTTTATGACTTCTTTTTTAATTAAAAGAGTCTACTAGTATTGGTAAGGAGCCATTTCTATCGATCACATCGGGTGCAAATATATGGTGGTGGTTCCAGAACTGCAATATCTACGTCATTTTTGAGCTGAGATATACCATTGGGTGCTTATTATTTAGCACTATTGGGACTTTTCTTTTATTTCATTGTATGGACACTAGTTCACTCCACTAATAATATATGATTTTTGTAATAATAGATTGCACATTTCAATGTATATATATACACATAATTTTGTATTGATTTTGTGTTTTCAGCGCCCCTTCACTTCCGATTCTACTGGTTAGTACACTTACCAGCAGACATGTCGTCCCCCACCGCCGCCGCGCCGCCGCCGAATGGATTCGGCGCATGCGCGGAAGTGTTTAACTTCCTGGTGCGGTGACGTGGCGGTGACGTGGCGGCGTCAACGTCACCGCCACGTCACCGCGCCGTCCGGTGGTGGGGAATTTCATCCGATGGTGTGTACACGCCATCGGATTAAACTCCCGATCGGACATATCCGATGGAAATGGTCCGCGGACCGTTTTCATCGGATATGTCCGATCATGTGTACGAGGCCTTAGACTCATTTCACAAAGTTGCTGGGACCTGTAAGCCTACAGGGAGGTCTCATTCAAATAGACTGAGTTTAATCAGGCCTAAAAGCCTATGCTTCATTGAGGGCTGACTGACAGTTAAGGTATACCTACACCGAAGGCATCTGCAAGTGTGTTTTACAGCAGGAACTGTATTAACTCTTCAGTTATGTAACTTCATTACTTGTTAAACCATTGGATTACAAACACTGCAGTATAATAGCTAGCTGAAGAAAGAAGACCAGAGACAACACTTCTTCACAGGGAGGGTTTGTGCTTTGGATGCAGTAAGACAAAAGACTGCCTTATACCTCAGGGGAAGCTCTTGAGAAATTGTATTGTGCTGTGTTGATATCTTTGCATTGGTATGTTTGGTGCAGCCGTACTGGAAGTGGGAAGGTGGTCAGTGTCAAGGCATTGTCACTCTGAGCACTAGTCCCACTTGGAGACACGCCGCAGTATGGGCTCAAGGGACCTTAGTAAGTTTGTATGTTGATACAGTTATTATAAATACTGTCTTTATACCAGTTCCAGTAAACTTACATCCTGGTTGATCACAATTGGTGTGAAGCTTGTTCATTATTCTAACAGGTGGAACAACGGATGCCCAGATAACAGTAAAGGTACACTATATACACATTGTTATGGTGGGATTGTTCCGTTTAGTGAAAGTTTCATATCAGCACTGCACCACAGCTGTGTCAAGGGGAGCGAGACCAAATCATTGGGGGGTTGTTAAAGCAGAGTACAGGCCCAATCAATTACCAGCAGCTCCTTCGGGGGTAAGTGCTACATTATGTAATGTTTGGGGGTTCTAAGTAATTTTCTAGCAAATAATATGGATTTTAACTTGTAAACACCAAATGTCAGCAATAGGCTTAGGCCTCGTACACACGAGGGGATATGTCCGCTGAAAACGGTCCGATGGACCGTTTCAGCAGACATCTCCGCTCGTGTGTATGGGCTAGCGGACAGATTTCTCCACCCGACAGATTTCAAAGCATGCTTTGAAATCTATCCGGTGGGAATCTGTCCGCCCGACATGTCTGCTGGTTAGTACAC
This sequence comes from Rana kukunoris, assembly GCA_029574335.1. NCBI lineage: Eukaryota > Metazoa > Chordata > Amphibia > Anura > Ranidae > Rana > Rana kukunoris. Next base: position 439,672,546 of record CM056049.1, read on the forward strand.
TTACCAGCAGACATGTCGTCCCCCACCGCCGCCGCGCCGCCGCCGAATGGATTCGGCGCATGCGCGGAAGTGTTTAACTTCCTGGTGCGGTGACGTGGCGGTGACGTGGCGGCGTCAACGTCACCGCCGCGTCACTCCGCCGTCCGCCGGCGGGGAATTTGATCCGATGGTGTGTACACGCCATCGGATTAAACTCCCGATCGGACATATCCGATGGAAATGGTCCGCGGACCGTTTTCATCGGATATGTCCGATCGTGTGTACGAGGCCTTAGGCATGAAAGGGTTACACAAAAAAGGCTGAAACAGAAGATTATCTTTTTTTTATTGTAACTCCTTATTGACTATTAGTCTATTAACTCTAATTGTACAGTTGAATTACCGGTACTTATATCTCCTTACAGCATTTTCTATTTTCCTTATGAGTTACAATATTTAGATAAATAGCAAACAAATGTATTAGGACTGTCAAAGATTTCTCTTCTTTGTAGTATTTGTTTATATGTATATATCCTGTAATCATATTTATTCATAACATATAAGAATAGGTATCCACAGGAAATTCTTATGAACAAAATGTAATGACGTTGCCTTATATAAAAATATATTTTTATTAAAGGGGTGTTCCAGCCAAAAATTGTGTTTATTAAAAGTCAGCAGCTACAAAAAGTGTAGCTGCTGGCTTTTAATAAACACTCACTTACCTGCTCCTGGGTTCCAGTGACGCGACGACCGGGGCTCCGCTCCTCTCCCCCCCTCCCCAGCCGGCGTCTCCATCCCGAATGTGGGCACCCAGCTCGCCGCTGATTGGACAGGCGATTGCCTAGGACCTGTCAGTGTCCTAGGCCATCGCCTACAGGCGGAAGCAAGAAGTGGGACAGGAAGTCCCACTCCTCCTGAAGCCCCCACTCCCCCTCCCAAAAAAATTACATGGCAAATGTGGCATGTAAGGGGGTGAGGAGTGGAACAAGCGGAAGTTCCAAATTTGGGTGGAACTCCTCTTTAACCACTTAAGACCCGGACCAATACGCTGGCAAATGACCCAAGGGGTTTTTGCGATTCGGCACTGCGTCGCTTTAACAGACAATTGCGCGGTCGTGCGACGTGGCTCCCAAACAAAATTCGCGTCCTTTTTTTCCCACAAATAGAGCTTTCTTTTGGTGGTATTTGATCGCCTCTGCGATTTTTATTTTTTGCGCTATATACAAAAATAGAGTGACATTTTTGAAAAAAAATCAATATTTTTTACTTTTTGTTATAATAAAAAACCAATAAACTAAATTTTAGTCAAACATTTAGGCCAAAATTTATTTAGCCACATGTCTTTAGTAAAAAAAAAATCGCATTAAAAAAAAATTAGCTACCTAGCGGGAACAGCGACACTAATACAGCGATCAGAAAAATGATCGCTTAGTGACGCTGGCAATAGGGAGTGAAAGGGTTAACTAGGGCAGTGATCAAGGGGTTAAAACTTTATTGGGGGGGGTGGGGGGGGCTACCCTGACACTAACACTGACTGACTGTCACACTGTCTGTCACACTGACACTAAATACAGTAATCATACATGTATGATTACTGCATTCAGTGACACTGTGACAGGGGGGAGGGGGGGGCGATCGCGGGGGTTAAATGTGTTAGTGTGTGTGTCAGTGTGCTGTTTGGTGCAGGACTTACTTGTTCTGTAGTGATCTCTCCTCAGCGGCGCTTGAAACAAACGCCGAGAGAGAGATCACGTTGCTTCCTCCTTCCTGTGTTTACACAGGAGGAGGAAGTGACAGGTCAGGCGGGCGCGCCTATTGGCTGGGAGCGATCCGGAGGGGGCGGATGAAAATGGATAGCCGCCCCCACTTGTCGGATCGCTCCTGCAGCCGCGCGGACCGCCGCATGTACGGGGGGGGGGGGTCGATCCCCCCCAAGGCACCAACGTATATATACGTTGATGTGCCTGTCGGTGCCATTCTGCCGACGTAAATGTACATGCGGCGGTCCTTAAGTGGTTAAAGAAAAGGGAAAATAATCTAGGTTGCCCACTCAGTCTTCCTCAGTCAATGACTTGAAAGAAACAAGAAGAAGAACAAGAACCTCAAAAAACTCTTCATTCTAGGGGACATAAATATGAGACACATAATGTAGCTGTTTTTTTCTGGCTGAAAACAAGAGGGATGTTTTGGTGTTAGGGTGAACGAATTTAGATGAGGAATAGAGGCAAATATATGTTTTTAGAATCCTGTGAAATGGAAGGGTAGCAGAAAAAAGAACAAGGACACATACTATATTTTAAGTATTGTGAAAGCTATAGCATTCATTTGGCATTCATCGCCCCGAACCCACCCAGTTATGTGACAATAGCAAATTAATATTTGCTATTGTCACACTGATTCTCCTCCCAGCCAATCAGGTCATGAGACCCATTTCCCGATTAGCCAAAAGGAGAAGCGATCCCTTTTGCCCTAGGAGGAGGAGGAGATGCAGGGTCGGAGGAAACGTACAGCCAGAAGAGATGCAGGGGAAGCCCAACCAACCCACCCACCAGCCTCCACAGTGACTCCAGGCATGACCCACCTGCAGTGGCTCAGCCATCCAGCATCCAGCACCCCTCATCTCGGACAGGGGAGGAAGGAGAAGGGGAGATCAGAGTCATCCCGGGCAGGACATCTGCCTCCTAAGTTAAGGAGTCCGTCCGTCTCCTGCAAGGGGTTGCTGGTGTTCCCAGCATTGCCCCCATTCATGTCCATCTCCCGGGGGTGGGTGGGTGTTGGTTTGCCTCATTTTTTGAGAGAGATGGGGAGTTAACCACTGACCACACCCTTTACCCCTACCTGGGCATTTACTGTAAATGTTATTTGGAAATGTGAGTGGTTTGTATGTGTTAAGCAGCACATAGATTATGCAACTTTCTTTACTTACATCATGGGTTTAATTAAATAAATTGCATGATTCCCCTACCAACACAGTCAGAATCCCTTTTGCAGCCCTATTGCATAGCTCCAAACTGTCCCTGATTTTGAGCAACTGTCCCTGATTTGTAAAAATGTCCCTTTGTCTCTCTTTCCTACTCATTTGCCCCTCATTTTGGTCTGATTTATATAGTTGTATATAAAATGCACTATTTATCTTTCAAAAAGTGTTTCCCAGTGCTAAACCTTTTATCCCATTTCTAAATTGCTGCATTTGTAAGTTTCAAAGGACAGTATAAAGGAATAGCAGTGGTAAAAAAAAAAAAACAGGCACACGTTGGTTTAACTTTTTTTTTTGTATCATTCTCTTTTAGAGGCATGGCAGTGAGTGTATCCTATGCCATCATACTTTTTCTAATAAGTTTCCCTTGTGTTCTGCTGAAGGTGAGCCTTTCCTACTGACTCAATGATTACTGCTGACTGCTACAGCCGTCGTAAGTGATCACATGAAAAAATCAAACAGGCTGGTTGTGCTGAAATTAATCGATGGATTGACTTCCGTACAACCAGCCTTCCCATAGATGGATCAAAGCTATAGCCGGCTTTATATGCAGAGACTGCATGTAAGCTGTACTGGAACAGGCCTGCGGGCCCAAGCAGACCGAACCTTAAGCTCACCCCTAGTAACTATCCTAACCTTATATCCAGAGGACTGCTTAGGATGAGGATATTGTAAATCACTGCAGTAGTCAGGACTGCATACAGTGAGAGTCATCATTTTCTGGATTCAGTGCAAGCAGCTTCCCCAGTTCACACTGAACACAGGGGGTTGCTTGCTCAGCACTTCGCAACTCTTAATGCCTTGTTTTTTCCAATAAATACAAGGTGTTCTCCGATCGGACGATTCCCTCCTCTCTACCTCATACAATATCTCGTATTTACTGAAACAAATTATGTTAGGGCTTTCTTATATATACAGTAGGGTTAGGGACCTATACCACATAGATAGTAGCAGTGTCACACATGGCAAAGGTACAAGCATGTTTTACTTATCAGTTTGTAAAAACAGAAAAAGACCTTGATTCTTGGGACGCGTACACACAATCGAACATGTCCGCTGAAACTGGTCCGCAGACCAGTTTCAGCCGACATGTTCAATCGTGTGTACGGCCTATCGGACCGTTTTCCAGTGGACAAAAGTTTCCAAACTTGCTTTGAAACCTGTCCGCTGGAAACCTGTCCGTCGGACAGGTTCGATGGTTAGTACACAAAATCATCTGACCAAAATCCCGCGCATGCTCAGAATCAAGTCGACGCATGCTTGGAAGCATTGAACTTCGTTTTTTCATCAAGTCGTTGTGTTCTACGTCACCGCATTCTGGTCCGAGGGGATTTTGGTGCGATGGTGTGTACGCACATCAGACCAACAGACCACTTCAGTGTGGTCCGATGAAAACGGTCCATCGGATCGTGTGTACGCGGCCTGAGAGGTATCAAGAAATATGTTTCATCAAGAGAAGATGATTTGAGGCCGATATTTTTTGTTTGTGTGACAAAAATTAGGACCATTAGTACACATTTGAAAACCCTTCAATTGAGTGCAGTTATGACAAAATTTTGTTGATCAAGGGAATATCTGGGGGATCAGGAAGGAATTTCTTTTACCTCACTGGAGCGAATTGGATCATGCTTTGTTTTTTTGTTTTTTTTTCTACCTTCCTCTGGATCAACTGTGTGTATAGAATACAGTGGAACTGTAGAATGATAGATAGATATTGGGCCAGATTCAGAAAGCATGCGCCTGCGTATCTTTTTTCTGTATTCAGAAAGCAAGAAAGCAAGATACGCCGGAATAGTGCTAAGATACGCCGTCGTCATATTTACGCTGGCCGCTAGGTGGCACTTCCGTCGATTTACGCGTCAAATATGCAAATTAGGTAGATACGCCGATTCACGAACGTAGATCTGAATTTTTAACTATTACATTTATAGTGATCTCCATGATTTGATTTTTTATTTTGTTGTGTCAAGTTACCACAATTTAAACATTATTATCTTGTATTTTTTTTACCTTCAAGGAGATTGTTTTATCTGTCCCTTTTTAATTAGACCTTTTTTATTTTTTAAAGTTACCTGCCTACTCACAAGCTAAATGTGTAAGTTTAATAAAAACACAAAGGCAAGTATTAACTGTAAAAATAAATTCCATTTATTCTGGTATATAAGAAAATACATAGAAGGCAGCACTGGAGAACCTGCTGCAATTTGTGAAACTCTGTGTGGACAATAAAATTGGGACCTTGAGAAGCACATATAGTTGGGAGCCCAATCTGGTCCTGGACTCCCAGAGGTTTTCTGTGATTGACCCCCATCAACCCCTTATTTAACAGGCTAATAAGAAGGGGTTCGCATAGGAGGCGTTGGCTTATCGTCATCTGGCTCATCTTCACGCCAACTAGTGCGGCATAGCCCTCTTCAGGGGTGGTTGGCTGTTGGAGGTTGTCCTTTGCCTCTTTAATCAGGGCCTCACTCACACGCCTATCCCTCCTGGCCCTTCTTGTTGAAAGGCGGATGGGAGGCACCTGGCATCTTGTTCTGCCATTTAGCCCTGCCACCTTCTCTCTGCCACTGACCCCTGCCACCTTCTCTCTGTCACTCACCCCAGCCACCTCCTCTCTGCCATTCACCCCTGCCACCTCCTGGCTGCCACTTTCCAGCCTCTCATCTTGGCTGGTGTCCTCCTGTGTGGTTACGTTGGGAATGCGTGTATGCACAAATGGGAGCAGGGTCTCCAGCACTGCTTTCCTTACACCTCCTTTCTTGTGAATTGGGTTTTTGGTCTCCCAAAGAACAGGCAGCTCCCTTAAGCGATCAATAAATTCCCCTAAAAATTTGTTGTACTGAAAAGGATTCATTATTTCTGCAAAACAAAACACAAGACAAAAAAACCTAATGTCAATCACAGTCTAAACTCTAGTAATCTTTATCCCCATATAGGCCTCATTCTATGCAGTATAGGCCACTGATGTCCCAAAAAATAAATAAAATCATACCTTCGGTCAAACGTTCTGCGCTTTTACTCCTTCCTCCGCACAGAGAACGTAGGTACGACACATGTGTGTTAGCTTTATATATACTACGCATGCGTGACACTCCGCATATGTTGCCCGCCCATGATGTTCTTTCTTGATGTTTCCCTGCCCCTTTACTTTTGTTGTCCAGACGATATGGCGGAGTCTGATGAGCAGGTGTCTGCAATCACTAATAATTTGGCAAATGACGACACAAGCCCGGAGTGGAAGGAAACGTCACAAACAAGAAGCAGATAAAAGGCATCTAACATGTCCTTCGCGGAGATGGTGGACATATTGAGAAAATCGGATTATGATGGCAAGCCTGGGCTGTACACCCACCCTAATCTAAGGAAGGCCAAAATAATGAAGAAAGTTGTCAGAAGTCTGAAGAGACATTTTGGGGGGGAGATCAAAAAAGCAGCTTAGAAAGAGGTGGTCTGACCTCAAACTGAGCGAGCATTAAGAGAATGCTTGAAAAAAAGTACCGTATTTATCGCGGTATAACGCGCTCCCGCGTATACCGCGCACCCCTAAAGTGACCCCCAATTCTGTGGAAAAAAAGTTATTTTTGTTATTTTTGTACTTACAGTTTTGGTGTCTTGCGCGGCATCCATCGGCGGCCTCGTCGGGTCCGGCTTCCTTCTGCTGCTTCGGTTGTCCTTCTGCGGCTTCGGTTGTCCTTCTGTGGCGGGTCCGGTGTCCTCTTCGGCAGCTCCGCTGTCCTCTTCGGCGGGTCCGGCGTCCTTCTGCGGCGTCCTCGTGTCCTCCCCGCTCGTTTCCCGCGCCGAGTTTTGAATACCGCGCCAGCACATACCGAGCGCAGTACACTCGGGCAGGCTCGGCAACTGTCGCGCTCACATCCTGTATGTCCAGGACGTGACCGCGGAAGAAGCCGAGACTGGCCGAATATACCCGAGTGTACGGCGCTCGGTATATGTCGGCGCAGTATTCAAAACTTGGCGCACGAAAGCGGATATCGGCGTATACCGCGCACCCACGATTTTGCCCTGATTTTCAGGGCAAAAAAGTGCGCAATATACGCCGATAAATACGGTACTTCTCCTGTGTCCCTATTGTTGTATTTCAAAACTTGGATGTTGCTCCATGTTGTTGCTTTTTACTATTGGACCTTAGAAAATGTCATCCTAAAAAAATGTAGTGGGCACAGTAATCGGTCATTACAGACACATCGTTCGCCCACTACATACAATGTTTTAGTAAGATACAGGGTTAACAAAATGTTTACATGCCTTTTTGTATTCCATAAATGTTATTACATTGTTGTCTAGATGATGTGTTTGTAACTAGAATGAAATGCAAACTTGAATTAGTGTAAAGGAGAGGACACTCAGCAGCTGCTTACACATCTGCACTCAGGAGCACTAGTGTGGGCCACCAGAACAACCTATTTAGGGTGACCCACACAGGTGCTCCAGTGGATAATTGGGGTGTCTACATGTGTGAAACTTGTCCCAAAAAGGTGAGTAGTCAAGATTTGGGTTTGGAAATATCATGGCTTCTGCTTGTAACTCTGCCCAAAAAGACAATTGTACCCCACTTCCAATCAATGTTTCATATTCCTATTTTTGCCCTCAAATATCTGTGTGCTAAGTATACCTTTTTTTTTATTCTCATAGGGGAGAGAAGGACACCACTCCTCGGAGCCCAGCAACCCCACACTTCGCCAAAAGCCCCAACCTAGCCAAGAACACCAACCTGAGGATGTGGAGGAAGGAGAAGAGGAGGAAGGAGAGGTGGAGGACGATGTGGAAATTGTCACCACAACAGGTCAGTGTCTGTCACCACAGCTTCAGGTAATAAGAGATGTAGGCCTGCAGATTTATAATACCTTTTTTTTTTTTTTTTTCATCAGGGGATGAACATTTTGAAGAAAGGCCTCGTTTCTCAAGTGCAAGTGCCCAAAACATCATCCTCCAAATAATGGCGTGTAGTAGGGAAATGGAAGTCATAAAAAAAAAAAAATGAATGTTATTGAGCAAACATTTAAGGACATCATTGATGTCTTGGGGTGAATAGAATAAACCCCCCCCCCTTTTTTTTGGTTCCCTGTTTTTACAAAAAAAAAATGCACTTTTTCAAACAAGCCACAATTTAAAGATGCTCACAGTGGGTCAACATGTGCTATCTGCCATCTTGGGATATCCATGTATGTGTTTTGGGGGTGCAATCCCTTCCTTACAACTCAAGTAGGTTAAAGGAAGAAGGGGTTGCACCCCCAAACCACGTCCATTGATCACCCATGATGGCAGATAACACATGTTGACAATAGGGATCAGGAGGGAAAGACCCATTTTTAACCCAAAAAAGACTGCATGCATCTTCAAATTTTGGCTTGTTCAGGGGTGACAACACCCCATCTTATTAAGGGCAGGTAGACATTTTTGTAAAACTAGAATGTCTCAGATATTGCCTAGAGGTTTACATTGTTGTATTTTGTGGTATGTTAATGAGAGTTTTGTATTTTCTTAAAAAAAACATGCCAGTTTATGGCAAACCAAAAAAAAATAAAAAAAATTTATACCCATAAAAAATGTTCTAAAGACCATGTGTGAATGTGCACAGAGTAAAAAGTTTGAACAGCAACAAAGCATGGCTTATTTTGATCAAATTCGCTATAAAACCTTTTTTGTGTTTAGTTTTGGTGTTACCAGTGAAATTGTTGTTATTTCCTAAGGAAAATACACTTGGCACTACAAGTACACTTGGAAAAACTAGGTGACAGCTAAAAGAAACACAAGCAATACATCAAAAATGTAATCTAAGAAGATTTGTATATTTTATTTTTTTTGGAAAAAAGGATTATACATTGGCTGGCATAGGAATGGCCCCCCTACCCGTGAAATACTCCACATATTGCTGCTGGACTGCACAGGCACTTTGGGGGCGCAAGCCAGGACGGGCATGTTCTAGGCCGGCAGCGTATTCCCTGCTGAGGAAAGTCTGGCCTTGGGCCAAACTGTGGCCATGTAAGTTGGCGATACTTTGCACAAATAAATAAATGTAGTTCATTTTATACTCCGCTATGTGGATCAACATAAGAAACAGGCGGGACTGGCTGGCCATTATCCCGAAGGCATTCTCCACAACTCTCCAGGCTCTGGCCAGCCGGTAGTTGAGGGTGAGGGTCCTCTGGGGGAATGGCCTCATTAGATGTGGTCCCAGGCCAAAGGCTTAATCAGCCAGAAACACATTCTCTGAATCCGGTGGCAATGCAAGCTCATCACTCTGTAGACGAAGAGCAAACTCTGTCTGGACGAAGGCTCCCCATCCAACATCCGGCCATTCTTCCCCAAATCCACATAGAGGAGCCATCAACACAATGTTATAAAACCCCTTATAATTGTAGTAATAAGATCCCGAATGGGGTGGTGGCATGATGCACACATGCTTCCCATCAATTGTCCCACCGCAGTTGGGGAAGTCCCACCGCGAAGCTGTGCAGTCAAACAAGATAAAAATGTTTTAGTACTTTGGCCAACATCATTATAACATTTATTTTAAGGAGTATTTAAATACAAAAATAGAAGGCCCATTTATCACATTCCTCACCCCCACTGATGGCCCATTGGAAAACATTTAGGAGGGGCTAGATGAGTTTGGGACCCCCCAAAAAACAAACAAAAAAAACTCAGAATTTAATGTGAAAATATACTTTAGAACACATTTGGGGGGGGGGGGGTAAAGCACTACAATGGATCTTACAAAATACATTGAGAAGTGACTAGGCTAGGTGTGTTTGGGACCAGGATAGCATGCTGGAGAGGTTAGTGAAGGGAAATATGCATGGGGCCAAAAAAGGGGCATTAAAAAATTACAGCATGCATGGGGACAAAGTGGACATTCACAGCATATTACAATCATGGTAATTAGGGAAGGATGAAAGAAATATAATACATTACCAAGCATTAAATACATAGAATGTGATGTTAAAGGTGAAAACATATAGTCCTCCTGCAGGACCTGTATTATGGCAGAACAGGTTTCTGGGATAATGAGGCACAGAGCCTGGGGGAAATGCCTGTGGTGAACTTCAGGTCCTGCAGACTTCTCCCTGTCGCCAGATATCGCAACGTAGCGACTAGCCTTTGCTCAGCTGTGATGGCTTCCCGCATAAAGGTGTCCTGCCCGGTGATATAGGGGGACACCAAAGCCAACAGATGCTGAAAAACGGGGTCAAACAGCCTAAGAAAATTCCTCGTGTGTACAAGACATTAGTCTGTTGTTGTGATTTAGATGAGGATCATACCACATGTTATGTCAAATTATGGCAGAAAACTAGTAAATTACAAGGAGTTCACATACTTTTTCATTCCATGGTATGTACAGTAGTTGTGTTTCATGTAATAAAAGTAGAAATTATTCAATTATTTCAACTGAATGAATTATATTATTTTATTATGCTCATATACAGTTCAAAATTATTCAACCCCCCAATGCTGTAAAGGGTTTTAGGGAATTTAGTGTACATTTGTAATTGTATTCAGAATGAAATCCTACAAGGACTTCTTAGGCCCCGTACACACGAGTAAATCTATCTGTTCAAATCGGTCAGACAGACCGATTTGAACAGATCTGTTTGCTGGGACGTATTGGTTTGATCGTGTACACACGATCAAACCAAAATCCCCGCCGGCAGACAGCGCGCTGACGTGGCGGTGACGTGGCGGTGACGTTGACGCCGCCACGTCACCGCACCAGGAAGTAAAACACTTCCGCGCATGCGTCGAAACCATTTGACGCGTGTGCGAGCAGATATGTCTGCTGATTAGCATACTAACCAGCAGACACGTCGGGCGGACAGGTTCCCAGCCGACAGCTTTGAAAGCATGCTTTCAAAGCTGTCGGCTGGCCAAATCCGTCTGTTTGCCCGTACACACGATCGAATCTGTCAGCTGAAACGGTCTGGCAGACCGTTTCCAGCAGACAGATTTGATCGTGTGTACGTGGCCTTAAAAAAACCATATGCAACTAAAATGACATCAATTGGTTTTGTAATACAGTAGTAAATGTTTATTTTGTGAATTCTTCATTTACACAATTATTCAACCCCTTAAAGACTACCACTCTGAAGAACAGAGGTTCATTGAAGTGTTTTCAATCAGGTATTGAAAACACCTGTGGATGTTAGGGAGCAGCAATAAAGCCTAATAAGCACCAATTAGGCAGCTTTAAAATGACTGTGATACTCCGCTCCTTCTAGACATTTACTGATGTGGTTGCCAACATGGTGAAGTCAAGAGAATGGTCCAGGAAGACAAGAGAAAAGGTGATTACTCTTCACAGGAAGGGCAATGGCTATAATAAGATTTCAAAGATGTTAAACATACCAAGAGACACCATAGGAAGCATCATTCGCAAATTCAAGGCAAAGGGCACTGTTGAAACGCTACCTGGTCGTGGCAGAAAGAAGATGCTGACTTTGACTGCCGTGCGCTGCCTGAAGCGTAGAGTGGAGAAAAGTCCCTGTGTGACTGCTGAGGAACTGAGAAAAGATTTGTCAGATGTGGGTTCTGAAGTTTCTGCTCAGACAATACGGCGCACACTGCGTAATGAAGGCCTCCATGCCAGAACTCCCAGGCGCACCCCTTGCTGTCTCCAAAGAAAAAGAAGAGTCGACTGCAGTATGCCAAAAGTCATGTGGACAAACCACAGAAGTTTTGGGATTATGTTCTGTGGACTGATGAAACAAAATTAGGGCCCATGGATCAACGCTATGTTTGGAGGAGGAAGAACAAGGCCTATGAAGAAAAGAACACCTTGCCTACTGTGAAGCATGGCGGGGGGTCAATCATGCTTTGGGGCTGTTTTGATTTTACAGGTACAGGGAAGCTTCAGCGTGTGCAAGGTACCATGAATTATCTTCGGTACCAGGAGATATTGAATGACAACGTGATGCAGCCTGTCACAAACCTAAGGCTTGGGAGACGTTGGACCTTTCAACAGGACAATGATCCCAAGCATACCTCCAAGTCCACTAGAGCATGGTTGCAGATTAAAGGCTGGAACATTTTGGAGTGGCCATCACAGTCACCAGACTTAAATCCGATTGAGAACCTCTGGTGGGACTTAAAGAAAGCAGTTGCAGTGCGCAAGCCTAAGAATGTGACTGAACTGGAGGCTTTTGTCCATGACGAATGGCCGAAGATACCTGTAGATCGCTGCAAGACACTTGTGTAAAGCTATGCTTCACGTTTAAAAGCTGTTATAACTGTAAAAGGATGTTGTACTAAGATTGAATGTCACTTGGGGGTTGAATAAAACTGATAATGATGTGAGCACAGAAAAGACATTTGTGGTTATTTCATTATAAATGTTATGTTATATTTGTCTGACCTACATGTGCTTCTTTGATTTAATTGTAAGCAGGATGACTGAATGATCAAAATCAATGTCAAACTGGCCAAAACAATCAAGTTCAGTGGGGGTTGAATAATTTTGAATACAATTGTACAGTATAATAAGTAGACACTTTATTAGGTATAGCAGTCGAATATCCATAAGGTATATACACATGTTCAGCAATAACAAGCAGGTTTGTTGTAGCAAACAACTGATGCTCAAATTGTATTGGGGGTGTAATGTGTGCCAAAAACATTCCCTACGCCATAACACCAATAAGAGAAACACATATACCATGGCAACATAGAAATCAAAATTCCTCAGATCAGAGTATACCAAGTTTAACCACTTAAAGCGTAGTCCAACACAATCTTATAACTTAGCATTATAAGCATTCTTGCAGTATAGTCTCTTTGCTAGATATGTGCATTCCCGTTCGTACGAATGTTATTTTCATACGAAAATGTTCATTTTTGTACCCGCAGGATAATGTGTACATACGAAAAAATTAAAGCACCAAAATACGAAAACTACGAGATTACGAATGAGCCGCTTAACGAACAACCGCAAATACGAACGAAGGATCCGACGAAAAAAAACGACAAAACGAAAACGACAAAAGAACAAAAATGACATCTATAACAAAAGATTTACATTCTGTATTTTGTTTGAATCCTTTTTCTGTTTGTTTTCAGTCCTATGTTCATTGTTCATATGACATCTATAACAAAAGATTTGCATGCTGTATTTTGTTTCAATACTTTTTCTGTTTGTTTTCAGTCCTGTGTTCATTGTTCATATGACATCTATAACAAAAGATTTGCATGCTGTATTTTGTTTCAATCCTTTTTCTGTTTGTTTTCAGTCCTATGTTCATTGTTCATATGACATCTATAACAAAAGATTTACATTCTGTATTTTGTTTGAATCCTTTCTCTGTTTGTTTTCAGTCCTATGTTCATTGTTCATATGACATCTATAACAAAAGTAGGGCTGTGACTGATTAAAATTTTTGTGTTCGATTAATCGTTTTTTTTTTTAATCGATTAATCGACTAATTTCGATTAATTAACGCACATACAGATACAACTACTTTTAGCTGATCTCCTTGCATTGCAACTCTGCATTAGTCAGTGGTAAATGTGGTGGGGGCAGCATGGGGGCAGATGTGTATATTCTTGCAGTATGGGAGCAGATGTGTATATTACAGCATCTACCCCCATGCTGTAATATACACATCTGCCCCCATACTTTCATATACACATCTGCCCGCATGCTATACATGATGGTTGTCCTCTCTTACCTTCTTAAGGCAGGAGGACCCGTCCGCAGAGTAGCTGACACTGACACGTGCACGATGCAAGCAGGCGGGCGCAGTGGCGTAACTAGAACCTTCAGGGCCCCGATGCATGAAACCATGAAGGGCCCCCCCAATGTTGCCAACCTACCAGATTGAAATTTACTTTCACGACATCCGAAATTTACTGGCACAGCCACGTTTTTACTGGCATTTCGCAAAAGTTACTAAATAAAATGTAATAGACATTAAGGTAAAAAAACATAATTTCAATATAATAAGGGCAAATGATTTAGTCACATCACCTCCTGCCTCTATCCCCTCTGCCACCAACACCAGCTGCCCTCACACCCCTCTGCGGTGCCACAATCTCCCCTGCCTCCAATCTCCTCCTGCGGTGCCACCATCACCCCCTACCTCCATCGTATCCCCCTCTGCCACCATCACCTGTCACTGTCGGCTGGGCTGTCTGTCACACTCTCTATCCCCGACTCCCCTGTGAACGTTGTGTTGCCTGGATGCAGCAGGCTCCGCCATTCCGCCGCCGCCGCGTGCTTCTCAGAGGGGTGCTAAAGAGGGGGTAAGACACAGGGTTTGTAGGGGTGTTACACAGGAGACAGGGGTGGTAGGCATGTTAGACATAGCCAGGGGTGGTAGGGAGGGGGTTAGACACAGGCAGGGGTGGTGGGGGGGTTAAACACAGGCAGGGGTGGTAGGGAGGGTTAGACACAGCCCGGGGTGGTAGGGGGGGTTAGACACAGCCCGGGGTGGTAGGGGGGGTTAGACACAGCCTGGGTGGTAGGGGGGGTAGACACAGCCAGGGGGGGTAGGGGGGGTAGACACAGCCAGGGGGGGTAGGGGGGGTAGACACAGCCAGGGGTGGTAGGGGGGGTAGACACAGCCAGGGGTGGTATGGGGGGTAGACACAGCCAGGGGTGGTAGGGGGGGGGGTTAGATACAGCCAGGGGTGGTAGGGGGGGGTTAGACACAGCCAGGGGTGGTAGGAGGGGGGGGGGGTAGACACAGCCAGGGGTGGTAGGGTGGGGGGGGGGTTAGACACAGCCAGGGGTGGTAGGGGGGGTTAGACACAGCCAGGGGTGGTGGTAGGGGGGTTAGACACAGCCAGGGGTGGTGGTAGGGGGGTTAGACACAGCCAGGGGTGGTGGTAGGGGGGTTAGACACAGCCAGGGGTGGTGGTAGGGGGGTTAGACACAGCCAGGGGTGGTGGTAGGGGGGTTAGACACAGCCAGGGGTGGTGGTAGGGGGGTTAGACACAGCCAGGGGTGGTGGTAGGAGGGTTAGACACAGCCAGGGGTGGTAGGGGGGGGGGTTAGACACAGCCAGGGGTGGTAGGGGGGGGGGGGGTTAGACACAGCCAGGGGTGGTAGGGGGGGTTAGACACAGCCAGGGGCGGTAGGGGGGGGGTTAGACACAGCCAGGGGCGGTAGGGAGTGGGTTAGACACAGCCAGGGGCGGTAGGGAGGGGGTTAGACACAGCCAGGGGCGGTAGGGAGGGGGTTAGACACAGCCAGGGGCGGTAGGGGGGGTAGACACAGCCAGGGGAGCAGTGTGACAGGTGGGGGGAGCAGTTTGTCAAAGTGGGGGGCAGTGTGACAGGTGGGGAGCAGTTCTGGGGGGGGGGCAGTGTGTCAGGTCGGGGAGCAGTGTGTCAGGTGAAGGAGCAGTGTGATGGGGAGAAGTGTGACATATAATACAGCTCATCCGACATCACATACACAGCTCTCTGTGCACCAGCATTACCTTCTCCCCAGCAGCTGCAGCACTGCCTCGCACATCTCTCCCTCCACCTATTCACGGCTCAGCCTCCTGTTCACATCTTGGGTGTCCCAGCCAGGTCCCGCAGCAGCAGCACCAGCACAATCCCCCCTGCCACCTCCTGCTCCACCAGTCCACCATACCTAGAGCCGGAAGTAGCGCGGAGCTACATGTAGGGGAACTTGGCGCTGAGGGGGGAGAAGGAGGATGCCGGATGCTGCGGGTGATGATGACGTCAGCGCGCCGCTACTTGCTTGCCGCCGGGTGGACCAAGATGGCCGCGGCTCCGGAGCTAGGCCGAAGCCGCGGTCTTTCCTATCGGCGAGACCGCGGAGCTCACTCCGCGGATCGTCGATCAAAATTTTTTTAGTCGATCAAAGAAATTAACGATTAATCGAACAATTAATCGTTAATTTCCGCAGCCCTAAACAAAAGATTTGCATGCTGTATTTTGTTTCAATACTTTTTCTGTTTGTTTTCAGTCCTGTGTTCATTGTTCATATGACATCTATAACAAAAGATTTGCATGCTGTATTTTGTTTCAATCCTTTTTCTGTTTGTTTTCAGTCCTATGTTCATTGTTCATATGACACCTATAACAAAAGATTTGCATGCTGTATTTTGTTTCAACCCTTTTTCTGTTTGTTTTCAGTCCTATGTTCATTGTTCATATGACATCTATAACAAAAGATTTGCATGCTGTATTTTGTTTCAATACTTTTTCTGTTTATTTTCAGTCCTGTGTTCATTGTTCATATGACATCTATAACAAAAGATTTGCATGCTGTATTTTGAATCCAAAATACGAACAGAAAAAAGGAATTTAAAATACAGAATGCAAATCTTTTGTTATAGATGTCATATGAACATACGACTGAAAATAGCAAAAGAAAAGGGTTTCAAGATACTGCAAATCATTGACGAAAATTCACGAAAATGATTGTCTAAGGCCTCGTACACACGATCAAATCTGTCTGCTGGAAACGGTCTGCTAGACCGTTTCAGCAGACAGATTCGATCGTGTGTACGGGCTAACAGACGGATTTGGCCACCCGACAGATTTCAAAGCATGCTTTGAAATCTGTCGGCTGGGAACCCGTCCGCCCGACATGTCTGCCGGTTAGTACGCTAACCAGCAGACATGTCTTCTCGCACACGCGCCGAATGGTTTTGACGCATGCGCGGAAGTGTTTTACTTCCTGGTGTGGTGACGTGGCGGCGTCAACGTCACCGCCACGTCACCGACACGTCAGCACGCTGTCTGCTGGCGGGGATTTTGGTTTGCTCGTGTGTACACGCGAGCAAACCAAAATCCCAGCAGACAGATTTGTTCAAATCTGTCGGACAGACAGATTTGAACAAATCTATTGCCTCGTGTGTACGAAGCCTAACAAGTAACGAACATGAATTAAACAGAATAACGAACCATCCCGCATGTACGAAAATAAAACAGTAATGAAAATACAAAACGATCGGAATACGAAAAAATCGCGTCATACGAAAAACGAACGGGAACAAACAGGAAAACGGGCGTCTTACGAAAAACGAACGAAAATGAAAAAACGGAACGATACGAAACAGAACAAAAACACATGTGCACATGTCTACTCTTTGCAATGGAAATTATTTTATTTTTTCCTAAAGGTTATCTGAATATTCCAGTTTCTAATGGAGTTTCCGGTCTCTGCCACCCACGGATATGCCCGTCATATCTGGTGGCGCATTGTCTCCTGGGAGCTATGTGTCAGAATTCCCAGAAGTCAGTGTGGATGGCCGCTGCTCATTATCGCGATATTCCGAAACCGGAATTGACGCGATGACGCCAGTTATTATCTTGGTTGCCATCACAATGGCGCAGGCACTTACAACTACGTCGCCCGTTGTGATGGCAAAGTCGGAAGTGTACGGAGCTGCAAGCCGTATTTACGGCGCATGCGCGAGAACGGGTGGTGCATGCTAGTCGCTCAGCTGCACCGAAACCCGGGAAAGTAAGTGCTTGTGGGCTTCACATGCCCACAAACAATATGGAACATGTCAGGGAGAGAATAATCTAATATATCCTATGATGGGAAATTGGCAATCGAGCGTCAATCGATCTGTAATGCGTGAGTCATCTAACTAATAGTATTTGAAAATCTATATTTAGCAAACAATAAAATGTTTATATAGTAGCAACTCTTTCTGAGATTTGGTGTTTACAAGTTAAAAACATTTTTTTGCTTTAAAATTACTTAGAACCCCCAAACATTATATTTTTTTTCTCGAACACCCAGAGAATAAAATGGCGTTCGTTGCAATACTTTTTGTTACAGCGTATTTGCGCAGCGGTCTTACAAGTGCACTTTTTTGGGAAAAATATAACTTTTTTGAATAATAAAAAAAAGACAACAGTAAAGTTAGCCCAATAATTTTTTACATTGTAAAAGATAATGTTACGCCGAGTAAATTTATACCCAACATGTCACACTTCAAAGTTGCACCCATTCGTGGAATGGTGACAAACTTTTACCCTTAAAAATCTCCATACGTTATGTTTAAAAAATTCTACAGGTTGCATGTTTTGAGTTACAGATAAGGCCTAGGGCTAAAATTATTGTTCTCGCTCTAATGACCGCAGTGATACCACACATGTGTGGTTTTAAAACCATTTTCATATGCTGGCACTGTTTTAAAAAAAATTAAAAATGTGGGTCACTTTTATTCGTATAATGTGGATCACCCATGCTTAGGCCGCGTACACACGAGGGGACAGATTTGTTCAAATGTGTCGGCCCGACCGTTTCCAGCCAACGCAGCAAATCTGTCTGTTGGTCTGCTGTGCGTACACACGATCGGATAGAAATCTCCCCGGACCAGAACGCGTGCACGTAAACTACGTACGACGTCACTATAAAGGGGAAGACCAAAGCTTACGGCGCCGCCCTCTGTTCCTCTTTTGCTAGTAACGTGTTAGCAAAGGTTTGGTTAGAGCCGATTCGCGCTTTTCGGTCTCCGCGCTTTACAGGTCGTATTCTCGGGTTCAGTGTGTGCTTGTGGGTGCGTATTTGGCAGTCAGTGCTGGCTGTCAGGTCGTTTCTGCTTTGCAGTGGCGTTCTGTCCGCGGGTATCTGTTTGTCGAGCGTACTTTGCAGGTCTTGCTGGATTAGGGGGTGCTTTCTGTTTCAGTGTGTTCTTGACTGACCAGCCGGCCGGTTTGAAGCCATTATGGAGCAGCAGCGTAACTTTGCTAGAGTTCGTGCTGGATATGGGCTTGCTTCTGGATGTTATAATTATTCCAGACGTTTGGCCAGGAACAGGGGGAGGAGGAGTTCCTGGGCCAAGAATTGGTTGCGCCAGCGTGACCGATTCTCTCATATGCCTCTGCTTAGGGAAATCCAGGAGAATAATCCTGATGACTTCAGGAACTTTCTCCGTATGACGGACCCCGTTTTCAACCGTCTGCTGGATCTTCTGTCCCCCTATATCACGAGGCAGGACACTGTGATGTGCCAAGCGATCACGGCCGAGCAGAGGCTTATTGCTACGTTGCGGTACCTGGCGACTGGGAGGAGCCTGCAGGACCTCAAGTTCTCAACAGGCATCTCTCCCCAGGCGCTTGGGATCATCATACCGGAGACGTGTTCTGCTGTCATACAAGTCATGCAGGAGGAGTATCTGAAGGTAAGTTTCCTCTTTCCTGAAGCTCACATTCTCTGTCTTTATAAATGGTAGCATTTTTTTTTTTTTTGGCATTAGTTCCCTATAATGACCATGATTTTTCCATGCTGAGTGTTGAATGTTGCCTTTTCTCCCCATGCATGCATGTTGATAAGCTTTCCATGTTCTTTTTGTTGGCCTACCTACATATTTTTTCCTTGCATCACTATTAACCTGTCCAGCATGCTATCCTAGGGACAAACACACCTAGCCTTTTTTTTGGTGTGTGTGGCATCTTTTTCTTTGCTGCATTGTAGTTCAACCCCAACCCCCCCTAAAATGTTGCCCCATCAGAGGGATGGGGAGTGTGATAATAACTGGGATTTTTTAGTGGCCACAACTCCACCCCAATAATAATAAAAAATTGTTAATACTGTGTGATGGTGCACAAGTATGGTTTTTGTATTGTGTTTGCAATGTTTATGTGCCTAAGTACTAATATTTTTTTATTTTTGTCCCCACAGTTTCCCTCCACGCCACAGGAATGGCAGACTGTGGCTTCCCAATTTGCCCTGCGTTGTGATTTTCCGAACTGCGGAGGAGCAATAGATGGGAAACACGTCCGCATAGTAGCATAGCTTTCGGGCTTGGACCTCACCTCATGCGGCCTTTTCCCCAGAGGACTCTTACCCCGGAGAGGAGGGTGTTCAATTTTAGGCTAGCCAGGGCCCGGAGGGTAGTCGAGAATGCCTTTGGGATACTCGCCAGCCGGTTCCACCTGTTCCTGACAGCGATAAATATGGCGGAATATAAATTGAACCATGTTGTTTTTGCCTGTTGCATATTGCATAATTTTTTACGCAGGCATTCCCAGACGTACCTACCCAACATCGGTGCTGAGGCAGGACTACCCTCAGATACCCTTCCTGGGCTGGACACTGGTCGCGCTGGCTCGGCCACCCAATCTGCTCGTGAGGTACGCGACAAATATGTTGAGTACTTCATGGGTCGGGGGGCCATAGCTATGCCAGATCATATTTCTTTCTAATTCGGCCCCCAAAAGAAAGAAATATTACAAAATATAATAAATAATTTGACCATTGGACTCTATATACAGTTGTTTGTCATTATTGCTTTTTCTATTTTTCTCTGTCTTCTTGGTTATGAAACTAGTGCACTTCAAGTGCCAAATGTAGTTGTCATGTTTTAGTAAATAACCACAATTGTACATTACAGGCATACCCCACTTTTAAGTCCACAATAGAAGGGTCACTTCTGCACACAAACCAATGAGCTTCCAGCATTTCTAAAATCTGGAATAACTGAACAAGCTGGTGTTGGAAGAATAATGGCTTTTATGCAGAAGTGAGGCTGATATTGCGATTTGCAGCGGTAAGAACTAAACGCTAGTGTGTACTTAAAACCGGGTTTATGGCTGTAGTTACAAGTCACTCATCTACAAACTGGGTATTGAGCATATATAAACAACAAGCCACTCATGTTAGCGTACAAAATTTTTTATCAAAAATTTTTGGGTTTGCGACCATGTAACATTTTTGGAGTAAAAACATTTTTTTTGTATTTATTTTTTATTTTTTTGAAAAACTATGGATTCTACAAAACTTTCTTTTTCGAAAAAATATAAAATATTTTACAAAACCACAAAAAATACTAAGTACAACAAGGTCATTACTACAACAGTCTCCCAATGTCACCCCGGAACACACCAAACTTGGAAGATGCACACATTCTTGTGTGTGAGTGAGAGGGCCCAAAAATGCAGATTAGATCCAGACCTCACATGACAAATGTCCACATGTGCTATCTGGCATCATGAGTGATCAATGTTTGTGGTTTGTGGGTGCAAACCCTTCCCTCTTACCTGCTTGAGAAGGGAGGAAGGGGGTGTACCCACAAAGCAAAGACAATCCATAACCTGTGATGGCAGATAGCACATGTGGACACACTGTGTGTGCATCTTCATATTTTTCAAATACCTTTTTGTTGGTTTTCAAGACGGATGGGTGATGGGGGGGGGGGCGGGGCAGGGGGATTTAGTCTTTGATACGGCCCATCATATCAATAATATTTTTGTAATTTTGATCAATTACAAGCATTCTTTGCCTCATATTATCCATCTCTGTGCTACACTCCATAATTTGTTGGATGACAATTTGTGCACTTGCACGTGAAAAAGGTGGACTACTGGATGTGCTTGCAGCATCTTCATCCCCTATAAAAATCAAAAAAAAATTACATTAGTAATGTGCAGGCGTATCTACACCTCTTTCTCCCTGTGTGAAGCTGCGGTGACACTGACCTGTTGTGCTACTAATCTCCACCTCTCCATCATCCACAACTTCGCCTTCTTCCACAATCAATCCTTCTTCAATAACTCCTCCTTCTTCAATAACTCCTCCTTCTTCAATAACTCCTCCTTCTTCAATAACTCCTCCCTCTTCTACAACAACTCCTTCAATAACTACTCCTTCTTCTTCACCAACTCCTTCTTCTTCACCAACTCCTTCTTCTTCACCAACTCCTTCTTCTTCACCAACTCCTCCTTCTTCACCAACTCCTTCTTCTTCACCAACTCCTTCTTCTTCACCAACTCCTCCTTCTTCACCAACTCCTTCTTCTTCACTAAATACTCCTTCCACATTTTCGTCTTCCTCATCTCTCCCTTCCACCACTCCTTCTTCTACCATGTCCTCCTCCTCCACATGGCTAGATTTTTTCTTATGAGAGAGTTTGGGCCTCCTTGCCTCCTCAAATTTCTGTCCTGTTTTTTCCCCTAGAAATATCAGAAAACAAAAGGTATACTTATCAGCACACAGATATTTGAGGAGGGCATTAATAAATCATAATCATTGTGTCAAAGTGTGTTTTAAACTTTGGATTATTGTCTTCCGCCACCAAACCTTAACCTTTGTTTTTCTAATGACTTCTCCCAAGCTGTGCTAATTACCCTTTTTAGCGAAGGGACACACATGGAAGCAGGGGCGGACTGACTACTCATGGGTCCCCCGGGCAATAGAATATTAGGGGCCCCCAGGCTTACAAATGCCCACTAAGCCAGGTGGCAGTATAGAGGCGGGGCAGCTACAATCTCAGTCAGTAGTTTCACATCAAAAGCATGTAGGCTTTGGACATATCAGGGACAGTTGAGCAAAATTAGCAGATTTTTACATACTGTCCCTGGTTTAAATGAGCCTGGCATCTCTGATGGGGCCCCCTAGGGGCATGGGGCCCTCGGGCAGTGTCCGATTTCCTCAGTGGTCAGTCTGCCCCTGCATGGATGCCCCTCCCTAAAAAATGGGTGTCACAGACTGTTAAAAATGAATCTCATTATGGGGGAGACACAGGTGCTCTTGAGTCCAGATGTGAATCCAGCTGCTTATTATCACTGTGTGAATGTGAATGAATCCTGTTTGTCTTTTCACATTCAAATCAGTTAGGAAATCTACATAATTTGATCCAAAATGTGTAATAACTTTTCTATATAAATGCCAAATAGCCATGTCCTGGTGTGCTGTTCCTTAGGACATAGTATTTGGATGAAACGAGGTGATTGAACGATGTTTCTAAAGAACGATCGTGCATAACTTCTTATTTGGTGTGTGTTTTTTTTTTCTTATTACAGGAAATATCCAAAAAAAATTCTTACAAAGTACAAACATTCCAACAAAGCACATGCATAAATATACATAGCAAACAATGATATCACACAATTGCAACCCCCCTCCCACAAAAATAATACCTACTTTTATCCAGGATTTTCTTTATCTTCCGAAACTGGTGTGGCTCACGCAACTTTAAATCGGACCAGCGCTTGCGTAGCTGCTCTTTGGACCTGCTCACCCCAAAGATCTCAGTAAGCCTCTTCGCCACCTTGTCCATAATTTTGACCTTACGGCGGTTCGGGGTGCTGTATGGGCCATAATCCCCATCATAATCCTTCCTGCGCAGGATGTGTACCATCTCCACCATCTCCTCCAAACTCATATTCGTGGCCTTGTACCGTTTGCTCCTTGAGCGGGACGTTCCTGGTTGTGTCCCTTCCTGATCCTCATGAGAGGGTAATGCTCGCTCGTGGGACATGGCCATCTTTTCGTTTCACACTGATAAGGGGCGTGGAAAAGAGGAAAAGTTCCGTCATGGGCGTGGACAAAGGCGGCGTTTCACGCATGCGCGGATGAATACATCGTGGTTACGCGGAGCTTACGCGCGTGTTAAAACGATGACATACACATATGCCGGTAACTTGCAATATGAGGCCCTGGATGTTAAAATGGGGGGGTTAAAAGCGGGCGGAGACATTGCGAACGAAGAGGGCGGCGGTATAGCTTTGCACGGCCTATATAAGGATATCGACGTGATTACGTCGGTTACGCGGAGATTAATCGAGCGTACGCGAGGAGCTACAGACACAAAGGTAAATTACAACATGGGATCAGCAGAGGCGTCTCAACTTTGAAACCCCATGTGGGGGTGGGGGTTTGGAATGTTGTTAGGAGCGTTTGCGCTATTTAGGTAGCTTGGGGCCACCAATGCAAGTTTGGGCCAAAAATGTTTGAACACATCACTACATATATATATGACAATGCTCTACCTCTTTTTATTTTTGTCTTGTGGATTCACATCATGCATGTATTGTTCTGTATTGTTTGGACAGAGGTAATTAGGTTGTGTATTAGCTCCTCAATGCTGTGTGAGGGGCATGATATCTACACAATAACTAGTGGCTTCATTTTTGGTAAAATTTTAAAATTGTGGATGATTAGAGATGGCATGTTTTTATTTTCATGTTACCAAAGGGTCTGCATGTTCCAAAAATGAATTGCACAACAATGGAGTGGAGCTGGCCAGCATTGTATCAGCAGGACACATTGGGGGTTATTTACTAAAGGAAAATGCAGTTTGCACTGCAAGTGCACTTGGAAGGGCATTCTCCATAGATGTGGAGGGGAAGATCTAAAATGAAGGGAAGCTCTGCTTATTTTATCAACCAATCAGGTGGAGGCTAAAATTGAATATATTTTTTTTCTTGCATGTCCCCTTCGGGGCTACAGCGATTGCATTTCCAAGTGCACTTTCAGGCAGTGTACTTTCAAGTGCTTTTGCAGTGCTAAAGTTAATTTTTCTTTAGTAAATAACCCCCAATGTGTTTGTATACTAGTTCCACAATGATTGTACACATACATATTCAGAAAATGAGAAAGCTGAGCCATTTTTCATGTGTGTTTAAAAAAAAAATTCTTTGTATATTCTAGAGCATTAATCTTAACCTATAAAAATAACGAGAGATGGACCAGTTGGCAATTCAAGACAACACTCTTAAATTAATTGAAAGCTATAGAGAAAAGCCTAATCTATGGGATAGCAGGCACCCAGGCTACCCAAATAAGAAACTGAGAGCAGACACTCTACAAGAGATAGCAACCTACATGCAGACATGGGTTCCATCCTGCACAGCAAACATGGTGAAGGATAAAATGAGCAATCTCAGGAGCACCTATCGGAAAGTATATAAAGAGCTTCAAAGCCAAAGATCTGGATCAGCAGCACATGCGCAAATGGAGCCCAGGCTGTGGTACTTCCGCGAGCTTGCATTTTTGGATGATGAACTGGAGGGCCGGCCATCACTTTCCAATCTTCCTTCCAGCCTTCCTCCCACGCTTCCTTGCAGCGGAACTTCCCAGGATCCCCACGCCCCTGCAGAGCCAGAGGAGGGCCTGGCTGACATGGACCCAGATCTGGCGATCTTCAGTGAGGTATAGTAGTTTCCAAAATATTTTTGAGCTGCTAATTTGTGTTTGATTCTTGAGTTACTATTGTTAAAATTCTATAACGTTTGGAGCAACAAAAAAAGGCGTGTGCATAAAACTAGGGATCTCAGGGATGCCAACTGAGGGGTCTGAAGGACAGGCAGGTCTATTTAAATGAAGAAAAAAAAAATGAGTCTAGAGCCAAATAATGTGTGTGTGTGCTTGATTGAGTAAAATATTACAACATGTCCCTTTTTTTGATACAGGAAGAGGCCAGCCAGGAGGTGGCAGCTCCTCAGGACCATGTCAGCCAGGGGGAAGGGGTGAGTGGCAGCCAGGAGGAGGCTGGGCCGAGTGGAAGTCAGCATGTCCCCAGGCTCAGCACCATAAGCCAGGTCCCTCCCCTCCAGATGAGGCGACCAGGCCAAAAGAGGCGGATGAGGCAGATGGAGGAGGAGAGCCTCAAAATGATGAGGGAGGCTGCAGAAATAATGAGGGCCCCCCTCAACCCCACAGAAGCCTTCAGTGCCTCTGTGGCTCATGAACTGAGCCGAGCGGAGGAGGATCAAAGGGACCTGGCTAAGGACTTGATAAATAAGGTCATTTTTTGGATGCACAGGGGCATGCTGACCCGGGACACAGACCTGAGTGACCCAGCCCAGCCTGCTCCCCATCTTCTGCCTCCTGCTGCCACATCATCTGCACCTGCAAGGGGCCATGGATGGGCCCGTGGACGTTCCGCTGCAAGGCAGCCAGGAAAGAAGGCTGGAAGTAAGAAGAGAAGGTGATTACCTGCCTTCCAGTTCATTATTCTAAAATGTGAGCTTGTTGGAGTACCACAGCTTGGGTTTGTTTGCTCATGTGCTGCTGATTCAGATTTGATTTGTTTTGTGTCTCCTGAGATTGTTCATTTTATCCTTCATCATGTTGTGGAATGCACAAGTCTGCATGTAGGTTGCTATCTGATCAAGTGGTGCAGATCATGTTTCTTATAATTTATATTTTTGCCAAAATAAATGGCTTTTTGTATTTACGTTAAAACCTTGTCTATTGTGTTTTCTACTGTGGTGATTATGCCCCAAACCTTCTACAAATACAAGGTGGAATTTTGTAAGGACACAAACTCCTGGGTGGGGGGGTAGGTTTGGAGTGACAACTTGGTAACCCATGGAAACCCCAAAAGACCAAAAATTTACATCATTTGCCAATGAAAAAAAAATGCATTGAAAAAAAAGGTGAATAAAAAAAAATGCATTGTAAAAAAAGGTGAAAAAAAACAAAAAAAATGCATTGTAAAAAAAGGTGAAAAAAAACAAAAACAAAATGCATTGAAAAAAAAGGTGCAAAAAAAAAAATGCATTGAAAAAAAAGGTGAAAAAAAAAAATAAAGCATTGAAAAAAAAGGTGAAAACAGAAAAAAAAATGCATTGAAAAAAAAAGGTGGCAACAAAATAAAAAATTCAGCTTTGAAAACAAACAAAAATACAAATAAATAATGCAAGCACAAAATAAACAGCAGATGAGAACGTAAAAATTTAGTAGAAGAACATTAAAGTTAAAAAAATAAAATGAGTCATGTGGAGGAAAGCTCCAAACAATTAGGAGATGCAGCAACAAAATAATTACAAAAAGACAACGCGATATAATACAATCAAACTTTGCTATATTGGGACAACTCAGTCTATATAAATAGCATCAGCAATAGAACAGCTTGATTCTAGCAAGAGAACGAAGAAAGGCAATAAACGATACACTATAGATAGTTAAAATGACAAATGTGCCAACTCACAAACAAACACGAGGTTTACCTGAACGAGCGCTCCCGTCCCCTCCTTTTGTGTGAGCATGCGCGCGATTTTGGTCCGATGGTTTTGTGTACTAACCAGCGGACATATCCGACGGACAGGTTTGCAGCGGACAGATTTCAAAGCTTGCTTTGAAATCTGTCGGGTGGACAAATCTGTCCGCTAGCCCATACACACGAGCGGAGATGTCTGCTGAAACGGTCCATCCGACCGGTTTCAGCGGACATATCCCCTCGTGTGTACGCGGCTTAAGGGTTGCCATGTGCATTAGAATTGTCTTTCTGCACACATGTATTACAACAAACAACATTTGTCTCTAGCAATTTTTTAACTGTCAACTGTCAACGTCAGTTAATTCATTTGTCTTCTGTATTCTAGTTTTAATACCTGGGTGCTGTGAGTGTACGAGTGCGGGTGCACATGTGCTGCAAGTGCACCTGTGCTGTGAGTACACAAGTGCTGTGAGTGCACGATTGCTGTGAGTGCACGTGTGTGTTGAGTACCTGTGTATTGTTGGATACTAGTGTCAGGAAGCTAGTTGTTAGTTAATTTTGACAGAGTATAATTCCAATTACCCATTAAATTAGTGGGTACGATGCTCGGCGGGTGTGGAGATGCGACTCGGTGTACATTTTGCAGCATGTATGCGTTCCTTGATCATCTGATCGAGGACGAATACTGCTGTGCAAAATGTAAGCACATTGATTGCCTGGAAGCCCATGTTCTGAATCTAGGGACGTAACTGTCAACACTGAAAAGACTTTCCATACTAAAGGAGAGTTGGGATTGTACCCAGCAGGTACGGCAGGGGCCGGCACAGAGGCGGGTGGACATAAAGAGGGGCAGGCACCGAAGCAGAGTAGATGGGTGACAGTCAAGAAGGGTAGAGGTGAAAGTGCCAGGGAGGCTGGTCCTGGGCTGGAACATCCCAATAAATACGCCCCGTTGCATGACATTGGTGAAACCAGTCAGGGACCAGCAGAGTGATGCCCCTAGCTGCCAGGGGAATAACTCCTCCAATGAGGATGGAAGAAAAGCCATGGTAAAGGAAAGACAGATTCTGGTGGTAGGAGACTCAATTCTTAGAAGAACAGAGAGGGCACTCTGTCACAAAGACCTGAAGCGCAAAACTGTATGTTGTCTACTGGGCGATCAGCTTCGGCACATCACGGATCTGGTGGACAGATCACTGGCAGGGGCTGGGGAAGACCCAGCTGTCATGGTGCATGTTGGCACCCATGACAAAGTCAGAGGAAGATGGAGTGTCCTAAAAAACGATTTTAGGGACTTAGGAGCAAAATTTACGAAAAGGACCTCCTAGGTAGTATTCTCAGAAATACTACTGGTACCTCGAGCTACACCAGAAAGGCAGCGGGAGATTAGAGAGGTTAACAAGTGGCTGAGGAGCTGGTGTAGAAAGAAGGGGTTTGGGTTCCTGGAGAACTGGGCTGATTCTAAGTCGGTTACCAGCTTTTTAGCAGATCGGATGGGAGAGAAGATGGCCGACATATTAGAGGGGCCTTTAACCACGCACCATCATTATACGGTGGCAGTATGGCACTCCTGCGTAAATGGCAGTAGATGTGCAGCGGGCGCTATTGTTCCTGAGAAGCAGCGATCGGTCTCCTCACCCAGTCAGTCCCATCCCCCTCCACAGTTAGAAACACACTGAGGGAGCACATTTACCATATTGATCACCTCCTAGTGTTAACCCCTTCACTGCCAGATAGAACTCCCAAGAAATTCTTTATGTATATAAATATTAGGAAAGGGAGATCAGATCATATTGGCCCCATAAAGAATGATGAAGGGAATCTGGTTACCAAGGATGGAGAAATGGCGAAGGTATTGAATTTATTCTTCTCCTCAGTCTTCACAGGGGAACAGGAGCTTCAGTAACCAAAAGTGCAATGTTTATCCTCATAACACCTCATGACACGTCACAGGAAGTGCCCTCATGGCTAACAGAGGATAGAATTAGAAATAGACTTAAAAAAACGTAACATTAATAAGTCACCGGGGAATTGTCAGACCATTGTTCCTAATTTTTACGAACAGTCTACTGACTGGAATGATACCAGCAGGTTGGAGAAATGCCAATGTAGTAACAATATTTAAAAAAAGGCCAAGATACAACCCTAGGAATTACATACCAGTTAGCCTAACATGAATAGTATGCAAGCTCTTGGAGTGAATGATAAGGGACTATATACAAGATTTTAGTAATGAAAATGGTATTATTAGAAGTAATCAGCATGAACTCATGAAGAATCATTCTTGTCAAACCAACCTTCTATGAGGAGGAGAGCTGCCATCTAGATAAAGGAAGGCCCATTGACGTGGCGTATCTTTAATCACTTCAACCCTGGACCAATTGGCTGACAAATAACCGGACCACTTTTTATGATTCTGCACTGCGTCATTTTAACTGACTATTGCGCCGTGGCTCCCAAACAAAATTTATGTAATTTTTTTCCACACAAATAGAGCTTTCTTTTGGTGGTATTTGATCACCTCTGCGGTTTTTATTTTTTGCGCTATAAACAAAAATAGAGTGACAATTTTGAAAAAAAATGATTTTTTGCTATATTAACCACTTAAGGACCGCCTACTGCACATTTATGTTGGCAGAATGGCACGGCTGGGCACATCAACGTATATATACGTTGATTTTAGTACCCAGCCGTGGGTCGCGGGCGCGCGCCCGCGGGCACGTGCCCGCGACCCGGTCCGAAGCTCCGGGACCGGGACCGCGGGATTCGCGGACCCGATCGCCGCTGCAGTGCATCCGTCCCTGGAGCGGAAGAACGGGGAGAGCCGTGTGTACACACGGCTTCCCCGTGCTTCTCTGTGGCTGTAGCATCGATCGCGTCATCCCTGTAATAGGGGGACGCGATCGATGACGTCACACCTACAGCCACACCCCCCTACAAAACACATAGGCACACATGCCCTACAGCGCCACCTGTGGTTAACTCCCAAACTGCAACTGTCATTTCCACAGTAAACAATGCAAATTTAAATGCATTTTTTGCTGTGAAAATGACAATTGTCCCAAAAATGTGTCAAAATTGTCCGAAGTGTCCGCCATATTGTCGCAGTCACGAAAAAAATCGCTGATCGCCGCTATTAGTAGTAAAAAAAAAAAAAATTAATAAAAATGCAATAAAACTATTCCTTATTTTGTAAACGCTATACATTTTGCGAAAACCAACCGATAAATGCTTATTGCAATTTTTTTTACCAAAAATACGTAGAAGAATAGGTATCGGCCTAAACTGAGGAAAAAAAATGTTTTTTTATATATTTTTGGGGGATTTTTATTATAGCAAAAAGTAAAAAATATTGCATTTTTTTAAAAATTGTCGCTCTATTTTTGTTTATAGCGCAAAAAATAAAAACCGCAGAGGTGATCAAATAACACCAAAAGAAAGCTCTATTTGTGGGGAAAAAAGGACGGCAATTTTGTTTGGGAGCCACGTCGCACGACCGCGCAATTGTCAGTTAAAGCGACGCAGTGCCGAATCGCAAAAAGGGGCAAGGTCCTTTACCTGCATTTTGGTCCGGGTCTTAAGTGGTTAAAGTGGATGTAAACCCCCCCCAAAAAAAAAATTTGATGTCACAATGCAAAGTATAAGATTTCCTATCATCTGTGCCAAGTCTTGCCACACAGAGTTAATCTAGATTTGAGTAATCCTCTTTCAATGATCAGTAAAATGAACAGCCTTCCAGTTAAAAACCTGCCTAAATATAAAGTCAGTTTTCTCTCTTTTTGCTTTGATTGACAGGTTATTTACATATCTAGCTCAAATATGTTTATCATATGTTATGTTTATCATAACATGAGTTATAAAAAGTGAGAAATCCGCCCCTCCCCCACATCCGCCCCTCCCCCACATAACACATCCTGGTAATATACAATGAACTTTGGATCACCTCATGTTATGATAAACAAAACATAACATACGATAAACATGTCCAAGCTAGATGTGTATAACCTGTCACTGAAAGCAAAAACAGAGAAACAGACTTTATAATTTGGCAAGTTTTTTTCTGAAATTCTGTTAATTTGCACTGAACATTACAAGAGGATTACTCAGCGCTGGATTAACTCTGTGTGGCAAGACTGGGCACAGATGATAGGAAATCTTATACTCTTATACTCTACATTGTGACATCAAAAAAAATAAAAAAATATCCCCAATTTTTTTTTAAAAAAAGCTTTTTTTTTTCTCCGTTTAGGCTTAGATTACATATGTATTCTTCTACATATTTTTGGTAAAAAAAAATCGCAATAAGCATATATTGATTGGTTTGCGCTAGGGTTGTCCCGATACCGATACTAGTATCGGTATCGGGACCGATGCCGAGTATTTGCGCTAGTACTTGTACTCGCGCAAATACTCCCGATGCTTAAATAGAATACTTTTTTTGTCACAACGAGCGGTGAAGCGGTGCTTAAAGGCAGCGGAAAAGAGCGGCAGCGATAATTAGTTGGTATGTGTGTACTTTAATGTGTTTCCTCCCCTCGAGCGGGCTGGTGAGGGTGCATACAGTAAGGAGGCGTATAGCGGGCGGCAGCTGAGAAGGGGCGGAGAGAGCCGCGGCAACGAATCGCAGTGCTGGTATGTGACTGTTACACTGCATTTGTTCCCTCCCCTCGAGTAAGCCTATAGCCCGGCCGTCACTAAATGGCCCCAGTGCTGCTTCTGCCCGGACCGCAATGCCGCCAGTAGTGTTAGCAGTTGATTTGCTGGGACCGCGATGTTCACGTGTGCGCCCACCCCCATGCTGCTCGCAGTCCCCTGATTTGAGGACAGCTCTCCTGGCGAGTGTGCGCGCCACACCCCCTGTTCTTGCGGTTCCCGCTGTACGGCAGAAGGCTCTTTTTGCAAATAGGCCGTGTTCGTGGTTCCCGGGTCCTGCACGTGTGCCCTCCTACCATTAAGGTATGTGGGAATGGCAACATGTATTGTGCACGCTGCTGGGCATTATTTTTTTAAAGGTCACGCTGATGGACACCTTTTTTCTGTTAAGGCACTCTGATGGGCACATTTTAATTTAAGGGGCACTCTGATGCACTCTGATGCACAGATTTTAATTTTAGGGGCACCATGATGCACACATTTTTTATTTAGGGGGCACTCTGATGGACACATTTTATTTTAAGGGGCACGCTGATGGCTATATTTTTATGTCCACGCCTGATAGGCACATTTTATGTTAGGGGGAACTCTGATGGACACAACAAAATGTGTCCATCAGTGTGCCTCTTAACAAAATATGCCCATCAGTGTGCACATTAAAAATATACCCATCAGCCTGCCCCTTAAAATAAAATGTGTCCATCAGAGTGCCCCCTAAATAAAAAATGTGTGCATCATGGTGCCCCTTAAATTAAAATGTGCCCATCAGAGAGCCCCTTAACCTTAGAGGTGCCCATCAGAGTGACCCTTATTTTATGTTAATGTGCACGCTGATGGGCACATTTTATGTTAAGGGGACTCTGGTGGGCACATCTGCTGTAAGGAGGCACTCTGACGGGAATGCTTGATGCAAAGGGGTGCTGTAATGGGGGCACCTGATGTAAAGGGGCACTGTGATGGTGACGCCTGATTTAAAAAAGCACTGTGATGGGGACACCTGATGTAACTTAGAGGGACCATGGCTAAACTTAGAGGGACCATGGCTGAACTTAGAGGGACCATGGCTGAACTTAGAGGGACCATGGCTAATCAGAGGGACATGGCTGATCTTTGGGACATGGCTAAACTTTGGGACATGGCTAATCAGAGGGACATGGCTAATCAGAGGGACATGGCTGAACTTTGGGACACAAGGCTGCATTTGGGGACACAAGGCTGCATTTAAAAAAAAGTATCGGTATTTGGTATCGGCGAATACATAAAAAAAAGTATCGGTACTTGTACTCGGTCCTAAAAAAGAGGCATCGGGACAACCCTAGTTTGCGCAAAAGTTATAGGGGTAGATTCATGTAGCACTTAAGCCAGCGTATTTAAAGATGCACGGCATAAGTGTTACTTCGCACCGTCGGATCCATGTGCCGTACCTACTATACCAGATCCGCCTTAAAAAAGGCTTCTTCCTACCGGCGTAACTTTTCGACGCCGGCGTGGCTTTGGCGCATCTTTACGGGGGACAGATCAATCGCTCCCATGAATTATGTATTCAAATATGCAAATGAGGGAGATCCGCCGATTCAGAAACGTGCGTTTGTCTGGCGCAGGCGTTGCGTAACTGCAAATTCCTGCGGAAAGTTACCCCTCATAAAGCAGGGGTAACTTTGCACCGGAGTTGAACAGATCAGCTGAAGAGCAGCTAAAGCAACACTGTTACAGACGAACTGAGCAACAACACTTGCAGGACAACACATCTGTCTGCCAACATGCCAGGGGCAGCAGTGCTCATAGCACTACAGCCTCGACGGGCACGGAGGAGGGCACGGGAGAGGATATTCCGCACGCGCATTGACGTCTTTGGCATGAGTGATTTGGAGGTGTATCGCCTCTTCAGATTCAGCCCTGAAGCCATCCTGGAAATAGCCACAACCCTGCAGGATGACATCACCAGCCAGACACACCGCTCACATGCAGTGTAGCCACTGGTCAAGGTACTGGCAACACTCCATTTCCTTGCCAGTGGATCTTTTCAAAGAACAAGTGGAGTCGTGGCTGGGATGTCACAATCCACCATGAGCAGATGCGTGCACCAGGTTATCCCCGCAATCCTCAGACGCATGTCCCACCACATCATCAAACCCACCCAGGAGGACCTGCGGCAGAAGGCAATGACAGATTTCTACAGAATTGCCCGAATCCCACGCACCGTGGGGGCCATTGATTGCACACATGTGGCACTACGGCCCCCCTGGGACACAGAGCACATATACTGCAATCGGAAGCATTGGCATTCCATCAATGTACAGGTGATAGTTGATGCCCAAGGCCTAATATGGCACGTCCGTGCCAAGGACCCCGGGTCCAGCCACGACAGCTACATATACTGTCAAAGCACCATCTCCACAGAATTTGAACAGAACATGTATGGGGACAGCTGGCTGGTTGGTGAGTGACATGGGAGTCAGGCATGACTGCCCGCCCCCATGATGCTGACATCACGAGGGGCACATGCATGACTAACATCCTCCTGTCTTTTCCCTTCCAGGTGACTCTGCATATGCCCTGGGACCCCATCACAACTTTGCCATGAGAAAGGGCCTGGAGATTGACTTACGTGATGACCTCACCCCCGAACCACACAGCCCCCCCTGCCCGAGGGTCCCCTGTCTGCTGAGGGAAGAGCAGTCAGGAGGGTCCTCGTGGTTAGTGATGAGCGGAATACGCCATATTCGATTTCGCGATATTTCGCGAATATTTCAAAGAATATTCGCGAATATTCTTTAATATCGAATATTCGTGATATTTTATAAAAAAAAAAAATTGCGAAATTTCTTTTTTTTGTGTGACTTTTAATATCGAATATTCGTGATATTTTATAAAAAAAAAAATAAAAAAATTGCGAAATTTCGCTATTTTTTTTTGGATAAAATATCACGAATATTCGATATTTACGAATATTCGCTATATTTTATAAAAAAAAAAAATACGAAATTTCGCTAATGCGAAATTTCGCTAGTGCGAATGCGAAAATGATTGCGAATTTGATTGCAAAATTTGAAAAAATACGAATATTCGAAATAGCGAATATTCGCCGCGATATTCGAGTTATTCGCGAATACTCGAATATGCAATATTCGTAGCGAATATTCGCAATGCAAATATTCGTGAGCAACACTACTCGTGGTAGGCTACTTTTCACGTTAAACACACACATTAATCATGGCACAAGGAGAATGCATGCATGCACACCACTGTGGCCCCTAGCACAGACACATCACATCCTCATCAAATTGGATTAGACCAAAGTACACCGCATGGGACTTGGGAGCAGCAACGCCACGCCACGGCTCCAATTATGTTGCTGTACATTCATACACCATTCACACATGTTGTGGGGATCATTTCTCCCAAACGACTGAGGGTGACACCCCTTACTGGCAGGAGTGTCACCCCCACACATTCACACAACATTCACACTGTAGCCTGCACTCCTCACCGTGTGCAGGGCTATACAAATAAATACAACTCATAACCTGAGTATCAAAGAAAAAATTTCAAAAATCAAAGGCCCTGTCGTGGGCTCCGTCTTGTCTCTAGGCTCCTGGGGCGCAGTTGCCTGGGGCGAGCCTCAGGTGGGGGGGCTGGGGGGGCTGGTGGTGGAACCTCCCCCAGTCTCTCCCTGGCTGCCTGGCTGCCCTCCATTGCCACGGCTTGCCGGTGGACGTAGGAATTGGTGGCAGCCTGCATCCGCAGCCGGCGGGTTGTATTGCTGCGCTGTTGTCGCCGTGTCTGCCTCCCCTCCTCATGGACAGCAGATGCCAGGCTCCGGACCTCAG
Organism: Rana kukunoris; assembly: GCA_029574335.1. NCBI lineage: Eukaryota > Metazoa > Chordata > Amphibia > Anura > Ranidae > Rana > Rana kukunoris. Next base: position 439,707,635 of record CM056049.1, read on the forward strand.
AGACCAGGCCAGTTGTGTTGTGCAGGTCCACCAGACAGGACAGAAGGGCTGCCCCGTTCCCAACAACGTCCTGCAGGCTTTCATTTATAGTTGTATTCTGGGCAGCCTGCTGGGTGATGGCCTCCTGCACTGCCACAGTGCAGGCAGCCTGGCTCTTGGCCGAGGAGGCCAGGCTATCTGCGACCCTATGCAGATCACCCGCAAGACACCCAATATGGCGGGTCTGCCTTGTCTGGTCCCTTGCCAGATGGTCCTCAAACTCCTCAGGGACTCCGCGTGATTTTTTGGTTGCCTTACTAGAGGCCTGAGGACAGCTGTAGGGGAGGCCCCTTGAGGGGGTATCCCTGGAGGGGATGGTGTCCCTTGATGGGGAATCCCTGGAGGGGATGGTGTCCCTTGATGGGGAATCCCTGGAGGGGATGGTGTCCCGTGAGGGGGTATCTATCATGGGGGGGAGGTTTGGGAGGGCCCAGGTATGAGGGTCTCCTCCATCAGATACAGAGCATCCTCTTCTACCCCGACGTGCTCCTCCTCAACTTCCTCAAGCAATGAATGTAGGGGCGCTCTCCAACATAGATGGGGTGGATCGCCCTGCAGCCAATGACAGCCCAGCTCCATCCTGCACATCTGTGGATGACACAAAACAATCACATGTTGGAGGACCCACACACTTGTCACATGTTCCCCTCCCCCCCACACACATGCTACACACCTGTTCCCCTGATTCAAAGCCCTCCAGGACCTCCACAAGCTCCCTATCCAGCAACCTGGCCACGACCATGTCCTCTCGCGTCAGGGTGATCCTTGTGGCTGGTCCTCCACCTGTGCCAGTGGCATGCTTCCTCATTGCCACTAATTTGTCCTTAACTAGTCTCCGCATGTCATTGATCTTTTTGCGAATGTGCTTAGGCTCCCTGTCCGCCACACCAACAGCATTGACCTGTGTGGTTAGCTCCGCATAGATGTGGGTTTTCTCTGTTTTACCAGTGTTGCCACTCTGTGGCCCATAGAGGCGGGCACCATGTTGGGAGAGCCCATCTATGATCACAGCCTTCTTCTCTGGGCTGAAATTCAACATCCTCCGTTCACCTGAAGACTCTGGTGCAGCCATAATTCAACCAAAAAGCAGGATGCAAAAGACCTAGCACTTAGAAAAAAAGCTGGGCGAGTTTGCATATGAGTGGCGCTTGTGTGTGCGTATTTAAGCACTGGAGTAGGAAGTGGGGCGGCGGATCTTGGGGGTGAAGTCGGGCGCCGTTCTTCGCATGCGCAGAGGAGGCAGACAGCCCGGTGACGTCATTGCTCATGCGCCGTTTAAGATACACCGTACGTATTTCTCTGCGCCACGGTCAGACCATCATTTGCATGTGGTGACGCCCACTTATAGTTACGCCGCCTTACGCCGTCGAAAATACGCTTCGCTGGAGAGTGAAATCGTGATGAATACAGTACATGCCTCTCGGCACTGGTCCGGCGTAGCGGAAAAAAGATGCGCTACACCGAAGCAAAGATGCGCCATTGTACATGAATCTACCCCATAGGTCCAGATTCTCTAAGAATCTGCGGCGGCGTAGAGTAAGGCATTTACACTACGCCACCGCAACTTACTAGAGCAAGTGCTGTATTCTCAAAGCACTTGCTCCGTAGTTTGCGGCAGCTTAGTGTAAATGGCCCGGCGTTTCCCCGCGTAAATCAAAGGGGGTGGCTTGTATTTAAATTAAGCGCGCCCCCGCGCCGAACGTACTGCACATGCGCCGGCCATAGAAAAATCGCAGTGCGCATGCTCCAAATTATGACGGTGTTTTCGACGTGAATCCCTATTCACGGACTAGTTACGCAAACGACGTAAAAACTTTCAAATTTGCCGCGGTCACGGCGTCCATACTTAACATAGGATGCGCCATCTTTGACCTGCTTTATCTTTACGCCGGAAAAAACCTTACAGAAACGACCTAAACGACGACGGGCAGCGTAAAAACGTTCGGGAATCGGCGTGTTAGGCTCATTTGCATAGCAAATGAGAAAACAACGTAAAGGCCACCTAGCGGCCGGTGTTGTCATTACATCTACGATCCGACGATGTCATTGTTTTACACCTGTCGGAACTTTAGTGTATCTATGCGTAAGTGATTCTAGGAATACACCGTCGTATCGCAGCTGAGAATCTGGCCCATAGTGCCTACAAAATAAGGGGTAGTTTTATGGCATTTTTATTATTAATTTTTTTTTTATGTTATGGCAGTAATCTGCTATTTTTATCATGACTGTGACATTATGGAGGTGACATTGAACACTTTTGACACTATTTTGGGATCATTCATAAAAATGCACTGGTTACTGTATAAATGTGACTAGCAGTGAAGGGGATAACCAGTAGGGGGCGGGAAAGGGGTTAAGTGTGTCCTAGGGAGTGATTCAAACTGTTAGGGGGCATGGCTTACTGTGACACGTCACTGAACGCTGCTCCCGATGAGAGGGAGCAGACTAACAGTGCTGTGTCACCAGGCAGAACAGGGAGGTGCCTTCTTTACAAACGCAACCCCCCTGTTCTGCCGTTCCGTGACCCGATCACTGGACACCGGCGGACGCCGAGTCCACAGCGCCCGCTAGGGGACAGTTTCAACGCAATGTATATATACGTTGCTTTGCCTGCCTGTGCCATTCTGCTGACGTAAACGTGCATGGGGCAGTCGGCAAGCGGTTAATGTAGAAAAATTTAAACTGATGCATTTGGGTGACAAAAATATAAATTCAATCTACTCACTAGGGAGGAGAACCTCTGAGGGAATCTAGGACGAAAAAAGGACAGGCTCAGCAATGGCATGCAATGTCAAGCTGCTGCAAGCAAAGCCAACAGAATATTGGCATGCATTAAAAAGGGGATTAACTCCAGAGATAAAACAATAATTCTCCCACTCTACAAGACCGCACCTGGAGAATGATGTCCAGATCTGGCAACCAGTCCTCAAGAAGGATGTGCTGGAACTGGAAAGAGTCCAGAGAAGGGCAACAAAACTAATAAAGGGCCTGGAGGACATTTGTTATGAGGAAAGTTTACGGGCACTGAACTTATTCTCTCAGGAAAAGAGACACTTGAGAGGGGATATGATTTCAATGTACAAATATCGTAATGGTAAACCCACAATAGGGATAAAACTTTTCCGCGAACGGGAATTTAAAAAGACTAAAATTAGAAGAGAAGCAGTTTAACCTTGAGCTGCGTGGAATTCTCTTCCACGGGCAGTGGTTTCAGCGAGGAGCAAAATGATTTGATAGGCACCTGAACAACCACAACATACAGGGATAAACCATGTAATACTGACATAAAAGCACACACACATAGGTTGGACTCGATGGACTCTTTTTTAAACCTCACTAACTATGTAAGTACAGCAACATTATTGACTGGGTATTTGTGTGAATTAGCAAAAGTCCCTTATGAAGTGCCTATAATTAGTGTTGCTCACGAATATTCGCATTGCGAATATTCTCTGCGAATATTGCATATTCGAGTATTCGCGAATAAATCGAATATCGCGGTGAATATTCGCTATTGCGAATATTCGTATTTTTTCAAATTTATTTTTAAAACAGATCACATACTAGTGATCTCCATCGACGTCTAAAAGCATTGCTGGTATGATTAGAGACCCTGGGCCGAGTAGCTGAGGCGATCCTTTTATGTTGCCGAATATTCGCAATGCGAATATTCGTATTACGAATATTCGCGAATACTTTCTCTGCCCTTCTGTGTTTTGTGTATAAAAAACAAAAAAAAATTAGCTTTAGTTTAGTCATATAAGTTTGTGTAAGTAGAGTTAGGCCTTGTACACACGGCTGAATATATCCGCTGTGAACGGTCCCCGGACCGTTTACAGCGTATATTTACGCCGGGGTGTTTTGATCCGATGGCTGTACACACCATCGGATCAAATTCCCCGCCGGCGGACAGCGCGGTGACGCGGCGGTGACGTTGACGCCGCCACGTCACCGCACCAGGAAGTAAACACTTCCGCGCGCATGCGTCGGATCCATTCACAGGATACGACGCATGTGCGGCAAGATATGTCCGCTGGTTTGCCGTACTAACCAGCGGACATATCTGACGGCCAGCTATCCGGCGGAATTATTTCAAAGCATGCTTTGAAATTTTTCCGCCGGATGAATCCGGCAAAAAGCGTCCGTTTGCCCCTACAGACGAGGGGATTTTTCGGCTGAAATGGTCCGTCGGAGCACGCTCTCTATTTCCTCGACGGCCCGCCTGGAAGAATGGCTGGTTGCCATTCCCGACGGGCGGGTCGCCGAATTCGACGGCCGGGAGAGAACCTCGACGGGCGGAACGATGTGTTCTGCCCGTCGAGGTTCTCTGCCGTGTGTACGGCACCTCAGATAGAAGGGGATTTTAAAATATTTGGATCGACAATATGTAGAAAATATGGAGAACATTAGAGAAAAAGGTTGGGTGAATATTAGACATGTGCACACTGAAATATTTTGTTTCGGAATTTTGTTTTCGACTAAAAAATAAATGTATTTAGTTACTCCCAAAAATGTGTTTTTATTTATTTTGTTTCGTTAAAAAATTAATTTGTCCGAAAATCCGAAATAATTAAAGTCGAATCTGTCATTGAAGGCTTATTGTGTCTGTCGAATGTTCTAAGAAGATTCGATGGAGCAGCTAAATTATACAATGCCACAATTGTACATTTCCGGTCAAATGTTCTGCTTACAAGCTATAGAAGAATTCTAATGACACTAGTAATAATTATATTTATAAATTATTATTACTAGTCAATAGTGATGAGCGGAATACGCCATATTCGATTTCGCGATATTTCACGAATATATAGAAGAATATTTTGCGAAATATTCGTTAATATCGAATATTCGTGATATTTTATCAAAAAAAAAAAATTTGCGAAATTTCGCTAATGCGAATGCGAAATTGATTGCGAAATTCTCGTCAACATGCGAAAACGGAGATCATTTCCTGGATTACTAAACTAATATGCACTAAACACTAACTCTAATTACACAAACTTATATGACTAAACTAAAGCTAATTTATTTTTATTTTTTTATACACAAAACACAGAAGGGCAGAGAAAGTATTCGCGAATATTCGGCAACATAAAAGGATCGCCTCAGCTACTCGGCCCAGGGTCTCTAATCATACCAGCAATGCTTTTAGACGTCGATGGAGATCACTAGGATGTGATCTGTTTTAAAAATAAATTTGAAAAAATACGAATATTCGCAATAGCGAATATTCACAGCGATATTCGAGTTATTCGCGAATACTCGAATATGCAATATTCGTAACGAATATTCGCATGCGAATATTCATGATCAATACTACTAGTCAACCAACATTTGAATCCTTCTATAGCCTATGGGCTGAGCAGTTGACCGTAAATGTACGATAGCGGCAGAGTCGTACAGTTTAGCTGCTTGTCAAATCTTCTTAGAACTTTCGACAGACACCATAAGCCTTCAATGACAGATTCAACGTTTGTATGTTTTTCACTGCTTTGTCGAATCTTCGTCATTCTTGTAGAATGGTCTACACCAACACTGGCCCAGATTCACAGAGCGATTACGCCTGCGCAACAGGAGATGCGCGTGCGTAAGTCTAAATGTGCGCGTGCGTTTCGTTGCGCGGCATCCGCAAAAGTGCGATAGACACACCATTGATTTGCTAGTCAAATATGCTAATGAGGGACTTACGGGGATCCACAAAACAACGTTGGGGCAACGCAGGCGACGCAGTGTGCGCAACAGCAAAATGTCCTGTCTAAAATTAGAGCTGATAAAAGCTGGTCTAAAAAAAGAAAAAAAGTCTACTTGTCAGATAAAGCAACACTGTTAGTGAGAAGTTCAGCAGTCACACGTGTTGCTCAACAATCTGTATGCCAACATGCCAGGGGCATCGTCGCACATAGCTATACTACTGACTTTAGATGAACAAAGAAGGAGGAGGGCACGGAGGATGGCACTAAGGAGGGCACGGGAGATGTTTTATTTTTTATTTTTATTTGCTTATATAAAATTTACAATTTAATCTAATCTAATACAATATTCTTATCTGATACAAGCCCCTCACTCTTCACTTGATATATCACACACGCATAGACATCTTTGGCATGAGTGATTCTGAGGTGTCTCGCATCTTCAGATTCACCCCTCATGCCATCCTGGAATTACCACAACCTTGCAGGAGGACATCAGCAGCCCAACACATGGCACCACCCATGACACCCATGACAGCTACATATACAATCAGAGCCCCATCCCCACAGATTTCAAACAGAACATGTATGGGGACAGCTGGCTGGTTGGTGAGTGACATGGGTGGCAGGCATGACTATCCCCTCCCGTGATGCACACCTCACAAGTGGCACATGCATGACTAACATCCTCCTGTCTTTTCCCTTCAAGGTGACTCTGCATATGCACTGGTACCCCATCTCATGACCCCATCTCATGCCAGCTCACATTATGCATCTTTGCACGTTAAACACACACATTAATCATGGCACAATGAGAATGCATGCATGCACACCACTGTGGTCCCTAGCACACACACACCACATCGTCATCACATTGGATTGGCACCAGTCCACCATGCAGGAATTGTGAGCTGCAACGCCACGCCACGGCTCCAATTATGTCACTGTACATTCATACACCATTCACACAGACCTGGGGATCACTTCTCCACCACAAATGAGGGTGACACCCCTTTTCCCGCAGGAATATCACCCCCACATTCCAAAATCATACACAAACAGAACCAAAAAAATTAAATAAATGACGAGCAAAAAAAAAAAATGCCTAGCAAAAATATAATTTAAACAAAATAACAACAAAGAAAACACATAAAAGACAAAAATCACTCTGCAAAACAGTCCCCAAATATCTCAAAGACACGTCACAAACAAACGAAAGCACCTTGCTGTAGAGGGAGGGATACAAAGGGATGTACTTTTGCAAAGGAAGTGCATTTGTGTCTGTCTATTTATGCTGTCTGCGTAGTTCACAAAGTTGCCCTAGTCCATTTCCAATTTCAATGATTGCGCCGCTCCTGAGTTGTGAGCATGCGCACAGTGGAGCTGACCATGGTCTCCTTCAAGCGCGCATGCGCGAGCCGGCCGGCCCTTCATTTGCATGGGGTCACGGCTCATTTCAATGTAACACGCCCACGTCCTTCCCAATTTGTATTACTCCTCCTTACGCCTCTGGAAAAACGTTACGTATGCGCAATTTCCTGCGCAAAAGCTACGAGAATAGGGTGATTACGCCGCAAAATTGCGCAAGTCTAACGTAAAGGCGGTGCGCTACGCCGGTCCAATAATGCGCAGATGTACGTGAATCTGGGCCACTGTCTTTATAATGTCGAATCTTTTCTCTTTATGTCAAATCTTTCTTCTCTATGTAGAATAATCTTAAACAAATAGAGTTAAGGTTAGGCACATTCAACCGCAGATTCAATAGACACAGATTGCTATTGTCAGCATCATGTTGAATCTCCTATCTATATTGAACTGTTGTAGCAATGAAAACAAAAATAAAGCATTTTTTTATGTCGGATCTTTCGGATTTCGGATTCTGCGCGTTCGTTTTCGTTTGTTAAAATGATAAGGAAAATACTTGAAATTTGAACGAAAATGCATTAGGACGAAAACGAATGCACATGCCTAATGAATTTTAGTAAGTCAAATTAATTACCGTATTTATTGGCGTATAACACGCACAGGCGTATAACACGCACCCTAACTTTAAGAGGGACGTTTCAGGAAAAAAACTTTCCACAGCCCTTTGCAGGCACAGTTTACCCAATATTTTCAGAGTAAAAAAGTGAGCGTTATACGCCAATAAATACAGTAATCAGTCATATCAACTGTATATTACAACAGGTACTATGTATACACACCAACAATGTTTGTAAGATCTATTTCTTCAAATACACCATCTATCTTTAAACTAATGTTAATTACTGTCTGAAGTCAATGAAGGACTTCTCATGGTGCCATTTTGTCCAAAATCACAGAGATGGTTACAGGATCTAGAAAAGCCGATGAGAATAGTAGAAAATGTACTAGTAAAATTATAACCACTACTCATGTTGTGAAAGTGTGATGCCTGCAGTTGTTTAGCGATGAGGCAATGTGAACAGGTAAACCTGGTGCTGACAACAGGGCATTAGTAATGATTAGTGAGCTGATTAAGACAGAAATAAAAATATATTTCCATTTTTGTTAACTAGAAAATCTACCAGATACTAACAAATTACCTTCCCCAAAGACATGCTGGTAGGTTCATTGACTCATGTCCAATTGGCCTTAGTATAGGCATGTAAAGTAGCTTATGTTGTAAGCTCCTTGGGAGCAGGGGCTAATGTGATTGTACAATATATGTAAAGTGCAGCATAAATTGTCAACTCCAAATAAAATACTGGGTACCAAGCACTGGCAATTTAATTTCTACAATATTTAAGTTAATAAATGATGATACTGTTTGTAACCCAAAGGATTTAAAAAAAATTGTTTTTAAATAGCATATATACTCAATATTTTGCTTGAAAAAGCACTAGATAACAGATGGCAAGAAATACATGAAGTGAATTTGATCTCTTTATTGCAAGACTAAAAATGACTGCTTCCTTTCTCTTAGAATTTTTTTCTTCATTATAAAAACCATTCTCATCAGCTGCTTCAAAATTGTCACAAATCATCAAGAGACTTTTTTTCCCCACTGTGCCTTCTCTATGTCCAAGATAATTAAACTATCGTTATTATACAGTTCATATTTTGCTATCATGTCCTCTGTATAGCCGTATTAGTTCAGAGACCATTTGTTGCCTGTCTCTCCCAGTAGACTAAACTCAGGGTAACCTTACTGCTTAGAAATGCTTATTTCATTTCTTAGGGGGAGAGTAAAGCTGGTTCCTCTAGATTCTGCTTCTATTTTGGATAACTCATTTTGATAGATTGAAGAAATAGCAGTGCTATTAAATCTTTTCATATAAGTTTTCTGTGTCTGAAAGAATAAGAGATTAAAAAAATAAAACAGTTTTACATTATTTGAAGCAAGCAAAATAGTGTCTTCTTTTCTACTAATTGTGCATTACCTTGTGTCTAGATACACAGATGAAGTGCTGATATACAGTACCTTCCTATTTTGGGATAACCTTCTACATAGACGAGCTGTATAATAAGGTAATTTACCTATTTTTCAAACACTCTCATTTTCAAACACTCAGTATACGCTATACTGTCAGAGGTATTAGTATCTAATTCTTCCCAAAGGTGTTCTGTTGGTTTGAGGTCAGGTCTTTGTGCAGGACAGTCAAGTTCCTCCACCCCAAACTCGCTCATCCATGTCTTTATGGATCTTGCTTTGTGCACTGGTGCGCAGTCATGTTAGAACAGGAAGGGGCCATCCTCAAAGTGTTCCCACAAAGTTGGGAGCATGAAATTGTCCAATGTTTTGGTATGCTGACGCCTTAAGAGTCCTCTTCACTGGAACTAAGAGGCCAAACCCAACCTCTGAAAAAAAACTCCACACCAAAACCCACCCTCCACCAAATGATTTGGACCAGTGCCCAAAGCAAGGTCCATAAAGACATGAATGAGCAAGTTTTGGGTGCAGGAACTTGACTGGCTTGCACAGAACCCTGACCTCAACCTGAAATAACACTTTTGGGATGAATTGGAGCAAGTGACTCTGCATATGCACTGGTACCCGATCTCATGACTCCTATCCGGAACCCACAAACCCCGGGAGAGGAAAGATACAATGAAGCACACATCAAAATCTGTGCAGTGGTGGAGCGCACCTTTGGCCTCCTGAAGTCACGTTTCTGATGCCTGAATAAGTCTGGGGGTACCCTGTTGTATTCCCCAAACTTTGTATGCCAGATCATCGGTGCATGTTGCATGCTGCACAACTTCGCAGTGAGAAAGGGCCTGGAGATTGACATACGTGATGACCTGACAATCCCCCCCTAACTGAGGCTACCCCGTCTTCTGAGGGAAAAGCAGCCAGGAGACAGCTCACATTAGGCATCTTTGCACGTTAAACACACACATTTATCATGGCACAATAAGAATGCATGCATGCACACCACTGTGGTCCCTAGATCACACACACCAAATCCTCATCACATTGGATTAGCACAAGCCCACCATGCAGGATTTGTGAGCAGCAACGCCACGCCACGCCACGGCTACAATTATGTCACTGTACATTCATACACCATTCACACGGACCTGGGGATCACTTCTCCCTGGTCCTGGGGAACCCTTCTCCACCACAAATGAGGGTGACACCCCTTTTCCGTCAGGAATGTCACTCCCACATTCCAAAATCATTCACAAACAGAAAAAAATCATAATCCCCCCAAAAAAATGCCCAGCAAAATAAAAAATGCCCAGTAAAAAAAAAAACACATAAAAAAAAAAAAAAGCACAGCAAAATTTTTTTTTAAAGCACAGCAAACAAAACACAGAAAAGCCCAAAAAAATACAGCCGCTGGCGTGACCCACGCCTGTGGCGGCCATGGCCACGGCCCCGGCTCCTCAGGGGAGACTCATGGGGGGGTAATCTGGGGAAGGAGGAGCATCCCCTGGTCTCTGCCCACCTGGCGCCCTTCCCTCCAAGGCCACGGCAATGCAAGTTTTTCCCCTGCGGTTTTTATTTTTTTTGCTATAAATGAAAAAAGAACAAAATTTTGCAAAAAATAATAATTTTTCTTCATTTCTATTATAAAATTTTGCAAAAAAGTATTTTTTCTTCATAAATTTGGCCTAAAATGTATACTGCTACATATCTTTGGTAAAACAAAAAAAAATTGGATATTATTTAGTCTGGGTGAAAGTTATGGGGTCTACAAGCTATGGTACCAATTACTGAAAATTGATCAATTTCATCACATCTGATGTACTGACAGCCTCTCTCGTTTCTTGAGACCCTAACATGCCAGAGAAGTACAAATACCCCCCAAATGACCCCTTTTTGTCACCCTTCAAAATTGCTCACGCTTGGGGAATGGCGCCAAACTTCGGTACTTAAAAATTCCCATAGGCGACGCTTTAAATATTTTTACTGGTTACATGTTTGAGTAACAGAGGAGGTCTGGGGCCAAAATTATTGCTCTCGCTCTAACGTTCGCAGAGATACCTCACATGTGTGGTTTGAACACCGTTTTCAAATGGGGGCGGGACTGGCGTATGCATTCGCTTCTGCATGCGAGCTCATGGGGACAGGGGCGATGTATGCCCAGAGTATGCCCAGAGTATTGCGGAGTATGCCCAGAGTATTGCAAAGTATGCCCAAAGTATTGCGAAGTATGCCCAGAGTATGCCCAGAGTATTGCGGAGTATGCCCAGAGTATTGCGAAGTATGCCCAGAGTATGCCCAGAGTATTGCGAAGTATGCCCAGAGTATTGCGAAGTATGCCCAGAGTATTGCGGAGTATTGCAGAGTATATGCCCAGAGTATTGCAGAGTATATGCCCAGAGTATTGCAGAGTATGTGCCCAGAGTATTGCAGAGTATGTGCCCAGAATATTGCAGAGTATGTGCCCGGAGTATTGCGGAGTATGTGCCCAGAGTATATGCCCAGAGTATTGCAGAGTATGTGCCCAGAGTATTGCAGAGTATGTGCCCAGAGTATTGCAGAGTATGTGCCCAGAGTATTGCAGAGTATATGCAGCAGGGATGGCTGAGCAGGGAGGGATGGATGGATGGATCTGTGACTACATTTGTCACAGATCCATCCCACAGCACTGGCGCTGCCATCCGCTCCCTCCCCTCTCCTCTCACACTGTACCGATCGGTACAGAGAGGAGAGGGAGGAACCGGCGTCAGCACATGACGCCGGTTTGTTTACAAGTGATCGCTATGGATTGTAAGGAGACCCCCCATACGCCGAAAAAACGGCGTGGGGGTCCCCCCACAATCCATACCAGACCCGTATCCAAAGCACTCCGCCCGGCCAGTCAGGAAGGGAGTGGGGGTGAGCAAGCACCCCCCTTCCTGAGCTGTACTAGGCAGCATGCCCTCAACATGGGGGGGTCAGGTGCTCTGGGGCAGGGGGCGCACCCTGTTCCCCTGGCCGTTGTTTGTCGGGGTCTGCGGGCGGGCGGCTTATCGGAATCTGGGAGCCCCCTTTAATAAGGGGGCCAACAGATACCAGCCCCCCACCCTAGGTGACTGAATATGGGGTACATCGTACCCCTACCCATTCACCTGGAGGCAAAGTGTAAACACAAAATAAACAACACAGGGTTTTTAAAGTATTTTATTAGACAGCTCCGGACGCCCCCCCCCCCCTGGCTTTTTTAGCTCTTTTACCAGGGGGGGCCTTCTCCCGCTCTCCGGGGGTCTTCTTAAAAATCCAGCGTGGAGTTCCCCCTCATGATACATACTAAACGCCGCGTGTAGATTTGGTGGAAATCCAAGTCGGCTCTGGCGCTGGCTCCCACGATAGGGCTCGTAGATGGTCAATCTCGCCAAGAAAGGGAGCAAGACTGACACAATAACGCAGTCACCTACTGTAATGACAAAAAGTTGTCACTAAATGATATATTGCTCACACATGCCATGATTATATGTGGCATTACACCCCGAAATACATTCTGCTGCTTCTCCTGAGTATGGGGATACCACATGTGTGGGACTTTTTGGAAGCCTAGCCACATATTGGGGCCCCCGAAAGCCAATCCCCACCTTCAGGATTTTTAAGGGCGTACATTTTTTATTTCACTTCTCACTACCTATCACAGGTAGTATTGAAGGCCATAAAATGCAAACATAGCACAAAACTCCCTCCAAATGACCCCATTTTGAAAGTGGACACCCCAAGCTATTTGCTGAGAGGCATGTTGAGTCCATGGAATATTTAATATTTTGCCACAAGTTGCGGGAAAATTACAAACTTTTTTTTTACACAAAGTTGTCAGGACAACTTGGACAATAATAGCGGGTGTCACGCCTATATCCGTGCTTGCTACAGACATGATATGTTCTTTTGGGGGCTCGTTGTGTAGGGGTACCAGGTAGGACATATGGAAAATGCCTCTCATGCAGCCGGCTTACTGCATTTGGATTGGAAAGTTGAGAGGGAGCACCGTCTGAAAACAGAAGGGCTCTGACGATCTCTTCCTGGAATTTAAGGAAGGATCCAGTCAGTATTGATCCAGTCAGTCCTGAAGCTCTGTCAGACATGAGCAAACCCAATTGGAATAAGAATACAGAAACTTTTTTGTACCAGCATCTGGCCTTACGGGAAGATCGGTACTGCGCCAACAACTGGTCGTTAAGGTCCACCCTTCCCATAATAAGGTTATATTCATGGACGCAGAGGGGTTTCTCCACAACACCAGTCGCCAAAGGAATTTGGACCGTGTGCGTGAAGTGAGGACAGAACTAAAATATTCTTATTATCCCTCCACTTCACAGCGAGCAAATTATTACACTTCAATCAGGCTCTCTCCCCCAGCCTAAGATGGGAATCTATAAGCCACTGGGGGAAACGCCTCAGTGATTTGATCGCACAGTGCCACATGCACCAATCTGATGATCAAACAAGTGTCTAAAAAGTGGCATGCTCATGTAATGATTGTCCACATACAAGTGGTACCCCTTTACGAATAAGGGTGGCACTAAGTTCCACACAATCTTGCCAGTGATCCCTATGTAGTTTGGGCAGTTCTCCGGCTCTACATAACTATCTCTTACCTCGTATGAATGAATGAATGAATGAATGAATGAATGAATGAAAAAAACTTATATAGTGCGACACATGCAAACTAAATCGCCTCTGGGCACAGTGTGTTTCTGTCTCTCTTGACATCAAAAGAGCAGAGTTTTAATCTGTCTTCTGAAGGTCAGGTGGTTTTCCTCCAACCGAATGCTGGTTGGTAAAGCGTTCCATATTCTGGGACCCTGGAAAGCAAACCTTCTTTCTCCTCGTAAACCATAAAACTATATGTATAGCCTGTTGCCCCGTCACAGAGCATATACATCTTGACGCCATATCTGGCACGCTTTCTGGGAAGATACTGTTTGAAAGAAAATGTAATCAGGGACTCATCAATGCAGACAACTTTATCGGGAGTAAACAAGGCTGCAAAATGTTTGTTGAAGTGGTTTACGATGGCAGAATTTTGTAGAGCCGATCGTATCATTGTCATTGAAGTGCATGAGCCGCACGCAAGATCTGTTCATATCGTGCCCCGGCCATGGAGGCAGAGAACAGAGGCATATGGTAAATTGGGTTAGTGAACCAATATGACTGCAACATACTCATTTTAGTTATGCCCATGAGGAGAGATAGACCCAGAAAAGTCTTACATTTGGAAACTGTAATCTCTGGCAAGGGTGGACAACTGGGGATTAGCGGCGATGAATTGACCAGCATACAAATTGCTTTGGTCCAAAATAGATCTATAGAGATCTTCCGTGAAAAACCATGAAGGCCATAAACCAGTGGCCTCCCCCTCAGGACAGATCGCGATCATGCCCTCTGCCCGCAGGTGGGCGGTAACATATATATACATTACTCTGCCTGCCTGTCCTATTCTGCTGGCTTATATTGTCGTGAGGTAGTAGGCAGTGGACAATAAATAGATATAATGTTATTGAGAAATGTAACGTACTGTATTATTGCAAATTAATAGTTTATGTTTTTTAGTTTTATTAAATATTTCATAAATCTAACCTAATAAAAAAAAGTTTATATAATGTTTTGATAGGTCTTTAAAAAAATTGGGATTTCAAAAAAAGATTTTCTGGAATTAAAATATAAAATGTTTTCTGTTTAGTACCTTAGTCAGATTCAATGCTGGCTACACACATGGACAGGTTTAGGAAAATCCTATGGCTTTCTGTGGCTTCAGCATCTGCCTCTCTAAGCTACCACAAATTCATGTTAATTTTTTCAGCATTAACATAACAGTCTTTGTAACATAGCTTTATTACCTGGACCTTGGCTAAGCGAAGACCTCTTTGCCCACTTACCAAAGCACTTCAAGAAGCTGAGCTTATATACAGGTGGCTTTCCGTTCCGCCTGCAGACAAAGAAAAACAGGAGCGCTTTCTTTTTCTGAACCACAGCGGACCCTTCCAACTTTCATCAAAAATCTTGAGCTATCAGCAGTAGAATTGGAACCATGGCAAGATCCTACAATGCACACACCTCCAATGCCACCAATAGGGATGAGCTCCGCGTTCGATTCGAACATATGTTCGACTCGAACATTGTCTGTTCATACGTTCAACGAAATTTGAACAAAACGGGTCGTTCGTGCCAAGTTTGAGTGACAATCACATCGTGCAAAAAACGAAGAGCCATAATTGGCCAAAGCCTGGGTGGCTTTGGCCAATTATGGCTCAGGGCTTTAGCGCACGCCCCACAGTATAAAAGGCTGCCTGCAAGGCAGCCGCGTGTAGTATGTTGCGGCGTTGTTAATGAGAGAAGTCCTATAGAGAGAGATAGAGAGACAGTGTCTTTTCTACCAGATAGATAGATAGAGCAGGCAGGCTAGTCAGTTTAGTTAAATTTACAGTGTGTAGAGGACATATATGAAAATTAAGAAGTGTACTACAGCGCTAATTAAATAATTAATCCTAAGAACACCAAATAAAAAACCAAATAACACAGCTGCTATCCATGTGATACCAAATCAAACAGTGAGAAAAATATTATATAATAAGATGCGCTAATATTAACTTATAGGTGTAAATCATACAAACAAACAAATCAGGGAGAAACAGTCTCCATATGTGTTAGAATTCATGTGATTAGTCCTTAATCAGGTGCACAGTGAAGGCAGCAGCACGGATTCCATTGAGGAAAGAAACATAACATAACATAAACGATGCCCTCCTTCACTAAGAGTGTGGATCCCAGTCCTTCAAACTGTGAATCAGGTGATCAGGCACTCGTATGCGGATAGATATGAAAAAAAGGAAAAAGAAAACCTCATTGCACAAACATCAGGTAACAGGCGGATAATGCGATCCAAAAACATCAACAGATGCACTCACGAATCCCCGCTTAGTACAAGCATGAAACGCCACTCAGTGTGCTGTCTCCTCAACTCGATCCGATAGACTCGGATTCGATTTGGGAGGAGCCTACGATCGAATCCGAGTCTATCGGATCGAGTTGAGGAGACAGCACACTGAGTGGCGTTTCATGCTTGTACTAAGCGGGGATTCGTGAGTGCATCTGTTGATGTTTTTGGATCGCATTATCCGCCTGTTACCTGATGTTTGTGCAATGAGGTTTTCTTTTTCCTTTTTTTCATATCTATCCGCATACGAGTGCCTGATCACCTGATTCACAGTTTGAAGGACTGGGATCCACACTCTTAGTGAAGGAGGGCATCGTTTATGTTATGTTATGTTTCTTTCCTCAATGGAATCCGTGCTGCTGCCTTCACTGTGCACCTGATTAAGGACTAATCACATGAATTCTAACACATATGGAGACTGTTTCTCCCTGATTTGTTTGTTTGTATGATTTACACCTATAAGTTAATATTAGCGCATCTTATTATATAATATTTTTAGAGGACATATATACATCCCAGGAGTTGTACATATATTCATACACTGCATAGCTTAGCTAGATCAGCTATTCCTATTTGTCAGGCAGTAGATTGTGCAAGCTGCAGTGTTCTAACCTGTTGTATTGCCTGTGTCCTGTTTATTTGCAACTAAACGTACTTGGTGTTACTGCACTTGTCCTGTTTATTTGCAACTAAACGCAGTTGCTGTTACTGCACGTGTGCTGTTTAATAGCACCTAAATGCAGTTGCTGTTACTGCACGTTTGCTGTTTAATAGCACCTAAACGCAGTTGCTGTTACTGCACGTGTGCTGTTTAATAGCACCTAAATGCAGTTGCTGTTACTGCATGTTTGCTGTTTAATAGCACCTAAACGGAGTTGCTGTTACTGCACGTGTGCTGTTTAATAGCACCTAAACGCAGTTGCTGTTACTGCACGTGTGCTGTTTAATAGCACCTAAACATAGTTGCTGTTACTGCATGTGTGCTGTTTAATAGCACCTAAACCCAGTTGCTGTTACTGCACGTTTTCTGTTTAATAGCACCTAAACGCAGTTGCTGTTACTGCACAGTGGAGAAGGTGGAGAAGGTGGCCATCTGACCGATGCGTTCAGACAATTTTTTAGTCTGCAGCCCCAAGGTATGGCCGGTTCCAGCAACCATCGCCAGCATCTGGTTTACATGGTGCGGGAATACCTAGGGGCAAGATCAGAGTTGGACACCCTCCCCACCGAAAATTCTCTGGCTTACTGGGTCTTGAGGATGGATCACTGGCCAGAGCTTGCACAGTACGCAATTGAGCTACTAGCTTCCCCGGCATCCAGCGTTCTTTCAGAACGCACATTCAGTGGTGCTAGAGGCTTTGTGACCGATCACAGGGTGCGCCTCTCCACCGACTCCGTCGATCGACTGACCTTCATAAAAATGAATCAGGCTTGGATCAACACCAGCTACTAAGCACCTGATGCTGATGTAACTGAATATTTTTTTTGAAATGTCAGATCCCTTGGAGACTGCCTATGCTGATGCTGAGTGACTGTCCTGTTATGCTGCTGACTGAATATCCTTTTCCCCCTCACTGATCTTGCTGATAGCTAGTAAGAAAATGTTTGTTTCTGGGCTCCCCCACCAGTGCCTAAGGCCCAATTTTTCTGCCCCTGTTTAACAGGGGCGTATATTAACAATTTTTGATGCAATACTTTGCATGTGGCTCTTTCTTGCGCTCCAATTACAGTATCTGTGAGGGTTTGCAGTGTTGTGTTGTGCCTAAGGCCCAATTGTTCTGCCCCTGTTTAACAGGGGCATATATTAAGAATTTTTGATGCAATACTTTGCATGTGGCTCTTTTATGGGCTACAATTACAGTATCTGTGAGGGGTTGCAATGTTGTGTTGTGCCTAAGGCCCAATTTTCTGCCCCTGTTTAACAGGGGCGTCTAATAACAATTTTTGATGCAATACTTTGCATGTGGCTCTTTGTTGCGCTCCAATTTCAGTATCTGTAAGGGGTTGCAGTGTTGTGTTGTGCCTAAGGCCCAATTTCTCCGCCCCTGTTTAACGGGGGCGTCTAATAACAATTTTTGATGCAATACTTTGCATGTGGCTCTTTGTCCTTGCAGTCCTTGTCTTGTTTGCACCGCCTGCTGTTCAAAGTATATAGGGCCAAAGGGTCTTGTCAGGGCCGATCCTCCCTATAGGCTCACTATGCAAGCCGCTTAGGGCCCCGCAAAGCTGCGAAGGGCCCCCCAAATTACTAGAGGCCCCGCCTGGTAAAAAGTCATTTTCGCCCCCTCATCCCGTATCTAAACTCACTGGCTGAGTCATTTCCGACAGCAGAACACCCCCTCCCCGCTTCTCAACTTTCTTTAATGTGACATGTCACTGTCGTCAGTGCCCCCCGCTTCTCATTTTTAATGTGCCATGTCATTTTGCTTAGGGCCCCAGGGAGGTCAGGATCGTCACTGGGTCTTGGGGTCTGGGTCTGGGTCTCATCCCTAGCCACCAACATGGGAACCATGGCAACCTGCATGTACTACTGTACCTCTGCAAAGTCCCCAAGACCATCAAAGAATCTTCATGTCTCTCTATTTCGAATCTGTCATTGAAGGCTTATGGTGTCTGTCGAATGTTCTTGTGACCAAAAAGGTTGTATCCTGCTGCACTCCCACCAGATGTGTTATTCCCCTCTCAGGGACGGACTGACAACTCATGGGGCCCCCGGGCAATAGAAGATTATGGGGCCCCCAGGCTTACAGATGGCCACCAAGCCAGGTGGCAGTACAGAGGCGGGGCAGCTAAAATCTCAGAATTTTCACATCAAAAGCATGTCGGTTTCGGACAGTTTTTTTGCGAAATTTCGCTAATGCGAATGCGAAATTGATTGCGAAATTCTCGTCAACACGCAAAAACGGAGATCATTTCCTGGATTACTAAACTAATATGCACTAAACACTAACTCTACTTACACAAACTTATATGACTAAACTAAAGCTATTTTTTTTTTTTATACACAAAACACAGAAGGGCAGAGAAAGTATTCGCGAATATTCCTAATACGAATATTCGCATTGCGAATATTCAAAAACATAAAAGGATCGCCTCAGCTACTCGGCCCAGGGTCTCTAATCATACCAGCAATGCTTTTAGACAAGGATGTGATCTGTTTTAAAAATAAATTTGAAAAAATACGAATATTCACAATAGCGAATATTCACAGCGATATTCGATTTATTCGCGAATACTCGAATATGCAATATTCGTAACGAATATTCGCAATGCGAATATTCATGAGCAACACTAATGGTCAGTCCGCCCCTGTCCCCTCTTATTCCCCTCTGTCAAGCCACAGCTCCAGCAACTAGCAGGTGTGGATGGGAATATTCTATGTAGACATGAACTTATAGGGCCAGATTCTCATAGATGTCAGCGGGCGTAGCGTATCCTATTTACACTACGCCAAACTTAGAGACGCAAGTGCCGTATTCTCCAAGCACTTGCTCTGTAATTTGCGCGGCGTAGTGTAAATGGGCCAGCATAAGCCGGCATAAATCAAATGTGGATAAGGTGGGCGTGTGTCATGCAAATCAATCATGACCCCACGTTTTTGACGTTTTTTTTTAACTGCGCATGCGCCGTCCGTGGACGTATCCCAGTGCGCATGCTCCAAATTACGCCGCAAATACAGTGGGTGACCACGATATTGTGTCAATCTCGCTCCCTTTCTCGGCGAGATTGACCACATGCGAGCCCTATCGTGGGAGCCAGCGCCGAGCTGGCTTGCCGCGATGGAGACAAAGCCGTCATAGAAGCGATGGGGATCCGACGTGGATTCCCGCCAATTCTACACGTGGGCGGCGTTTGTTATGAATCTTGAAGGGGAAGTCCCCGCTCCCCTCCTGACCGGCGTGCTTTGGATACGGGTCTGTTATGGATTGTGGGGGGACCCCCATGCCGTTTTTTTCGGAGTAGGGGGTCTCCTTACAACCCATAACAGACCTAGGGCCCGTTATGCTCCTGAGGGGGGAACCCATGCCGCATTTTTTTTTTAAATCCGGCTGGGACTTCCCCTTCAGGATTCATAACAAACGCCGCCCACGTGTAGAATTGGTGGGAATCCACGTCGGATCCCCGTCGCTTCTATGACGCGCTCACTGGAATGTGCTTTTACTATTCCAGCGAGTGCGAGATGTCGGCACCCTGTCGCCGAGAGTCAGCGCGATGCTGTCGCGCTAAAAAACACATTCTCGGCTGCAGGCACTGTACATTGTTTTCGACATGAACGTAATATACGCAAAGGCCTATTCGTGAACGAGTTACGCAAACGACGTAGACCCGATGTCCATACTTAACATTGCTTGGCCCGACCGATTCTAAGTTAACCCACCATATAGCAGGGGTAACTTTATGCTTACGCAAACGACGTAAACTACAACAAAGGGACGCAAATACGTTCGGGAATAGGCGTATGTAGCTCATTTGCATATTCAATGTGGAAATCGATGGAAACACCACCTAGCGGCCAGCGTAAATATGCAACTTAGATACGACGGTGTAAGTGACTTACGCCAGTCAGATCTAAGGCAAATCTATGCGTAACTGATTCTAAGAATCAGGCGCATAGATCCGACGCCACAAAAACAGAGATACGACGGCGTATCTGGAGATACGCCGTCGTAACGGCATATCTGGAGATACGCCGTCAAATCTCCTTTGAGAATCTGGCCCATAGTTTTTTTCCTGAGCATAGCAGTCATAAGCTCTTTTCCCAGATCCGCGGAAAACATTCTCGTGTAAGAGGGAAGCTCATTATTGCTTAACGCAAAAAGTAATTTATAGATTGCAGATAATAGATGTCTGGGTGTTTCAGACATCGTTTGTATTCAATAAAAGAGCGGTGAACCCGAGTAGAGCCAAATAGGCCTGTACAGAAGGAAGACAGATGGAGGGCGGTAAGCCAGTTTCTGTCACTGCCTGGGATAACAGGTTGCCCAATAGCCGGGTGCACAAATGAGTGTGCCACTGGCCGCAAGGTTCTTGATAGTGTACCCAGTGCCGGGAGCCCAAACCCTGAGTTATCAAATAGTGATGTAAACCCTCCTAAAAGACAAGCTGACCTGTGAGGCAGTTAGGTGTACGGTCTCTCAATTTGTATCAGACCACATGCAAGATACGTCAGCACAAAAACCCAAATGGGAGGCCCTGAAATGTGTCATTAGAGGGACCCTCATCTCAGATGGTGCCTGCTTGAAAAAAGAACGCTCTATGGATATCGCATGGCTTTAATAGGAAGTCCATGCGCTAGAGTTTGTCCATAAATGCACCCCTTCGGCTAATCTTTTCCAACAAGGGTTCATAGGGATGTACATGTGTGTAGAGGGTAAGTGGTTAACCACTTGCTGACCAGTGGCCATCATTATACTGCGGCAGGTCGGCTCGTTCCCACAAATCGCTGTAGTTGTACGTCGGCTCCTTTAAGAGCCATAGCAGGAGCGTGCACATGCCTGCTGCATGGCAGGGGACCAGATGCATGTGGCCGGCGGCCGCGATGTCCACCAGTCACCTGCAATCGCGAGAAAGAGAGCCAGAATGGGGATTTGTCAATGTAAACAGACAGATCCTCGTTCTGACAGTGAAGGAGAGAGAGATCTACTGTTCCTAGTGATTAGGAACAGTGATCTCTCTCCTCCTCCAGTCAGTCTCATCCCCCCACAGTTAGAAACACCTCCCAGGGAACACATTTAACCCCTTGATCGTCCCCTAGTGTTAACCCCTTCCCTGTCAGTGACATTTATATAGTAATTAGTGCATTTTTATAGCACAAATCTCTGTATAAATATGTCAATGGTCCCAAAAAAGGGTCAAAAGTATCTGATCTGTCCGCTGCAAAATCGCAGATCGCTGCCATTACTAGAAAAAAATAAAAATACCATAAATCTATGCCCTGTTTAGTAGACATATGTAGCGGAATACATATTTGCCTAAACTAATGAATAAATCAGTTTCCTTCTTTAATTTTGGGGATACTTATTATGGCAAAAGATCAAAAAAATTTTTTTTTTAAATTGTCGCAAAAATAAAAACCGCATAGGTGATCAAAAAACACCAAAATAAATGTCTATTTGTGGTAAAAAAATATAGCCTGGTTATTAAGGGGGAGAATCTTCCTGTCTGTAAGTGGTTAAACAGATAATGATGTAAGAAAAAGGTAAAGAATTAATATGCCATGATCAAAAATAGTCTAGCTGCATTGTATCACATTTGCTACATGGCTATAGTTTAATTCTACAGGTAAGTGAAACATAGAGGTGGGTTTAAGGGTAAAATTGTGTTAGAGTGTTAGAATTAAATTCTTTGGAAAAGGTGGCAAGATAATAATGCAATGTGTTCTTAGTTCAAAATGAACGAATATAGAAGAAAGGAAATGTTTTCAGTAATACGTTATTAAATATAGTAGGATTTAACTCCAAAGAAAGCAGATCGTAACTGAAGAAATCATGTCTAGCTCATCTAAGAATTATATAGAACTGCTATTTTTTCATACAGCCAGCTAGCCCCCTCCCAATCTTCCCAGGTCTGTACTTATCTCCTCTGATTGTTGGCAGCCTCCTATGATGTCTGCCATCTGCTGGTAAAAATGTAGTGCTTAGCTGCCTGCAACTGTGCACCAATTCCCTATTGACTTAAAGATGAATGTCAGGTATGGTATATTCTTACATGCCAATTATTTTACTTTACACACCAATATAACTTTTTACATACCATACCTGGCCAATGCCTTTGCAAAGCATTATCTGATTGACGAGGGAGAAAGTGTGGCATTACCTCTCTCGGTCTCTCTGTGATGTCTCCTTCAGTGATTTCTAATATATATATATATATATATATAAGAAGGCCAGTATGGTGAGTTTATGTGAGGAGCCCGGAGGGTATTTAAGCAGCCCACTCACACATGCTCTTTGTCGGTTCAGTGTGCAGTACTACACGTCACTGGGCCGACTCTTCCCAGCTCACCTCATGTCCGTGAGTCTGCGCATTCAATCGCATTCGACATCGCAAGTGCATTGCGGCTTCTCCATTCATGGTCTTCGGCGGCGGTTCCCGCTTACTGTCGCAGGTTGTATTCAAACCTTTTGTATCATGTGCAATCTTGCAATTCGTTATGCTTCCTATCCTGCATTTCTTTTGTAAAAATCTGCCTCTGAGTTATTGTTGCTCATGTTCTAACATCTTAGTTACAAGCTTGGTACATTTGTAACTTCCTCCTGCCAAACAAACTATTTATTTGTATATTCATATTTGTGTCCATGCTTGCTGTCTCATTCATTTGGAGATTAGCATATATTCTTTGTATGGGTTCTTTGGCAGATTGAGGTGGTAATTGAACTCACCTGCTGCATTGTCTGCACTTGATAAGCCTGGGGGGATGGGTGGCTGGTAGCATACACTCTACAACCAATTCACAGCAGATTTGTTCAACACTCCTTACTTCCGATTCGTATCGGATTTGTTTCATGCATTTTACAACCGTTTTTGTATCAGTCATTTCTCTTTATAACCGTTTTGTATCAGATACATTGCATACTTTCCACTATTGCCAATCTATGTTTCCCCCATGCCGTGCGTTTTAGTTTCCGCAGCGGAACTTACGAATTGTTTGTACACGGTTCTTCTCTCTCATTTATTTACCAAAGTTATTGCCTGTGCGTCATGTATGGCGCCACGCCACACTCTTCGGATGTGTTGCACATCCACTCCAGTCCAAGCAAACCCAGTTGCATGTTCATTGTCCCAGGTAGGATTCGTTAGCTTGTTTGTCATGTCAAAATTCGTGGCCACTCATTGTGTCACCCGCATCATGTTCGGTTCCCACAGTGGAGCTTATAAAATATTCGTACGCACTTCTCGTGTTCTATTTTCTACACCAAACCTTGTTGTTTTGCCCCATGCATGGTATCCCTACATCTTTCCTACATGTTTCACTCCAGCCACAGTCCGCCGCAAACTCACTTGCATAGCCCACTGTCGCAAGTAAAATTTGTTATTAAATTCTTTATGTCCTATCAATTTGCTACTATTCGTTGTCTCCCATATCGTTCATTAGTGGCCCCTATGGAACCACGATACATACAGGCATTGTCCTTCTACCCTATACTGCTTGCTTAAGGTACAAACAAATCAGGTGTTTCTATCCTTTCTCAGTAACCCAATTCTTATTGATTGAGACCTTGCAACCATGCAAATCATCTCAGCAGCCTGACACCCTTGTTAAGACCCTTGCAACACATGACCTTTACAAAACGCAAAATAAAATATATATAAAAACGCAGAAAAAAAAAACGCAAAAAAAAAACCCTGCAAAAAAAAAAAAAAAACTTTTCCACCACGCAATCTCAGCCCCTCGTCAACCTGACACCTGTTGAGACCATTGCAACCATGCAAAATCGTCTCAGCAGCCTGACACCCTTGTTGAGACCCTTGCAAACGCAATATTGTCTCAGCAGCCCTACACTCATTGAGATCCTTGCAACCACGCAAAATCATCCCAGCAGCCTGACACCCTTGTTAAGACCCTTGCAACACATGACCTTTACAAAACGCAAAATAAAAAAATATTTATATATAAAAACGCAAAAAAACAAAACGCAAATATAAAAAAAAAACTTTGCCACCACGCAATCTCAGCCCCTCGGCAACCTGACACCTGTTGAGACCATTGCAACCATGCAAAATCGTCTCAGCAGCCTGACACCCTTGTTGAGACCCTTGCAAACGCAATATCGTCTCAGCAGCCCCACACTCATTGAGATCCTTGCAACCACGCAAAATCATCCCAGCAGCCTGACACCCTTGTTAAGACCCTTGCAACACATGACCTTTACAAAACACAAAATAAAAAAAATATATAAAAACGCAAAAAAAAAAACGTTGCCACCACGCAATCTCAGCCCCCGGCAACCTGACACCTGTTGAGACCGCTGCAACTACGCAAAATCATCTCAGCAGCCTGACACCCTTGTTGAGACCCTTGCAAACGCAATACCGTCTCAGCAGCCCCACACTCATCGAGACCCTTGAAACCACACAAAATCATCTCAGCAGCCTGACACCCTTGTTAAGACCCTTGCAACACAAGGCCCTTACAAAACGCAAAAATATATATATATATTTATATATATATAAAAAAAGAAAAACGCAAAAAAAAAAAACTTTGCCACCATGCAATCTCGGCCCAGCAACCTGACACCTGTTAAGACCATTGCAACCACGCAAAATCGTCTCAGCAGCCCTACATTCATCAAGGCCCTTGCAACCACACAAAACCGTCTCAGCAGCTTGACACCCTTGTTGAGACCCTTGCAAACGCAATACCATCTCAGCAGCCCCACATTAATCAAGGCCCTTGCAACCACGCAATACCGTCTCGGCAGCCTCACACCATTGTTGAGACCCTTGCAAACGCAATACCGTCTCAGCAGCCCCACACTCATCGAGAGCCTTGCAACCACGCAATACCGTCTCGAGCAACCTCCCACTCATCAAAGACCTTTGTGACCACGCAGTCTCGCCCCAGCAACATGGCATTCATTGAGACCCTTGCAGACAGAAAAATGGGTGTTTTTCAGCCGCCCCTGATCTCTCCTCTATGTTATCTTATCAGTACGTCTACACAGGATCCCCAATCACTCCTCTATGTTATCTTATCAGTACATGTACACAGGATCATTTATAGTCATTTCTAGGCAGTTGAGTTCAGAAACCTTTTTGAAAAAAAAAAATGGGTTCAGACGGATGTTCAAAGGCATTCGAAACGCCACTGCCTGTAACAGCTTGTAAACACAGCCAGATGTGGTAACTCATGTTTACCAGCGTTTCATTCACAGTCGTTCTCAAAAAAAAAAGAAAAAAAGGGGGGAATATTGTCTCAGCAACTTGACACTCATTTGAGACCCTTGCAAAATGTCATCTCAGCTACCTCAAACTCGTCTACACCTTTGCAACCACACAATCTCGTCTCAGCAACCTAACGCCCATTCAGACCTTTGCAGCTATACAAAGTCGTCTTAGCAAACTGACACTCATTTGACACCATTGCAAACGCAATATCGTCTCAGCAACCTGACACCCGTTCAGACCTTTGCAGCCATACATAGTCATCTCAGCAGCCCGACACTCACTTGAGACCATTGCAAACGCAACATGGTCTCAGCAACCCCTCACTTGTGGGGTGTGTGTGCAACCACACAAGGCCATCTCAAAACAAACCTCATAATCATCGAGACCTTTGAGACCACGCAATATCGTCTCAGCAAACCAGACTGAGACCCTTGCAACCACACAATATTGTCTGCAGCAGTATAAAACACTTTGCAGCACGCACCTACGTGCAATCCCGAATACAAACTAAACTTGCAAACACACCTCAGTGACAATCAGCCAAACAAACACACAGTGGCACCCAGTTGGCCATTTATCTTTAGTGGCACGCGGGCCACTCATCTTTTCCCTGTCTTTTCCCCTGCAGTTAGTTCAGGTTTCCAACCAGCACCAGCGAGTGCACGTTGGTCTGCGAGTGCACGTTGGTCAGCGAGTGCACGTTGGTCAGCGAGTGCACGTTGGTCTGCGAGTGCACGTTGGTCTGCGAGTGCACGTTGGTCTGCGAGTGCACGTTGGTCGGCGAGGGCACGTTGGTCAGCGAGTGCACGTTGGTCAGCGAGTGCACGTATATCGTCTTGTTGAGCACCTGTGTATTGTCTTGATTTTCTCACACCAATGCAAGATCCAGTCCAAGTTCTCAAACTAGACCAAGCATCAGTAGCAGACTTAGCTATGTGGGACAACTTCCCCACCTGATAGAACAGCATTTCAATCTTCATCCCGGCAGTGTGAGCCGAGCCACCACAGGCTTTTGCCTGCATTTTTCGTCCGCTACTGGTTCTCCAAACCTTGGCCCCCAGAAATTCTCTTAAATTTCTGCTTCACCCAGTCTTCATCACGCCTCGTGCTGTACCCCATTGTGGCAGCTGCCCAGGTCTGGGGCCACACTTGAACTGGACAGACAGTGTTCTTCACCACAGACAATCAAGCCACAGCTGACTTCATCAATTAAGGTAGATCAAGCCTCTCCCCATCACGTCCTTCCTGCGCAGGCTCGCGCAGCTGTCACTTTGTCACCAGTTTAATATCTTCTGTAGACATGTTCCAGGCAAATGCAAAATCGCAGCTGATGCTCTGTCCCATTCCAACCTTACTTTGTTTTTCCAGCAAGAGCCTGGAGCTGACCCAATAACCATCCATGTCCCACCCTGGTCATTGCTGACGATGGATTGAAGTAGCATCTCACTAACTCAACCCAGCTTATTAACGACTCCTTGACACGCAACACACTGAAGGCCTATCGCACTGCTTGGAACACTAACTGCTAATTTTTGGCCACTTGCCTCGGAGCAGCAATAGGCAACGTTAGACACGTCCTAGCCTTCATATCGTATTGCCACACGCAGCTGACCCTTTCTCACAATACTATCACGCCATATCTAGATGGCGTCCAGTATTTCCTGTCCCTGCATGACCCCAGTAAACTGTCAGTATTCTCGAGGCCATGCAGTCAAGTCCCTTCTACAGAGCATACAGAAGCACCAACCTGTAGTCAGTGGCGAGCGCCTACCGTTCAAGAGTGCCCTCTTTAGGGACATGTCTGAAATCCTTACTCGTTCCCCATTTAGGGCCTTGCCCAGCATAGTCATCCAAGCAGCCATCTACCAGGCCTTCTACGGTTCCCTACAACCTAGTGAATTTACAGTCAGTGGCTCCGGCAGTCAGACACTGCTCCGACGCCACCCGACTCGCTTTCGAACCCCTACACTCTCAGTCTGCAAACGCAACAAACCAGCCCCGGGGGTTGACATCAACCTGTTTCAGACTAACAATGCCTGACGCCCAGTGACGGTGCTCGACCGACTACTGCTCCATCTACCCAGCCAATCTGATGGCAGCTTGTTGCTACCCTTTCTAAACCAGCTCCCTGAGTGGCAGACAGTTGTTAAGCATGTCAGAATCCTAAGCAACTTGGGCTTCAAATCCCAGTCGGTTCTCTGGACATTCTTTCCGAATTAGAGCAGCCTCAACTGCCTCCCAACAGGGAGTACCAGACCACGTAATCGAGATACCAGGCTGCTGGGAAGTCTCCTTGTTTTGCCACATACATCCCAAATCCTCAGGAAGGAATGGCACAAGCCTTTACCAAGCTGGCTCAATAAATACAACAATCAATATAAGCTATTTCCCTAGCTGAGTCTTTTGCCCCCTTTTCTTGGCATACTGACCAGACCACCAAGGCACACTTCAGGTCTATTTATGTTGTAAGTCTTGTCTCGTGTTTATGTGATCCACATCACTCTCGGTCAGAGGGCCACAACCATAAATAAGAAGGCCAGTATGGTGGCCTGAGTTTATGGGAGGAGCCCGGAGGGTATTTAAGCAGCCCACTCACACATGCTCTTTGTCGGTTCAGTGTGCAGTACTACACGTCACTGGGCCGACTCTTCCCAGCTCACCTCATGTCCGTGAGTCTGCACATTCAATCACATTCGACACCCTCCCGCCCTTCCCTTTTTCAGGGCACTTCTCAGCATATCCTTCTTCAACAACTACTCATTACTTACTTTGGGTATGCCCCCTTTTCTTGGCATACTGACCAGACCACCAAGGCACACTTCAGGTCTATTTATGTTGTAAGTCTTGTCGCGTGTTTATGTGATCCACATCACTCTCGGTCAGAGGGCCACGACCATAAATAAGAAGGCCAGTATGGTGGCCTGAGTTTATGGGAGGAGCCCGGAGGGTATTTAAGCAGCCCACTCACACATGCTCTTTGTCGGTTCAGTGTGCAGTACTACACGTCACTGGGCCGACTCTTCCCAGCTCACCTCATGTCCGTGAGTCTGCACATTCAATCACATTCGACACCCTCCCGCCCTTCCCTTTTTCAGGGCACTTCTCAGCATATCCTTCTTCAACAACTACTCATTACTTACTTTGGGTATGCCCCCTTTTCTTGGCATACTGACCAGACCACCAAGGCACACTTCAGGTCTATTTATGTTGTAAGTCTTGACGCGTGTTTATGTGATCCACATCACTCTCGGTCAGAGGGCCACGACCATAAATATATATATAGTTAAAATGGTTCAAGCTGGGCTAATGTAACTATGTGAAAATATGCCATACCTGGACTTCATCTTTAAAACAGCCTTGTGTAAGTAAGTAGTGCTTTGAAGCTTGTGAGTAAGCACCTGTGTATAATGTGACCTATGAATGGTATTCTGAAGGCAATACCAATCAGAGACACCCAACAAAATAATAAGTGAACCCATTCCTTAGATCAGGAGTGCCCAACCTTTTGAAGAGCAAGGGCCACTTAAGCGACTTGGTAACCATTTGCGGGTCACAATGAGCAGAGCAGGTGGATGGCAGTCTACTCTACTACTATTCTATTTTTTTTTTTTTTTTGCGGGTTGGATTGGAGGTAGGCATTTGTAAACAGACACAAGTCCATTTACATCTTTCATTCCTTAGAGATGAATGGAGCGTCCAATTTGGTCGGACTGACCATGTGAAAGGGGCCTAGGGGTGCTTTCACACTGATACACTGTTGTTAGCCCACATCACGAATGCAGCACACTTCACCTGTGGCTTTCTTGCAGGTTAGCTGCACTTTGCCATAGACTTCTATTAAATCCTGTAGGTGTGATGCACTTTCAGAAATCACACCAAATTTGCAGGTAATAACAGAAGTCTATGGCTCAGTGCAGGTAACCCGCAAGTGCACTTCTCTGCACCTGTGGGTCAGTTCGAAAGCAGCCCAGTAACCCCTGCAGAACACATATGCCCATATATACACTGTGATTTTTTTAGTAATAAACTTACCTTTAATAACAGTATTCTATTTTATTCCATCCCAGAGCAAGAACTCGCGGGCCACATCAGAGGGCTTTGCGGGACACTGGTTGGGCACCCCTGCCTTAGATGAACTGTACTATAAACATGTTTATTGTACTATAAACATGTTTCATCAGGCATCTCAGTGGAATTCCACCGATCCTATGTATTTGCAGACATTCTCATTTCACAAAAAAGGGAAACAAATTGGTAAAAGTAAAATAGTATACCAAAAATCCTACATTTTTCAGTGTTGCATCCGAGGCTATGCTACATGTTATACATTTACTGCATAATCTGCTGTATTTAGGTCAAATTATACAGCATTTACAATGCAATGTAAAATGACAGGACAAACTGCTATATTTTCATGTGACATAATCATATTATGGTATATGTTTATGTAACTATACAATTCTGCATACAGTGTATAAAAGAGCGTGGTAGTGGGTATGAAAAACCTATGTACATAGCTTTTTCATACCCAACTACCACGCTCTTTTATACACATGTGATCACGTGTGCCAGATCTTTTCCAGAGTACTGGCATTTTCATTTTTTATTTGCTTTTATTGTTTTACCATCCATTAGCCTAATAAAGGCTTACCTTTTTCAAAACAAACTACACCATGTGGAGTTTTCTTTCTCTTTTTTTGGATACCTACAAGTGTTGCTCCATCTGAAAACTTGGAACCACTCTCCATCTTGGACCCTGTGATCCCTGGGAAAGATCCACAATCTTTGGAATCATTACCCCTCATAGAGCCGTCCATCCGAGGAGCTCTTACAAGCGCATCTGACACAGTGCTTCTGGCATATGTGTCCAACATTTGTGGTAAGAGTACCCATCCTTTTTCATATATCTGTTTGGTTATCCTGTATGCCCATCCAAGTGGATCACGTATACCATCAGATTCTCCAGTAACACAGGAGCGGTGGATAGGAGTGTTCCATATGAAGACTTGTCTGCTTTGACTTGAAGGACTTGCTTTGTAATTTACATTTTACACTCCACCGTTTGCACTTATAGGGTTTCACCACCCTTTATATATATTTTCCTGTTATTGTGTTTTTGGACTACACCATTACAATGTCACCCATTTGAATGGGACTGGTCTACATTGCTTCACGCAAATTTATGCTCACCAGCGCTGCACTTATTTTTCTTCCATTCCATGATACATGTTTTTATACAACAACGTTCTTATATAAATAGAAAAAAATACAAGGAAAATATTATTTTCAAAATGTATATGAATAAAATACAATATAATTTGCACCAACGATTAACGTTTACTTTCGAATGTGTATTCTTGTCAAAATATATAGCATAAAATAAGATATGGAGGTCACAGCATACAACCCTTTTGCAATATTCTGTTGTGATATTTCTGTGCTTGGCATTTAGGCACAGTACAAAAACAAGTGCAAAGCTAACCAAAACGTTTTTTTGGTTTTGGATAGGGGTGGGGAAAGGGGAAGCTTCACCCATTTGCCTCCTCCCAATCCGTTGGCAGTTTTCAGGGGGTAAGGGGGAGTGGGTACCTGGTTTTGACAGATATTCACTCCCACTTCCGGCTGATCTCACTGCAGCAAAGTCAGCAGGAAGTCCGACCCACCTCCTCCAACCCTCGCCACTGGGCCATTCACAAAGCACAGTGCGCTTCGCACATGCACACTGCTGCAAGGCTTCACTGCTGGTTTCCCTTCAGCCCATGCAAAAATCGGCTGGAATGAAGACACCCCTTAAATAATAGACAGGTAAGTGTCCTAAAATTTTAAGTTGGCAGACAGCAGCTACAGTATTTGTAGCTGCTGACTTTCATTTTTTTCTGAAAGAGCCTGGAGCTCCGCTTTAAGGCTGCAACATGTTCAAGGTCCATAGACAGTGCAAAATAATAATAATAATAATTTTGCTTTTGAACTTAGTTCAGCTGGCTTAGAAGGTCCAAGAGGGCTTTTAAATAAGCCAGCCCTCTTACTATAAAGTGTGAGGTCACAGCATCCATACTGATGTAGGTGGCAGAATTCTATCAGTTGGAGGGTGAAGGAAGCAAAGGGTTTTTATTGCTGCTGATGTCATGCAATCTTTTTACAGCCTGTCCCTGTCCACTTACACTGCAATGATAACAGGCTGCCACTGTTTTTCACATGTCATATTGTTGCTGGCTGACAAATTTGTTTATTTAAAAACAGAACTGAATAGACGCAGATGTAAACGGACATAAACAGATGCTCATCCATTTACATCTGTTTGTCCATGAATTGCTGTCCATTTTTCATCCATCAATAAATAAAAATAAAAATGGACAGATGGAACACCAATTTGAAGGTGGCCTAAGGGCCAGTTCACACCAGAACACAGTGTGCGAAACACACGTTGCATGCGCATTTCCCACACCATTTTCAAAACACACTGTGATCTGCAGCATGTGGTAATGTTAACATCACCTCAAACACTGGTTGCAAACACAATGGATTTGCCTGCACCAGATCGCATAGTACCTCTGGTACCAGGCAGGTCTGGGAGGTAGAGATTTACAGCACAACCTACTATCCAGACTCAATAACAGTGACATACCTAGCACATCTGGCACCCAGGGTTGGTAATTTTTGCCCCCAAAAAAATGGTCTGAATTAATATAGCTTTGTGCGCCAAATTGTGGGTTTGGTCAAATTTTATCAACATTGGGAGGAGCTTAAAGGGGCTTATGCTTTAATTACTCCTCCATACACAACCCCTCTCCTAGTCCTGGAATTTATCACACACTCCTAGTCCAGGGATCCTCCACACACATCCCCCTCCTAGTCGAGAGATTCTTCACACCCCCACCAAGTCCAGGGATTCTCCATCCCCCTCGTAGTCTAGGGATTTTCCACCCCACCCCCCCCCCGTCCGTGATGTTGTGTAGGCGGCAATGCTGTGTCTTGGCCTAGGTCGACAAGGCTCAGGCCTAGGGTGGCACTTTGCTAGGGGGTGGAAAAAAAAGCCACCCCCAGACAAAAAAAACACTACCATCCCATTTTTCAAAGTCCCCACTCCCACAGCTACCTCCCGCACAAATACAGCCCCCGGCTGCCGGCTGACGGCTTTTAATTGTAAGTATTATGGGCAGCATATGGAGTGTGCTTGGACGGTGGAGAAAAGGGGGCTGGCACCTCCATAAGCAGCCGGTGACTGGCCAGACTGGCTTCCCGTAATTTGACTGGCAGAGCCCAATGCTTGGCCCACCCTCCTCCAGGGCGATAGAAGGAGGAGAAGGAGTGAGAGAGGGAAGCACAAGGGAAACCCCCAGCAACGGGCCAGGACAGCAGTTAAAATTGATTATGTTACTATTACTTTTATAATATGCGTGTTCCAAGCAGTCAATCAAATTTAAAGTGCTCAATATGGAAATGAATATACTGATGGCCACTGATAAGCTGCACTGATGGGCACTGATGAGGCTGAGCTGCACTGATAAGGGGTGAAGTCGCACCAGTACTGAATCACTCCTCTCCTCCTCCCCATTACTTATGAGGGTGACATTTATACAGGAGGAGAATGAGATCTCTCTACTTCTCCTATCTGCTAGAGCAGGGGTCTCAAACTGGCGGCCCTCCAGCTGTGGCGAAACTACAAGTCCCATCATGCCTCTGCCTATGGGAGACATGCTTGTGCCTGTCAGCCTTGCAATGCCTCATGGGATTTGTAGTTTTGCAACAGCTGGAGGGCCGCCAGTTTGAGACCCCTGTGCTAGAGCCTCCCACCAGCCAGCATCAGGTGGTGACTAATTACTGGGATCTCTTGGTGAGAAATGAGTGAATCTATCCAGTTTACATTCACCAGGAGTTTGGAAAATCCTGCTGGGCATTTGCAAGGCTAAGGCCAGGTTTGCACTGGTATGACTGTCTTTCTACTTTGCCCTTTGACATCGATCCTACTTCAGTCCTACCTCCATCCTACTTCCATGTGACTTGAATGAACATGATAAGATGTGATTCTGAGAGCAACATATGAAAAAAACTTTTTTTTTTATTACATGCGTGGGAGATACGGTGTTACAGAACAGTACTCACGAACAGCTTAGGCAACACTGTATGCAGGTATCACATATTTTGCATGTGTAATTGTTTTTTTAACTTTTAACTTTTAGCTTGTCTTATGCCGCGTACACACGATAATTTTTCGGGTTGTAAAAAACAATGTTTTTCAGGCTCTGGAAAAAAATAAGTTTTTTTCAACTTGATCATTAAAACAGCCTTGCCTACACACGATCGTGGAAAAAAAATGCTCTAGCAAAGTGCGGTGACGTACAACATGTACAACAGCACTATAAAGGGGAAGTTCCATTCGGATGACGCCACCCTTTGGGCTGCTTTAGCTGATTTTGTGTTAGTAAAAGACAATTTGTGCTTTTCTGTCTGTTACAGCATGATGAATGTGCTTCCTCCATTATGAACGTTAGTTTTACCAGAATGAGCGCCCCCGTCTCATAACTTGCTTCTGAGCATGCACAGATTTTTCACGTCGTTAAAGCCCACACGCGACCATTTTTTACAACCCGAAAAACGGCAACGTTTAAAACGTTGTGAAAAAAATAGAGCATGTTCGAAAAAAAAAAAAATGGCCGTTTTTCAGAACCCGAAAAATGCTGTGAAGCCCACACGATCGTTTTAATGACGTTAAAAAAAAAAAAAAAAAACATAATTTTTTAGAACCCAAAAAATAATCGTGTGTACGCGGCATTAAATACAACACCAGCACCATGTCTATTACTTTCAACTTCAAAAATACTTTAGGTAGTATTGGCTGTGACACCTGTTTTCTATCCAGCAGTAATAGGCCTGAATCAAATGCTTGAAATAGCAGCCCTAACAGGTCTAAAAGCTATAAGAAAGTTTACTCTTAATCACTTCCCGACGGCCGTACGACTTTGTATGGCCGCAAGCTGGTTCTACTTCTCTGGGACGCCGTATAAAGTGGGCCTCCTCTCCTCCAGGCCATTGGGGGGCACTCGAGCGCCGCCGGCGGCGTGCGCGTGCCCGCCGCATCCCTGAGATGCCGATGCGCGTGCCTGGCGGCCGCGATGTCCTCCAGGCACTCGCGATCGGCAGTTACAGGACAAGGACGTGGATCTGTGTGTGTAAACACACAGATCCACGTCCTGTCAGGGGAGAGAGGAGACCGATCTGTGTCCCTTGTACATAGGGACATAGATCGGTCACCTCCCCCAGTCACCCCCCTCCCCCCACAGTTAGAACACAATGCAGGGTACACATTTAACCCCTTACTCACCCCCTAGTGTTAACCCCTTCAATGCCAGTCACATTTATACAGTAATTAGTGCATATTTATAGCACTGATCGCAGTATAAATGTGAATGGCGCCAAAAACGTGTCAAAAATGTCTGATGTGTCCGCCATAATGTCGCAGTCCCAATAAAACGCTTATTGCGATTTTTTTTTTTTAACAAAAATATGTAGAATATGTATCGGCCTAAACTGAGAAAAAAAAATATGGGCTATTTATTATAGCAACAAGTAAAAAATCTTGATATTTTTTTTTCAAAATTGTCACTCTTTTTTGTTTATAGCGCAAAAAATAAAAACCACAGAGGTGATCAAATACCACCAAAAGAAAGCTCTATTTGTGGGGAAAAAAACCACGTCGCACGATCGCACAATTGTCAGTTAAAGCGACGCAGTGCCGGAAGCTGAAATTTTACCTGGTCAGGAAGGGGGTATATGTGCCCAGTAAGCAAGTGGTTAAAGGGTCACTAAAGGAAAAAAAAAAAATTTTTAAATAACAAACATGTTAAACTTACCTCCACTGTGCAGTTACAGTGCCTTGCGAAAGTATTCGGCCTCCTTGAACTTTGCGACCTTTTGCCACATTTCAGGCTTCAAACATAAAATATAAAACTGTTTTTTTTTGTGAAGAATAAACAACAAGTGGGACACAATCATGAAGTGTAACGAAATTTATTGGATATTTCAAACTTTTTTAACAAATAAAGAACTAAAAAATTGGGCGTGCAAAATTATTCAGCCCCCTTAAGTTAATACTTTGTAGCTCCACCTTTTGCTGCGATTACAGCTGTAAGTCGCTTGGGGTATGTCTCTATCAGTTTTTCACATCAAGAGACTGACATTTTTGCCCATTCCACAGCTCGAGCTCAGTGAGGTTGGATGAAGAGCATTTGTGAACAGCAGTTTTCAGTTCTTTCCACAGATTCTCGATTGGATTCAGGTCTGGACTTTGACTTGGCCATTCTAACACCTGGATATGTTTATTTGTGAACCATTCCATTGTAGATTTTGCTTTATGTTTGTTGGAAGACAAATCTCCGTCCCAGTCTCAGGTCTTTTGCAGACTCCATCAGGTTTTCTTCCAGAATGGTCCTGTATTTGGCTACATCCATCTTCCCATCAATTTTAAGCCTCTTCCCTGTCCCTGCTGAAGAAAAGCAGGCCCAAATCATGATGCTGCCACCACCATGTTTGACAGTGGGGATGGTGTGTTCAGGGTGATGAGCTGTGTTGCTTTTACGCCAAACATGACGTTTTGCATTGTTGCCAAAAGGTTTGATTTTGGTTTCATCTGACCAGAGCACCTTCTTCCACATGTTTGGCGTGTCTCCCAGGTGGCTTGTGGCAAACTTTAAACAACACTTTTTATGGATATCTTTAAGAAATGGCTTTCTTCTTGCCACTCTTCCATAAAGGCCAGATTTGTGCAGTATACGACTGATTGTTGTCCTATGGACAGAGTCTCCCACCTCAGCTGTAGATCTCTGCAGTTCATCCAGAGAGATCATGGGCCTCTTGGCTGCATCTCTGATCAGTCTTCTCCTTGTATGAGCTGAAAGTTTAGAGGGACGACCAGGTCTTCGTAGATTTACAGTGGTCTGATACTCTTTCCATTTCAATATTATTTCTTGCACAGTGCTCCTTGGGATGTTTAAAGCTTGGGAAATCTTTTTGTATCCAAATCCGGCTTTAAACTTCTCCACAACAGTATCTCGGACCTGCCTGGTGTGTTCCTTGTTCTTCATGATGCTCTCTGCTATTTAAACAGACCTCTGAGACTATTAGGCCGCGTACACATGATAAGACATGTCCGATGAAACATGTCCGACGGACCATTTTCATCGGACCAGTCTGAAGTGGTCTGTTGGTCTGATGTGCGTACACACCATCGGACCAAAATCCCCTTGGACCAGAACGCGGTGAACGCGGTGACGTAGAACACAACTACGTGATGAAAAAATGAAGTTCAATGCTTCCAAGCATGCGTCAACGTCGATTTTGGTCCGATGATTTTGTGTACTAACCATCGAACATGTCCGGCGGACAGGTTTCCAGTGGACAGGTTTCTAAGCATGTTTTGAAACTTTTGTCCGCTGGAAAACGGTCCGATAGTCCGTACACACGATTGAACATGTCCGCTGAAACTGGTCTGCAGACATGTTCGATCGTGTGTACGCGGCCTTACAGTGCAGGTGCAATTATACGGAGACTTGATTACACACAGGTGGATTCTATTTATCATCATTAGTCATTTAGGTCAACATTGGATCATTCAGAGATCCTCACTGAACTTCTGGAGAGAGTTTGCTGCACTGAAAGTAAAGGGGCTGAATAATTTTGCACACCCAATTTTTCAGTTTTTTATTTGTTAAAAAAGTTTGAAAGAAACAATAAATTTTGTTCCACTTCATGATTGTGTCCCACTTGTTGTTGATTCTTCACAAAAAATTACAGTTATATATCTTTATGTTTGAAGCCTGAAATGTGGCAAAAGGTTGCAAAGTTCAAGGGGGCCGAATACTTTCGCAAGGCACTGTAGTTTTTGCCCGATCCATGTCTTCTGGGGTCCCTCAGTGGCTGTCTCTGGTCCCCCCCGCAATTAGTCACCACAGTGATGTGAGAGCTCGCATTGTGGTCACTAATTGCAGGTGTGCTGCCGTGATACAGCGAGCGGCCATAGCTGCTCACTGTATCACTCGGCCCTGACCATCAGTGCGCTGCGTCACTGAATCTGATTGACAGCAGTGCCAGCCAATGGCTGCGCTGCTCTCAATCCATCCGCTCTAGCCAATCAGCGGCCAGGCTGAGCGGCAAAGAGGATATCGGGACCGCGCGGGACTTTTGAGGGGTCAGCTAAGTATGACGGTGGCTCGAGGTGGTGGAGGCGGCAGCAGCAGATGTTTTTTCACCTTAATGCATAGATCGCATTAAGGTGAAAAAACATTTTCCTTTACAATTCCTTTAAAGTCTTCAACTTCTTACAATTTGAACAGTGACAAAACAGTTTAATAATAATATAGTTTGTGAGCTTTTTCTTTCACAGTACAAAACTGCATTGTCTTAATAAAATATCTAAAACAGTTCAAAACCACAATCCCACATTCCCTGAACCTCCCTCATCTCCATATGCCCAATTATTTTCAAAATATTAAAATTATAGATGTCAGGTATGTACTTGGTAAACTTTGGCTAACAATGCAAGGACAGTGCAAGATTACTTGAAATATTTAGCAAATAGAAAGAGACAAAGCAGGTGATATCTTACACTCAAACCTAATCTAAATCGAATGGTCTTAGTCCCACTTTGTCTCACTTTGTCCAAGATCTTAGGGTTGCAACCCCTCTTCTTGTATTTAGTTGAATTTAAAAATCCTATGACCATAGGCTACCTACATTTCTCCATAATAAGGACCATTCAAAAAAAATAACAGACAAACTTAACAGGATAGGTACAGGTGCTGCCACATTGCTACAGTCACTAGCCAGCCTTGCTAATATGACATCTTCGTTCTCCCCCCCCCCCCTTTCTTCCACCACCTCCTCCTACTGTTCCATGTCTCCTTCCCCTTTCACCTATCTTCCTCTTCCCTCACCAACATCCTTCTCCCTCTACTTCTCCTGACTTTTTTTGCTTACTTTGTTTACCCCCAGTGTGATTATGGCATCATGAGATGCTTTGGGAGCTTGTTTTTTCCACCCAGTACAAAGCTCATAATGCAGGAGGCACTGAAGTGTCTGACAATGCCTTTATTATATTATTCCAGGAGGAGAGCAGCCTGTTGTTTGCAGGTTATGCTAATACACACTTGCCCTCATCCTCCTTGGCTAATCCCACCCTAGCCCTGAAAACTGGCTATGGAGATTTGGCAAAATTACAGGTCACTCCTATCCCCTAAGCCAGTCCATTGAGCTCTGCAGTGTGGGTCATTTAAATGTAGACATTCAAAGGCAGTCCAACTAAGGGGTTTACAAGACAGCAACCAAACACTAAGAGGCCCCCAAAAAAGACAACAGAACAAAGAGCCACCTGTAGGGCCTTACACCCAAAGCTGGCATCAGTTGGGGTTTGGATATTCACCTGGCAGAACTTAGAGAATCTGTAAGCAGAATACCAGGTGGTAGCCTTGCAAATCTAAAATAAAAATGTTAAAAAGCAGAGGAAGCATTTACAGACCTAGAAGATTGTGTCTTCACAGGAATATGGATTGTTGAGATCATAAGCTTAGATAATGGTCTGTGTGAGTCATCTAGAAATGGTGGAATGGGAAACTGGTGCACTCTTACGATGACCATGTGGGATGAGAAGAAGAAAATCAGTCTTACTGAAAAAAGCGTTATATGAGTGGTAGACTCTCACAGGCCAAACTACTGTACACACAGACAATGGAAGAAAATCTCTTTTTGGTGTACCGAAACTGAACAGAGAGATGGAAGAATGATGTCTGGTTGAGGTGAAAGGCAAAAACTACCTTAGGCAAGATCAGGCACAGATTTACTCCCTTTGCTGCCCCAAGGCCGGGTCCTTCAAAAAAACTGAAAGTCCCCCAAACCGTGCCCATTATTGCCGCCTCACCGTGCCCATCATTGCTGCCTCACCATAATTGCAGCCTCCCTCACCATCATTGCTGCCTTACTGTGCCCTCATTGCAGCCCCCCTCACCATCATTACAGCCCCCCTCACCATCATTGCAGCCTTACTGTGCCAAACAATGTAGCCTCACCAGTCAGTGTGTGCATTACGCACATCGGGCATCTCCTGCTCCTGTTGTTTTACGGAGCTCACTGTGAAAAGTTTGGGCGCACTGTGATAAAAGTCCCGCCCTCCTCCTAGACCAGCTTGTGTGATAGACATAACATTTCCTCTATCACACAAGCTGGTCTAGGAGGAGGGCAGGACTTTTATCACATTGCGCCCAAACTTTTCACAATAAAAGTCCCACCCTCCTCCAAGACCAGCTTGTGTGATAGACAGAACACTGCCTCTATCACATGAGCTGGTCTAGGAGAAGGGCGGGACTTTTATCACAGTGTGCCCAAACTTTTCACAGTGAGCTCCGTGACACAGCAGTCTCCCTCTGTGTGTTACAACCAGCACTTCCCCTGCACCCACTGCCGCCCCGAGGCCTGGCCTCGGTGGCCTTGTCGGAAATCGAGCCCTGGGCAAGATGGAAGTCCCAGGCTTTAATATAACCTTGTCTCTAGACAAAACCAGTAAGGGTTCCTTGAAAGAAAGGTCCAACAGCATAAACTTTCGCCTCAGAGGTGATTGCTACAAGGAATACCATCTTGTTGGTGAGATTAAAGAGAGGAATGTATCTAATGCGTTAAGAAGATGGTTTCTTAAGTGTTAAGAGAATCAGATTTAGATCCCACAGAACCACATAAGAACTAACAGGGCAGCTGCAAGGGAGACTCCCTGTACATGTTCACAAAACAGTAAGAGGCCAACAGTCTGTGAAACAAGATAGAAAAGGCACAAACCTGGCCTGACTGATAGTACTGAAAGCCAAAAGCTGGTCCAGACCTAGTCACCGCTACGTCAGCGCCATGTCACCGCGTCCTCAGCCTGAGGGGATTTTCGTCCGATGGTGTGTACACGCCATCGGACCAAAATCCGATGAGACATGTCTGCTGGAAACGGTCCATCGGACATGTTTGAGCGGACATGTCTTTATCGTGTGTACGCGGCCTAATGCCGCGTACACACGATCATTTCTTGTGATGAAAAAAAACGACGTTTTCTGTGAAGTAAAAAACGACGTTTTTGAAACTTCACTTTTCAAAGACGATGTTGCATACACACCATTGTTTTTTTCACAAAAAGCAAGGTTACGTTCACCACTCTTTTCCATTGAAGCTCGCTTCATAACTAGCTTCTGGGCATGCGCGGGTTGAAAAACGTCGTTTTTGCTACACACGGTGACTTTTTGTGAAACAAAAAACAACGTTTTGAAAAACGACACAAAAAATTCAAGCATGTTGGAATTTTTTTTGGTCGTTTTTTTGAAGACAAAAAACGACGTTTTGCCCACACACGATCAATTTAAAATAACGTTTTTAAAAAAAAACATTTTTTTTCATCGCAAAAAACGACCGTGTGTACGCGGCATTAGAGTGAAAGCCCCAGAACTCACAGCAAGTGAAGTTTGTCTTTCTTGTCCAATAGGGAGCTGGGATTATAAACTAATAATATTTCTATACTGAATTACATATGGTGAAGGATTCTTGAAAACAGCTCCTTTCCTATAGTCCTCCACTTACTCCTTCACTTCTTCCTCTGCCTCCTTGTCCTATGTGATTATGGCATCAGTGGAAGTTCTAGTGAGCTGAGGTTATATGTACAACTTTTTGCCCTACTGAATCATATATGGGAGTCTTCCTTCTCCTCTTCCCCTTCTTCCTTCATCTCCTCCTTCTCCACCTCCTTTTCCTTGCTCAATGTTTTTATTCACTTAAAATAAAGCAGAATATATAATTGTAGAACCCTCTAGTGTGCTAGGAGGACTGCTAATGCCTGCAAATAGTGTAGCTGGTATCAGTTCTACACAAGGAGAGGATACACTACTGCCTTCAGTTTGCCTCACATTGTGTGCTCTTTCCAGAGGGGGTGAGAGCTCTTAGTCTTGTAACTTGGGGGACAGGTAGCAGGTACAAATAGAACTAAAATAGCTAAACAAAAACCTAGCTGTGTCTAAACTCTAAATACATGATATATACAGGCACTAACTACCAGACTGAGCAAGCCTACCGCTTGTCAGCTTCCACATAAACGGCTTACCAGCTTTTTACCAACCTTTTTGCTCTCACAGACCAGTGTTATCTGTGCTTCCCAGGCAGAGAGCAAAGGATGTCTGCTCGGGTGAGCTTAAATTAGCCTGGGGAAGAGGACAAAGACCCAAACTGGACCATGGATCAGAGATCCCTGAATGTGTATGAGAGGAGCCTTGAAGATGTATAAACCCTGAACACAACGTTTCCCAGCTCTCTCTGAGATGCTGTGCTACAGTCTGTAATAGACTTTAGCTTCTAAATCCACCAAAGACTGGTGAGGAAAGCAGAGAAAACAGTCTGGGATCTTTTTGACTCAAGTTGGGCAACCCATAAATCCTTTCAATCATCAAAGTTGTTACCCCAAATAAAACATCAAAACAAAGCCAAAAGACTGACTTCTTGTGTTTGGATGTAGGCGGAGAATGTGAACAGTAAACCGGGTGCAGGGTTAAACAAAACATAAAAAAATCTATGGTAGGTATTTTCACTTAACAAGTAGAAAAAATACTGGTAGTTGTAAATGTTATCTTCCATTATCCACTAACAGGGCCGGATTCAGAAAGTATTTACGTCAGCGTATCTATAGATACGCCGCGTAAATACTAAGAATAGCCGGCGTATCTTTTTTCTGTATTCAGAAAACAAGATACGCTGGATTTCTACTAAGATACGAGCGGCATAAGTCACTTACACCGTCGTATCTTAGTTGCATGTTTATGCTGGCATTTTACGCGTAATTTATGCAAATGAGCTATTTACGCAGATTCCTGAACGTAGTTGCAGCCGGCCGTCGTAGTTCACGTCGTTTGCGTAAGCGTTATTCCGGCGTAAGGTTACCCTTGCTATAGGAGGTGTAGCCAATGTTAAGTACGTTAAAGGTTTTTTGTGGGTAAGTCAACTTCTGCCAATGATTAATCAATGTCCATCTGATCAATTAGATTGATCATATTCATCCAATAGGGAGACAAGGTACCTAAAGTACTATATTTGGACCAATCAATTTGTGAAAATTCAGAATTTGGTTTACTGTGTGTACACTTAGGTAGCAGTCTCTTAATAAAAGTTGAAGTTCTTTAGCCACTTTTCAACCGCCTCCTGTAGATAAACGTCGGCAGAATGACTCGATTTCCACCGGTGTCCCACAATCGTGTCACGAGCGACAGAACTGGGAGAACAAGGTATTTCCCTGTTCTGTCTCTCTTGTGTCACTCGTAGTCCAGCCCTCCTGCAGTTAGAATCATTCCCTAGGACACACTTAACCCCTTCTTCACTCCCTAGTGGTTAACCCTTTCCTTGCCAGTGTCATTTAAACAGTAATAAGTGCATTTTTATAGAATTGCAAAAAATTGCCCGGTTATTGGGTAGCCAAATCCTCCGGGGCTGAAGTGGTTAATGGCCTCAATTTTTTTTAAGATTTTGTTAAGAGCAGAAACTAAGACCCAGAGAAAGAATATTTTTTTCAGCTGTAGATAATGTGTAATAAGATAAATTCACAATATTTTATTGATTTTCTCTGCATGTATCTTAAAAACATAGGGCTCTATCCCCTGTCCTGTTTTTTTAGGGGGGGAGATGTCCAGGGAGGGGAAAGTACTGAAAAATGTGAAGAAGGAAAGGTTACCTGAATGTGTCCCCAGTGATGCATCTGACAAGGAAGAATCTGAGTCACCCATGACCTCTCCTTGTGCCTGACCTGTTTTACATGAAAATTGCAATGGGAAGAGCTATGCGGTTGATTATTTTGTGATGCAGCAATCCGTTTTTTTATGCTCTAGCTCAAACGCTCCATTACCATTACGTTGTCTTTTTGATCGGTTGTGTCCTTTCTTTAAAGGAACCTTTAACATGAGTGGAAGAAGCAGAACCAAAGGGTAAGTATATTAATAAGGAAAGTAGAATAATTGGCATGTTGTTGTATTTGCTTTTTAAATCTACCAGACTGCATATTTAGAAAATTGTGCCATTTATATATTTTACCCTCATCGTAGGCCATTTAGTCTTGCCAACACTTTTTCTCTTTTATTTGTAGATTTGTTTTTTATTATAATTGACTAAACATTATTTTAACTTAAGTATGTCCTGTAGATGAGTTGTTTCCACCCTGCTGTGACATGTTCTAGATGGATCTTAATTTGACCAGTAATGTCTCTCATATGTATTTTAT
This sequence comes from Rana kukunoris, assembly GCA_029574335.1. Lineage (NCBI taxonomy): Eukaryota > Metazoa > Chordata > Amphibia > Anura > Ranidae > Rana > Rana kukunoris. Next base: position 439,751,875 of record CM056049.1, read on the forward strand.
CTGTCCTACCATGCATGCACTGTATTTGGATGTCTTGTATAATTCCTGCATTTTCTCTTTTGACTCAATAAAGTCCAACCTTGTTGTTAAAAATAAAAACATTATTTTAACTTAGTCTCACATTTTTTATAACATTTTTGAGTATTATACGGAGTAAGTTGTTCAATTGTTATTGGCTTACCTAATTCAATGAGTTGTTTATTACATTCTTTAAATTTAAATTTTCTTTAAAAAACATTTATTAAATCACCACCAGCTCATTTGAGTAACTTTGTAAATTCTAAATGGTTAGTGAGTGTTTACCATCCTAGCACGCTACAAAGAAATATAGGTGGACCTCACTGGAGAAAAAAGCTGCTATATCCCCAATGATACATTTAACAAGATATTGCAGCAATATGTAATATCTGTCATAAAATAGTATACTTTATTTGTACGATGCATTCAAATAAGTCTGTATAGTCATTGATACTCTGGTATTTTAAATTAAAACCATCACAGAAAAGATCCCCAACGCTTGAGCTTTTTTCCCTTTTTTCTAAATGTTTTCTTATTTTTATATACTTTTCAGCATTGTTTGCATTTTGTGAGCCCTACACCAGTCTCCCCACATTTGGATGTCCAAGAACCTTCATTGGTCAGAGTTTTTTGACCTTATTCTTTTATCCATTAATACACATAACATTTTAGTGGGCAATCTCCAAAATTTGACACCTATTGTTTATAGATTTCAGCAGTAAAGGCTTGGAAACTGGGACCCCCAATCCCATTGACCCCTTGTGGTCCTGGTTGGGGGGGGGGGCATGTGGCCTGGTGGATGTCCCTTTGTGGTTTGGGAAGATGGTGTCACCTAAATAATACTGAATGACTCTGTAAGGTATTGACATTTTGTAATCATAAGAAAAACACTGTGCTATAGATTGGGATATTTACAGTATATTTGTAGTATATGTTCTGTCATTGTTTTATGTTGTTTACCCTTGTAGAAACACTCCTGTTGTTCCAGATGAAGATTGTGAAGGTCAATTGAAACACATTGGGGATTCATTGGAAGAACGCAGTCTAGACTACATTTTTTTCTGCCTAAACTTTAGGGGTTATATGTCTTTTCTCTGATGTTTTTAATTCAAAATGCAAGTATCAATGTATATACAGTCTTTTTTTAAGGAAATTGTACAAAAAAAAGTATAATATTTTATGTTAGATATTGTGTATTGCTGCATTATAGTCCCATAGGAGAAATGTCATGTTATATTGCCTGAACAGTGGAATAGGCTGAAACCTAGGAGCCACAGAGCATGATTTACCCTGAAGCAAACACTATTCATTTAGCAGCTGAGGACCAGCTGCGGAAACATTATGTGTGGCACCTTAACTGCGGCCAATCACTAGAGTACACCAGAAACCTTAAGGCATAGCATTGGATTAAACATTGGAAACTTAGAGATGCTATGCAGTTTTGACCCAGGAGAAGAAAATTACCAAGCCCCATCTGCGAAACAATTAAGTGTAGCATCTCTGCAGTGCCAGAGCACCATAATACAAGAATAGAATAAAGTAGAAGCAGCATGTGATAATAGAAGATGGTTATGTGTCAGGCCAGCACCAGTAAAAGAATCTGGTAATGGTGGCAGGATCTGATAATGGTGGCAAGAAATAGTAAACATGGTTTGGAGTGGGGTTAAGAAATGGTAGTCCTGCAAGATATAATTATGTTTTTTGGGCCATGTTCCAAATAAAATGTATTAGTTTCAGCTGCATAGGTTTTGTACTAATTTCTGATCAAGGACTGGATACTTTTTTTTAAAATGAGAGCCATTATCTTTGTTAGGGGACAGGTGGTATTTTTTCTCTATCACAAAATGCCTCCTGCACTGACTAGCTTAAAAGACTGAAAATTGTGAAAGGTGGCACACTCCATCCACTAAAACAGGAGAAGCTGTAAAGCCAGCAATTTTGCCAAGATGGCATTGAGACACTCTGCACAGGAGTCATTGGGTGAATATTTTTATTCTTATGCTCAAGCAGCTGGGAAAAAGACACCTGTCTGGTCAATTTTGTGGCTGGAGATGAAGAGGTTCAGTTAGAAAACCTACAGGGAGGTGGAAGCCTATGTTTGGCCCTACCTTGCATGGCCCTATGCTGACATTTTTCTCAGATTCAGGGATCATGGAGAGAGAGGGGGGAAAGGAAAAAGAGAGGAGAAAAAGTTGGGTCCTTTGTTGCCGACCAGTATCATTGGTGTGCTGCTCCTACCATGCTTTATGGTGAACAAAGCTATCAGTTAATTGCTTTAAAAGGCCCAGACTGCATAGATATGTGATGTTGACCTGGAGATAGCAGTGGCATGCACCTGTGTGGACTGTGTCCCGCCACTTCTCTGCAAGCTACCACTGCCGCTGATGGCATCCTGGCTCTTCCTCATTTCCTCCTTACAATCTCTGGCACCCAGGTATGATCTGCCAACAACTCTTCCCCATACTCATTGTTTGAGCCCACTTGGCAGTAAGCTGCAGCTGCAGGGGCATCAAAGAGAATTGCCTCTACCTGCCTGTTGTCCAATGTAGCATAATGTCCTATGTACCAACTCTCCTGGAACTCTCTTACTCTATGACAGATAAATAATTCCTGTCCATCTTTCTACAGAACATTGCTGATAGTGTGCTATAATTTAGTCAATGCCTTCCTGCAGTTTTCGGGGGGAAACTATACTTTGCAGTAATGTGCTACAAACAAAGGGCAGCTTTGAAATTGCCTGTGTCAGCAATAAGTTCTCCCTAAAAAAGGAGCACTTATTCGACAAAATGATCATATATGCCATTTCTAAAACACAAAATTCAAGAGACATGTGCACTGCCGCTTTTTTCGGAAATTCTGAATTCAGAAATTCGAAAATTCTGAATTCTGAAAATTCTGAAATTCGAAAATTCAGAATTCGAAAATTCAGAAATTTGAAAATCCAAGAAAAAAAGAAAGAAAATCAGTAAAATTCTAAATAATACCTAGCAATAACTATTAAATTACAGGTATTGGGATTTCCTTTCAAATTTAGCTGTTAGTGAATGTAACGAATACAAATTTACCTGAAGTTACGAATAATGCGAAATAATGAATGGAACATCTAAACAAATGGAATGGAACAAATTAATAAGAAATAATAATAATAATAAGACATTTTTATTATTAATATTATTTATTATTATTAGATTGTTACATTCCATTCGTTTAGATGCAGCATTCGTTATTTTGGATAATTCGTAACTTCACTAACAGCCAAATTTGAAAGGAAATTCCAAAAACTAATTTTCAAATTTCCAAAATATAGAATTTTGAATTTCCTTATTTTAGAAATATCTGAAATTTCAGTATTCTGACTTGTTCATTCCCAACTTGTTTATTCCCTGACTTAGTTGGGGTGGGTCAGCCATACCTTGTGACCATTGACCTCTGTTCAAATTTTCAAATTGTAACCACTTGTCCACCGCCCACCGTCAAATGATGGCGGCGGAGGACTCCAATCTCCTGACTGCATGTCATATGACGTCCAGTCATTTAAATAGGGAATGTGCGCGTTCGCGTGCGCGCATTCCTGTACTGTCGGTAGAGGCGTGTCACGGAGACACCGCTCGTTACAGACAGGGGTGAACAGCGGCGCGGATGTGCTGTTAACCGCGTGATCGGCCGTGATGAAGTCACGGCTGATCACGCATGGCAACACCCCCATAGTGCACGGCGCGTGTTCGAGATCGCACCGCGCGTGCCCGTCGGTGGCAGCGTGTTCCCGGGAACCCTGCTCGTCACCGACAATGGTACACAGCCATTGGTCAGGGCTGTGTACCACGTGATCAGCTCTGATTACTAGTGTAAACAAAGAGCTGTAACTAACTGTTACCAGCTCTTCTCCCCTCACACATCGTTTCCAGTGTGAGGAGAGAAGAGCTAGAAGCAGTGAGTTACAGTTCTGTGTTACTGTAGTGTCTGCACAAACACCACATCTGTCGCTTTGCCCCCCCCAATTGTCACCAGTCACCCAACAGTCACACATAAAGTGTACCTGTCACATAAATAGACTGCCATCAGTGGTGCAACCGTCACCCACCAGTGACCGTACCCTGTCACCGTCACCCATCTGTCACCGTCACCCATTTGCTAAATTTTATGACAGAAACCAAGAAAAATGCAATTTTTTCACAAAATCTACTGTCTTTTTTTATTTATAGCGCAAAAAATAAAAAACCCACGAGTGATTAAATACCACCAAAATAAAGCTCTATTTGTGTGAAAAAAAGGACGCAATTTTTATTTGGGTACAGTGTTGCATGACTGAGTAATTGTCATTCAAAGTGTGAGAGCACCGAAAGCTGAAAATTGGTCTGGGTAAGAAGGGGGTTTAAGTGCACTGTAATGAAGTGGTTAAATTTAGAATTTTTGAATTTTTGAATTTGGAATTTTCTATTTTCCCAATGTTTGAATTTCCAAAATCTTGAATTTCCAAAATCTTGAATTTCCAAAATCTTGAATTTCCAAAATCTTGAATTTCCAAATTACCGAAATTTCGTGTTTCCGAATCCCCGAAACATTCAAACATTCAGAGATTCGAAATTTCAGAAATGAAAAGATTTGGAAATTGAAAATTTTGGAAAATTGTCAAGATTTGTTAAAAAACTAATTTGGAACTAAACGAATTGCACATATGTATATTATATACGGTATATATATATATTTGTATATATCTTTTTGGATTTAGTGTGTTAGAAAGGCAATAATAGGCAATTGGAAATAAACAAAAAACTGCAAGGAAGTCCAGCATGCTGTCCATACAAGCTGTTGCTGACCCACACAGATGGGTAATCCTAAAAAGGGATGGGGGGTACACTACACACTTTGTAGATCATCGCACTGCAATTCACAATACAACACTGTATATAGCACTGATTAGTTCTGTATATAGCACTAAACAGCACTGTAAAAGAGTAACTATCTCTCCGTGAAAATCCTCTGTCAGCTGTCCCTATCTAATCCAACTGACAAAACTTGATATGGCAAAAAGCAATCATATTAGTTAGCTGTTTTTCCAAATTTCATTCAATAGTTCAGGTCAAACTCATGTTTTTTGTTTCATTCTTTTTATTCGAAAGAAGAAGAGACAGTTACATGTATCACAAGACAAGGTAAAGCATTGATACACAAAATCTCGTCAATGGCAAAGTAATAACAACATAAATCAGACTAAGCATACCTTAGGATACATGATACAGAACATAATAGTGAGAACAAAGCTAACTAACCAATTAAGTGAATCAACAAGCACAAACATAAAATGTAAGAACAGAGTTTTAGGGAACATAAAGTGAATAAAGGAAAACATAAATCGAACAAACAAATAGACAAACAAACAAACAAACAACAGGTCTAGTGCGGGAGTGGTAAAAAGCAAAGATCAAGTAATTGGATCTCAAAGTGAGGTATGTCAAACTCATGTTTGACAAGCAGCTCATTCCTTCCTCCAATGAGTACTCTAAAGTCTGGTGACAATTTTGTAAGAGGAATTTTCTCCTTACAATGGAGAGATTTCTGCACACTATTTGTTTTAGTCATAAAAAGCTTACAGAGATTTTAAGTATTGCCTCCTCTATCCAAATAAAAAAGAAGATTTGGCTACACGTACATTCTAAAAAGCCACCTTAAACCAACATCTAACATTTTAACACAATACTATTTTGACGCATTGCAGTGCAGATTCAAATTTGTCAACCACCCGATGTCCAAACAAATAAGCAAAAAACACAATTTTGAAAATTTCACATATAATAAGAGAACATAAATTTTGCTTCCTGGTGAAACTGGAGACATCACCGCACCTAACTTTCTGGCCACTCGCCTGTGAATGCATTCTTGCCTGATTTGGAGTGCCCAGGTATCCCAGGAGGCAGCAATGAAACACAATGACCCCTGAACCTCCTGGAAGCATTTGAAAGCCAGGGCTGAGATGAGTTTTTTTTTTTTTAATCTTTTACTAGGGTTTTTTTTTACTTTTACTAGGGTTGGCAGGGAAGTGGACCTTTTATTTTTTACGGAGGGTCCACTTTACCAGTGTATAGAGTGGAGGCAAGGACACTTTAGTCTGCAGAAAAAAAAATCATAAAACTCTTGAGGCAAACCAAATTGAGGTTTTTTCTTCAGTTGTAGTGACAAATGTTGCCTAAAAATAGCATCTCAGTGAGTGAAATTCTTGGTCGTTTGTAGTAATGCTGCGTACACACGATAGTTGTTTGTGATGAAATAAAAGGATGTTTTTCATCATGAAAAAAAAATGCAGTTTTTCTAACTTCATCATAAAAAATTACGTTGTCTACACATCATCGTTTTCTGAAAATGCTCTAGCAAAGCGCGGTAACGTACAACACGTACGACGGCACTCTGTTCCATTGAAGCTCCCATCTCATAACTTGCTTCTGAGCATGCGTGGGTTTAAAACGTCGTTTAAAACGTTGTTTTAGCCCACACACGATCATTTTTTATGACACAAAAAACGACATTTTGAAAAACGACATAAAAAATTTTGTTCGAATTTTCTTTTGGTCGTTTTTAGAAGACAAAAAACGATGTAAAGCCCACACACGATCATTTTAAATGACGTTTTTAAAAACGTTGTTTTATTTTATCACAAAAAACAACCGTGCGTGCTGTCAGTGTTATTTTGGCAGCAAATTTTGATTTAGTTTTAGGACTAAAATGGCATTTTAGTCCCATTTTAGTCTTCTGCAATAGTTTTAGTTTTAGCCGTATTTAGTCGACTAAATCTATAGTACATTTTATTTGAATAAAACTAATTTTAGTCATCTAAAATCGAATGAGTGTAATTAAATTGTAATGCATTAGTTAACATTTCTCTACAATTTCCAAACTCATTATATACTGCTGGAGTGAAAAATCGAATATTTTATTATTTATGGTATTGAGGTATGAACATGCATTACAGACCAGTGTTCATTTTGAAGTCATATTTCAATGTCGTTTTAGTCTTTGTCTTTTGACTAAAGTTTTAGTTCCATTTTAGTCTTTTGACTTAAATGTAATTTTTTTTTTTTTTTTATTAAAAATAAATCTTTTATTGAACAAGAGAAATATATACAGTACAGTCAAAAGGAAATCATGACAACTAAGAAGCGTATCTGACAGTATCTTTAACAGTTAAGTAGGACATCAATCTATCGTGAGAGAAACGTATGTCAAAAACCTCAAAATCTCAAAATCAGTGCCAGTAACATATCACTGTTGCGGGGGGTTAACATCGCGTGCCGTTCGGGTCCCTGTCCCCACCAGTCATACACCTTCCTCCAATGGCCGCAAGACGGAGCAAGTGTATTGGGACGTGTCCCATCTGTTTACACACATGTTTCCACGGCCTTGAGCCATTTGTCCCATATCTTCCCATACTTACCGGGACAACCCCTATGAGAATATATCAATTTTTTGTAAGGTAGGGTTGCATTAACCTCAATGATCCATTGCAACATGGTGGGGGGATCGGGTCTCATCCATACCCTAGCGATCACCTTTCGGGCAGAGAAGAGCGTTTCATGCAGAAATATTTTAGAGAATTTATTAATGTCAGGGTTAGGGAAGATTCCCAAGAGACATGACTTTGGCTCCAGGATTATAGGGGACCCCATGGTGTCGTGGAGGAACTTTACAACCTGGGACCAGAAGGTCCGTATCCTAGGGCAACTCCATAAGAGGTGGAAGAAAGTACCTGTCTCACGGCCGCACATCGGGCATGCGTCCGAGGAGTCTCTTCTGTATTTTGACACTCTTAACGGCGTAAGATATGCTCTGTGAGTTATAAAGACCTGAGTCAGCCGGTCAGATAGCTTGGGGGAGGTCAGTTTGCACGTGTCTAGGGCGTCACTCCATTCGTCATCTGCTATAGGGCCCATGTCCCCCTCCCACCTAGTTTTCAGGGCATACGCCCCTACAGTTGCTGTTGGAAGCGTCAGCATAGTGTAAAAGTTTGAGATGAGCTTCTTGGGGTCCGGGTATTTAACAGCTCCCATCAGGGGGTTAGTCCCTATAGAGGGGTTGCCCAGGGGGAATTGTGCACGAAAAGCGTGTTCGAGTTGCAAATACCTGAAGGACATATAGTCTGGGAGTGAGAACTCCACCTGTAGGTGCTCAAAAGTTTTTAACGTTCCATTCAGGGTAATATGGGAAAGATAGAAAATGCCCCTCGCACACCAAAGATCACTATCAGGGAGTGTACTAAATTCGGGAAGGGTCTCATTATGCCATAAAGGGGTGAAGTTGTGGAAGGGCTGAATATGTAGTTTACTAGACGCAAGTGACCAGATTCTCCTATATTGGTACATAAGGGTCTTACGGTCAGTCCGTCCATCCGCCCTCTCCGCCTTTCCAATTATTGCCACCATGGAGTCCATCGTTGGCCTCGTCCACTTTGGGCACAAGAAATTCAAAAATCTGTCCCTGTCAGTCTTGTCAATGTGAAAAATTTGAGAGAGTTGTGCCGCTATGTAATAAAGGCCGAGGTCGGGAAGGGCCATTCCCGCCAGGTCGGTGGGGTTCTTAAGCCTATGCCATGGGAGTTTGTGTCGGTTGCCTCCCCACACGAACGGTTTCCAAAGAGCTTCCATGGATTTGAAAAGCCTTAGCACCAGATACACAGGCGAGTGCCAGATCACGTATAAGATTTTAGGCAACAAAATCATTTTAATGAGACTCACTCGGCCCATGACACCCAGGGGTAAGCGTGCCCACACCTGTATCCTGCTTTTGAGTATGTCAAACAGTGGTGTCACGTTCAGTGATATGTAGTCAGCTGGGTCTCTGGTGGTATGGATTCCAAGATATTTGATACGGTCAACCCGTTGTAAAGGAAGTAATGCTCTGTCTCCTGGTGCTGGGAAACTGTCCAGGGGGAGTATCTGGGATTTATTCCAATTAATTTTAAGGCCAGAGAAAGCGCCAAACCGCTCTATTAGGGCCAGGGCTTGGGGCAGGGAGGTGTCCGAGTCGTCCAAGTAAAGAAGGGTATCATCCGCATACGTGCTGATTTTTTCCACCACCCCCGCCCTGCCTAGTCCTACAATCCCTGGATGGGCCCGGATCGCTATGGCTAAGGGTTCTGCTGCCAGGGCGTACAGCAGTGGTGACAGCGGGCACCCCTGTCTAGTACCTCTAGATAGAGAGAATTGGTCTGAGGGCCACCCATTGGCCAAGACTTTGGCCACTGGATTTTGGTACAGGAGTTGGACCCATTTTATAAATCTAGGCCCGAGGCCAAATTCACCTAGGCATGTCCACAGATACCTCCACTCAATGGAGTCGAACGCCTTGGCAGTGTCCAAGGCCACAATCATTCTGGACCCCGGGTTGTCATGTGCAGTTTGGAGGTTAATAAACAGTCTACGAAGATTGAAGGAAGTGTTTCTACCTGGCATGAAGCCTGCCTGATCCCCATGAATTAGCGAGAGAATAACCTTGTTCAGCCGGATAGCAAGCACCTTAGCAAGGATTTTGATATCCACCTGAAGCAGTGAGATGGGGCGGTAAGATGAGCACTATAGTGGCCTCTCTCATCGTGGGCGGTAGCTCAGAGTGTTCGAATATGGAGTTGTATAGTGCTAATAATCGGGGTGCCAATTGGTCCGAGTATGTAGAATAAAACTCCACAGGGAGACCATCGGAGCCTGGGGCCTTAGATGCGGGGAAGGCTGCCAACGCTATAGATATCTCCTCCTGCGACAGAGGTTCCTCAAGTTCCTGCCTCTGCTCGGGCGAGAGTCTAGGGATCTGCAGCCCAGCCAAGAATGATTCCATAAGAGAGGGGTCATCCGAGACAGCGGTAGTATACAGAGAGGCGAAAAAGTCCCGGAACATCGTCGCGACCTGAACTGGTTCAGACACGAGGACGCCACCCGGGGCGCGGAGAGATATCACCACGGGGGGCCTCTCCTCATTATGGACCATGTATGCGAGCAGTTTTCTCACCCTTTCGCCGTGTTCAAATGACCTCTGTCTGAGGAAAAAAAGCTTTTGTTTGGATTTTTCATAGATCAGCTGATCTAGGGTTCTCGAGCACATTTTAAGCGTCCCTGCCCTGTCATCAGTGGGGTCGTCAAGGAAAGCCCTCTCTGCTGTCAGGAGGGTTTCTGTCGCTGCGTCAAGAGCCACTGTGGAGGTCCGCTTCAGTCGGTTTATACGGGCAGTGAGGGTCATACGTGCGTGGAGCTTAAATGCCTCCCACACAACGTTAGGCCGTGCCGAGCCTTCGTTGTTCTCAAAAAAAGATTCCCACTCGGCCCCGAGATCATCATCTTCCGGTAACAAAGTTAACCAGAAAGGGTTCAAACGCCAGGTTAGTGGAGGGCGGGAGTGCGGTAGGGAGAACTCAGCCCAGCAGGGGCAGTGATCAGAGAGGGATCTCGGATAGAAGCCCGCGTCTGCGAGCCTAGGGAGGAGGGATCTGGAGACCAGTATAAGGTCTATGCGCGACATGGAGTGGTGGGACGCAGAGAAGCAGGAATAGGCCCGCTCCGTAGGATGTCTGTGCCTCCATGTGTCCGTAAGGTTAAAGTCACTAAGTATGCGGGCAAATCTCGTCACGTGGGCGGGCAGCTGTGACTGTGGGGGTCTAGTCAACCTGTCCAGTGATGTATCTAAGACATTATTGAAGTCCCCTAGCCAAATGGCTGGTACAGCAGGGTGTAGTGACATGAAATTAAATCCCTCATTTAATATATCAAACTGAAACGGTGGAGGTATGTAAAAAGCCAGTATAAGTATCATATCCCCATGTAATTTAGCCCTAAGAAACACATATCGGCCCAGCGGATCCATCACCGAGTCCTGGAGTTCAAAGTGGGTATGTTTAGCTATAAACAGGGACACTCCACGAGAGTGGGTGGTATGTACGGCATGGTATGACCAACCTATCCATGGACATTTAAGGGAACCTAGCACAGGACCTTCGGCGTGCGTCTCTACCAGGGCCACCACGTCCGCTCTGTGTTTCTTAAGGTGTCCGAATACGGCTGCCCTTTTAATGGGGTCTCTCAGCCCCCTCACATTCCATGTGAGAAACTTTAGCGTGGCCATGGGTTGTAGTACCACCAATACGAGACTCCAGGACCCGGGGTGTCCCGGCAGGCAACTTCCCCGCATGACCTCCCCCAGCCGGGGGCAGGCATCAGCAACAGAAATACAAAAGTATGGCACCAGTCAAGATCTTCTCTCATGTACTGTATAGCATTAATAACAAACATTGTAAACCCAACCACCCCCCACCCCACCCTGCACTGACCCCAACTGGTGCGGGCATTTATCCCTAACTGCCAACGGGGCAAAAAAAACGCCCAACCCGGAAAGGAGAGAGTAAGAAGAAGGGCAGTGCATACGAAGGCCATGAAGGCCAGAGACACAGCAGCCCAACTCACCTCCCCACCCAGGCCGCGCATTTCAGCACACGGGGCGAAACTTCACTGTGCTAGAGGACACAGTGTAGACACTGCCCACTAACCTGTGTGTGCTTATAGACGAGGTAGTGCACCCCGCCGGCTAAAAAAAAAGGGTGATGAGTAAGTGGTACAGGATTAATACAAAATACAGTGTTTGCGACCCTGAACCAGGTATACATAACATGAGAAAAAAAAAAAAAAGAAAAGGGCGTTGCATCCATGCGCTTGCAAGACCGCACGGCGTGCTGGAAACTCCCCCTGATAGAATTAAACTGCTCTCCTGTTAGGACATTAGAAAACAAATTGCAGACATCATTGCTTGCCCTCCAGCCCCCCCACCCCCTCCCGGGGGGGACAGAGCAGGGAGGCTCCATTCTCTGACTCACCCCCACCAACCATGGTGACCCTCGCGTCCTAAAGGAGGGAAGTGTACCAGTTCGCAGGGCAGGGGGGGCAGTGGAAGCAGAGAGTAATGTCAGAATACAGTCAGACGTGCCCCCCCCTTGGTACAACGGGTCCGATAAAAGGGATCCATTAAAGACCATATGGTCCGGCACCGATGGGATGACTCCAAGGCGTTATGCTGCACGGGGGGTGTTAGGATGATGGGCAGTGTTGGTATGCAGTCACAGCGTATTCCCCTTGCCCAAGAGTCACTGATGCCATCAGTAGCAGGAAAAGCCGGGAACGGAGAAACATGGGGGATGAGGGGGGGGAACCCAGAGGGAGATCAACTCAGGATAGGGGCGGGGGATGGGCAGCACACACGCGTCTTTGACAGTGCAGACCTAGGGGTGTATAGGTACTTAGCTTAATGGCGTGCTTCGCGTTGTTCCAACCACGCCGTGGCCGCTTCCGGATCTTCGAAAAAGTAAACTCGATCATCTCCTTCCACACGCAGGCGAGCAGGAAACAGCATGGCATATTTCATGTTCTTGATCCGCAGACGGCGTTTCACTTCCGTGAACGTTTTGCGCTTCTTCTGTACCTCCCCAAAGGGGATGTTGCCCTTTACTCTGCTGAGGCGGAGGATCGCATCCCGGTCTCTAAAATTTAAGAATTTGGCAATGAAGGTGCGTGGGGGGGCCCCGGGCGGCGGTGGCTTGCCCGACATACGATGGGCCCTCTCCACAACAAATGTAGGGGAGAAAGACTCTCTGCCATAGGTATCAGCCAGCAGTTCCTCAAGAAACGTCGGTGGGTCTCTCCCCTCCACCCCCTTCGGCAGGCCTATGAAGCGCAAGTTACACCTGCGAATTCTGTTCTCAATGTCGTCCTGCTTCTGGAGGAGCTGAGCGATTTGAAGCTGCATGGCATCCGCTGACACCTGCAGGGGGGGGATGGAGTCCTCCACCATGCCCAGGCGCGTCTCCGCATCTGTGACCCGTTCCCGCAGTTTCTGAAAATCCTGTCGGACCAGGGAGATGTCCACCTTGACTTCCTCGATGCGGGCAGTGAGATTGGTCTGGCAGGAGGTAACTGCCTCGCGGCATGCTGTAATAGCCTCGAGAAGCTTGGACGTGTCCTCCCCCAGCACCGCGCCGCCATCTTGCTCTGGGGAGTCCGCGCCGTCATGGCGAAATTGAGCCAGTTTAGCCGCCGCAGACGTGTTTTTTTTAGATGGGGACATCACGGGTGTTGCCCTGGTCGAGGGGAGTCTGTACCCGGTTTGAGGTTATGTCCAGGGTCCCAGGATATCGAGGTAGGATAGTCGGCCGGCGGAGCTCAGGTCACTGGCGTCCTATCTCATGCCGCTCCAGGCCACGCCCCCCGTAATTTTAGTTTTAGTTGTATTTTAGTCATCTCAATTGTTTTAGTTGTATTTTAGTCATCTCAATTGTTTTAGTTGTAACATAACATGCATATCTTTGCATGTACAAATGTAGCTACTTCTTTAAGTGTACATTCAACTATGTACTCACACCTTCTCCAAATTACAAAAACTATTTCAAGCTCCAAGTGCTTTTGTTATTACTACCCATGATAAATGTACCTCCACTTGCAAACTACTCTTTTAACTCTTGTCTATTGTCTTCCTTCTCTCAGATGCGGTTATGCCATATTCCTTGCCCTTTGGGAATCTTCTAAGGGTATAAGCTGCTTCTTAATGTACATAATTCATCTGTAAACATTCCCAGCTATTGCTGTATGCATAGAGATATTCCCTGCAAGGCACATTTAATACTGGTGATAGATTCCTCAGTTAAGGCCGTAGCAATGACAACAGCAGTAATCCATTACCTCCACAGTCCCTGCCCTGGTTACAGCAAATGACTTGGCAACTGCTTGAAAGGCTGATAATGACTAAAGAGATACAGTCATACAGCACAGGGGTTTCCAATTACACACTGGATGAGTGAAGGAGATCTTCAAAATCAGCAGACACTCTGTAAAAATATATTTGTATATGGCACATTCTTTTTGTTTCTCAGCATTTTCATTTGTTTCTGATTGTCATTTTTTTATAACACATATGGTCACTTTCATAATATAAAACAGCAAAAAAAACAGGTCATTTTAATGTCAGTTTATGTTGTTCTAGAAGTAATAAACCTACATGCTGATCGGAGCTCACATTTAAAAATAGGTGAATTAATCTACCAGGTGTGATGGCCATCCCATATCAACCTGGTTCCCAGAGAGCTACTATCGGTAAATACAAGCTGATCTAACAACCAATGCATTGGTTTTGCTTTTTTCAATTTGAGGCCTGGTTCACACCTATGCATTTTTTAGTGTGTTTTCAGTTTTGCAGAAACACACTGCCGTCCATTTATCATGAAAAATGGGGGAACTAATGTGCAAACCAACAAGGGATAAAATATACTAAAAACTAAAAAAGTAGCAGCCATCTAAAAAGTGTTCACACACTGTAAGGTATAACAATAAAAGGGGGGGGGTGAGGGGGCGCTTACTATAAAAATATTTTAAACTATATGAAATAGTGTGCATAAAACACCAAATAATTCAAGGGTGATAATTGCAAAACATATCCATAAAAGACTCTTCATAGAGGTGAAAATAATAAAATAAAGCTGTAAAAAATTAATTATAAAGTGCAACAATCCAGTGCAGAAATGACCTGTGTAAAAAAATTTAATATAAAATCTGTGTATGCAAAATACATACACTAGAAAAAAACTGTATTAAATTGTGCAATAAACAGACTTTAGTGCAGACAAAAACGGTTCCAAAAAAACATGCAAAATAATGCAAGTCCCTGTGCTGGAAAATCTATCGAATTACATCACCCAGAGTCCACGCCCCTTCTGACGTCACTGCCTGGGGCATGATGGGCCCATGACATCACAAGGGGGCGTGGCCTCCAGGTGACGTAATCCGATTGCCACGTCCCCATCATTATTTAAGAAATGTTTGACATCAGCTGGACGCAGCATCGGAGGAGGGTCGTTGGTGGAAGCGGCGGCAGAGGAAAAAGAACACCAGACAAAGAAGACAGAAGAAAGAAGAAGAGCGGAAGAAGCAGAGGAGAAGGAGAAGACTGGAGGATAAAGATGTGGGAGAAGATGGAGGAAAACTGGAGGAAGAAGCAGAGAAGATATTTTTAATAAAAGACTTGTCAAAAACTGTCTACTGTATTTTTTAACACTACACTACTTTTGTATCCCATACTCATTCACATAGGGGGCCGGTATCTGGGGGCCCCCTTGTTAAAGGGGGCTTCCAGATTCCGATAAGCCCCCCGCCCACAGACCCCGACAACCACCGGGCAGGTGTTGTCAGGAAGAGGCCCTTGTCCCCATCAACATGGGGGCAAGGTCCTTTGGGGTTGGGGGAGCAGAGCCCTCCACCCCAAAGCACCAATCTTCCCATGTAGAAGGCATGCGGCCTGTTATGGTTCAGGGGGGGTGCTCACTCGTTCCCTCCCTTCCTGACCTGCCGGACTGCATGATCGGATAAAGGTCTAAGTATGGACACATTTTATTTTCTCAATAATTTTTTAGCTGGCAATTCTATTTTTTTTACATTCAGCGGGAAGCCCACTGACTAATCAGTTGTTAAGGATGCAGCGCCCGGCTTTCCAGCCCCCTCCTTAACAACCAGCTATATACTGTGTAAAAAAATAAATAAAATAAAAAAACACAAAACGTGGCAAAATTGTGTCAAAATCGCGGTAAAAAACGCTGTACTTGCGTTTTGGATGAGGGTCCATTAAAGTCTATTACATGCAAAACGCTGCATTTTGTGGGGAAGAAAGCCCCTGACCCTTTACAAAAACACAGAGGTACAAAAATACATTGATGTGAACATGTTCTTTAGGAACCCATGTTAAAAGAATTCCCAGCATTTCTGCAAAATGCACTAAAAAGCACATTAGTGTGAATAGAGCCTCAGGGTCCATTTACACTCTTTACAAAGTGTGGTAAACACAAAACCTGCAATGCTGTGCTGCCATGCCATTCAGCATGCTAATGCACAAAGGTAAAACAACTGCATGCCACAATACATGGCAACATTTGGCAGTGCATTGCCATGCATATGTGTTACAAAAAATGGTCATGTGCTATTTTAGGCACATTAGGATACAGTGGAAGCCTATTCATTTTGACACAGGTTAATATGCAGCAACATGCATGTTAATGCACGTGTATTAACACACCAAGCCTTAAACGGATTATCCCCCTCCCCCAAAGGATACCAGTCCAGAACACAAGACATGCAAGGCATGTGTTAAGAACAAAAGATGATCAGGACAGCCGCACTCCAATCCAACGTGTCTTTAATGTAAAATACTGGAAACAGCTACGGAACCTAGGACAGCAGACGCGTTTCACACTAACTTTAATATTTACTAGCAAGGCATGTGTGCAGGTCCTCTATCATGCTGATACAACCCTTCTGCGCTTCACCTTTTATTTGTGCTCCTTTTCATAACATAGGTCTAGTGTCAATAAGCATTAAGCTCTTCCACAACTCTGGGGTGGGAACATGTATAACATTGAACCATTTGTTTCCCAAATTAAAATTTATAATTTTAAAATAAAGTAGCACATTAATTGGGAAGCTTGATTTAGGGCCCGTGTTCACACTGTATGGTCTTGTGCTGATTGCATCAGTTTGAGACATTTCTGAATTCATTAACAAGTGCATTTGACCTGAAATGTACCTCCTTTTCTTTTTTTAATTTAATACTTTTTTATTTTGGAAAAGATCAACGGGGTACCTATCTACTATCTATACATTAGGTAATATTTTTCCCTGAAAAACAAGCCTAAATCAACCCAATACATGAGTCACGGCTATCTCCCCTTGGGCATGCATTCAGGAGCACAACCCTATGTCCAGGATTCTACATACCTCCTTTTCACCTCTGTGCTGTTATCACAGAGGAACTGGACCTATTGTGTCACCGGGCAAGTGTAGGTCCTAAAGAGAGCTGAGGTGCAGGATTTAAAGAGCCACTTGGTGTTCACCAAAGTTCACCAAAGCACCCCCAGGGAATGTTGGGCTTTGCTGTAGAATGTTGCAGTCCTTGGTTCAAAATCCTTCAAGTTCATGGTCAAACAGATGAAAATTCAGGAAAGGTGGATAACAAGGATCTTTAGGAAACATGGGGAGGTAATTAACAGGAATCAGCACTGGAACAGATGTCACAGAAACAGAAGAATGGAACAGATATTAAAAAGAGGTCTTTCCCCAGGCTATTCCCAATTGCACTCAGCAGGTTTAAAATGTTTCCCAGGGATATCTTTAGAGGAAGCATCCAGCTGCATTTTTCACTAGGATCAAGAAGGAGAAATGCATAAACATCCAAACACATGGACTCAAAATGACCTATGGCAGTTTTTCAGGTAAGCAGGTACTTTGGAAAGCTGTTGCCCAGATCAATAGAGATCAAGTATGGGATCTGGGTGCTAAACAGAAGACTAATCCTGCAGAAATTTGGTTGCGACCTGAAAAGCTGCAGACAGTGAAACAGGTTTGTTTCTGAAGTCAGTGAACAATGACAACAACTTTTCTCTTCATCAGCGGCTTACCAGGAAATTGATAGTAGAAGACTTACAATGCAGAGGAGCATAAAAATCTTTAGGAAACCAATAATGTTCCTCTGGACCCTTCCATTGCACCAGGTACTGAAGTTAGAATCCAAAATGTGCCTTTCATAGCACTTTATCTTAGGAGCAGAAAGGGAAAACAGTTGAAGGTTTGAGACATTTTGTTTCAGTGTGGACCACCAGTAGATGTGGGAAACCAACCAGCTTGAGAGAATGGTACCACTGCAGGATTCTTTGCCAAAGTCCCTTGCCCACAAAGGTCCTCAATTTTGTTGCAAAAACTAACATCGAATACAATAGTGTTGTACGATTCTGGAAAAACCTTTCTGGTATGCGTAGCTACGTATCTGAAATTATGTCAAATCCGTGTGTACCCTGTGTCCTTCTGGTTTATTTTTGTGTTTCCGATCATGCGTGGTGTTCGTCTATCGATTTTTAGCGGACGCATACTGTACTGATTAAATGATTGTCGGCTGAGCAAAGTTTTTGTGTTTGTCCCTTCGGATTTTTTTTTACAGACTGTCGTGATCGGCTGTCAAAAGCTGTGTACTAACGATCAGATTATCGAACGATCAATCCGAAAGTGATTTTTATCATCTGATAATCGTATCGTGTGTAGGAGGCATAAAGCTTCGAAAGAAAGTTAACTTCCAGACACATAGGGCTGATTTACTAAAATTGGAGAGTGCATAATCTGCTGCAATACAGCATTGAAACCAATCAGCTTCCAGGTTTTATGTCAAAGCTTAATTGAACAAGCTGATTGGTTACCATGCACAGCTGCATGAGATTTTCCACTCTCCAGTTTTAGTAAATCAACCCAATAGTGAGGGACACAGGGGTTTATTTACTAAAGCGGGAGAGTGCAACATCAGACTCAACCAAACAGCTTGTTCAATTAAGCTTTGGCAATAAAACCTGGAAGCTGGTTTCTATGCAGAAGTGAGCCTGAGTTTGCATTTTCTAGCTTAAGTGGTTGTAATCTCTGTTACACCACTTGCACCTACAGATAAACTTATAATAAGGCTTACCTGTAGGTACTGTAAATATCTCCTAAACTTGCACAGTTTAGGAGATATTCACTATATGCGCTGCAGCCGACGTCATGGGCGCATGCGCACTGAAGAAACAACCCGCTTGTGCCATTTCTTCAGTACCTGTGCCATGACTGGCGGCACCCTCGTGTGTGATCAGAAGTGACATCATCGTGGCTCCGGCCAATCACAGGGCCGGAGCCCGTGCACTCAGCTGAAAGATGGTGGCCATGGGAGTGGAGTGCGAACGGCACTGCAATGCATCGTTCTATGATAAGTATTTCATAATGAGCTAGTACGCGATGCAAACTAGCTCATCGTGCCTTTGTCTTGCAGGTTTTTTGTTTGCTTTTTATGAGGTTTACAACTTCTTTATGTTAATAAACCCCACAGTGACTCACCAAATACAGCTCAGCAGAAATGCTCTATTTATTACTGAGAGCAGAAAGGGATTTAGCCAAAGGCTCAAGCAGGATTTTACCAAAAATGTCTCTGCAAATTCAAAAAAGGTTGAGTCCAGCAACTCTTATGTTGAAAGGAGAGCTAAATAGTAAAAGTGATCTTATGCTGAGTACACATGACCGTTATTCATGTCTTGCAAAAAAACAAAGTTTTTCTTAACCTGATTTGTCGTGATTCCTCTCAAGCCTGCCTTGCATGCACACGTCCGTGAAAAAAAAATGCTTGAGCAAAGCGCGGTGATGTACAACACGTACGACGGCACTATAAAGGGGAAGTTCCATTCGAATGGCGCCACCCTTTGGGCTGCGTTTGCTAATTTCCCCGTCTCATAACTTGCTTCTGAGCATGCACATTTTTTCCCCCTCGTTAAAGAGTACACACAACCATTTTTCATGACGTGAAAAACAACGACATGAAAAAAGACGAGGAAAAAATAGAGCAGGTTCTAATTTTTTTTTTCAGACATTTTTCTCATCGAGAAAAATGCTCTGGAGCATACACATGACAGTTTTTCACGACCAATTTTAAAAATGACATTTTTCTCATCATGAAAAACGGTCGTGTGTACACGGCATTAGCCTGTAAAAAGAATGCTGCTTGCTTGGGTGCTGGAGTTTTGGGACAGGTACTTCTGTAATGGTCCTCATCAGTGAAATACAAACAGAGATGCTCTCACAACACCAAGTTAACTTCTGATATTCATAAAACTGCAGATGACCCTTCTTTAGAAAGAGAGAGGCCCAAAGAAAATGCTTGTCAAGAAGGCAGAAACGATAAAGATCCCTGGTCCTGTCTGAGGGAAAGTTCGCTGCAAACAGTTTGAATTTAATCTGTCATTATGGAGAAGTACAGAGCAGAAGAAAATACTACTAGTGCAGAGGCTGCTGTTTGTAAACAGGTGTTGGGCTGCAGTTTGTTCACCAACCTAAAGTTGGCACTGCACCACTCCTTCAAACTAGTATGAAAACATTGGGGACTAATTTGATTTACATTATGGGCTCCAGGGGGACATTTTTGAGAGGTCTGCATCTCCTATTGAATTCTGAGATCCCACATGATTTGGGTGTCCATCTTGACACAGAAGTGCTAAGATAGCTGACTGTCCATCATCCAGTGCACCCACAGTATGGGAGTAGGTCATAGGGCCCTGCATGTTAGGGAGAGAATAGGAGCAGTGCTAGGGAGAAGTATCTGACCAGGAGGGAAAGGGTAGGTTTCTCCTTACAGGGTATCTCTTCTGCCAGATTCTCCCAAATAGCATCCACCATCAGCCAGATTAACTGCAGGGAACTTGGGGATCTCAGGGTGACCCAGTCATCTCTATACCTCCTCTAAGGCAAGTGCTCCTCAGGCATTCTTTGGTCAGTAACCCCTTATTATACTGCCTTGTTGACAGACATTATCTTTCTGCAACCTGTAAACATATGGGGTTCAATTTCTGAAAATGATTTCTTATTACTTATTTCTGTGATAAATTTCTACAACATAAAGTAATGCTAGGTACCAATGGGAGCATACTTATCACAATTTTCATGCATGATGGTTAAGTCCCACCCACATGTAGGACTGAAGGCCAATGCAATTGACTGAGACTGGATGCAGTAGCCATTTTCTGAGTGTGTCATGGAAGATTCTAGGAAATATTGTGCATCTTTGCCTCATTCATTTGGATCAGGAAAAACAGATCTCACTGGAAAATATCAGCAAAGTCAATAACCTTAGCAAACTGTCACAGAGGTGGAGGACCCTCTGTGTCACCAGCCAAATGTAGGCCCTAAAGAGCACCAAGACATAGGGTCCATAGGGTCCATAGAACCACCCATTGGTCACCAGGTTGCAATCCTTAGTTACACTTAAACTGACAACTGATAACAATAGAGAGAAAGAAAAAGTGAAAGAAAAGTAGCAGGCGATATTGTGGTCAAATAGACAAAAGGCCAAGGCTGGCAAATAACAAGGATCATTGAGAAACAGGCAAAAGGTCCGGACAGGCACGGTTTGCAAGTTACAGAAGAGAAGCAAACACATACAGAACATTTTAAAGTAAAGTGTATTAAAACCCTAAATCATTGTTTTCAATGCATTTGCCATATTCGCCTCACTGAATACAATTTTTAAAAGCTAAACCTTTTGTGACTCTGTTCTAAAGGTGTTTGCATAGAGATCTTACCAGTGACAGCACCGCCTGTTGCAGGCTGTCAACAAGTCACTGCATTGCATTTAGCAGCAGTGTTGTCAGTCTGCCATGTGCACTCCTTTAGTTGGCCATTAGCCTGCTCATTAGGCCTTGTGCATGCTTCCTGCAGACCTAATTGGCAGCCCAATGTCCAACTGAAGGAGCATGCTGGTTGGCAACATATTCCTGCTAATTGCAAGGCTGTGGCTTAGGGCTGACATACTGCATCAAAAGTGTCTTTACTAGCAGGATCTCTAGGTTAGATCAAGGGGTTAAACGTGTTCCCTTGGAGGTGTTTCTAACTGGGAGTACAGATAGATCGCTGTTTCTAATCACTAAGAACAGACAACCACTCTGTACTTCCCTGTCAGAATGAGGATCTGTTGGTTTACATTGACAGATCTTTCTGGCTCTCTGTGGAGTGATCGCTTGTGGCTCAGGACAGCATGGCCACCAGCCACGCATATCAGCTCCCCACGTGCCCTGCCCCGCTACATCTGTTAAAGAGACTGATGTACAGCTACACAGACTTGCGGGAACGAGCCAACCTGCCGTAGTATAATGACGGTGGCTGGTCGGCAAACAGTTAAAGTGTATGTTACCCCAACACTTCATATTCCTGATATGTGTCGGTTGTACCATGAACTTGTATTTCTTAACTGCCAGCCCCCTTACTTTCCTATTTCAAATTGACCATACTAGGCAGAGAAACACATCCTTCCCAGCATGATAAGTTTTCTGGCTGTGCAAGGAGCTCAGCCTGCCTAACCTCCAATGGCCAAGACTTGTATTGACACACCCTCATACAGGTCTTCACTGGGAAGATAAGTAAACTGCTCTTTCTATGCCTACAGTCTCCACCCCCACTTCTCCATAACCCTTATACAGCTGAGAATAGAGGTCATGTGATCCCGTATAAAAAAAGAAAAGAAAAGAAAAGGAAAAAAAAAGATTTACACAAATGTTTCAGTTTGCATTTCTTTTTTTGAAACTGAATTTTACAGGGTGAGGGGTTCACATATACTTAAGGAAACTCTAAACACTGATGTATAATACCTAACATACTGATTTTTTATTTTTTTAAGTATTTGTTTTATTTCTCTGTGATTCTGACATGATAGATAGATTAGATAGAGATATGTGGGACTATTATACAAAGTACTTAATAGAGAAGCAATATGAAACGAGAATTTACCTAGTTCAGTCAGTAATAATCTTTCTTTTTTTCTGGCAGCATTAACCTGATGAAAGGTGAAGGTACAGCACTTTGCATGTCATTAGTGTCTTAAGATATAAACATGAACAAGTTTTAAAAATTATTTTATATGACAACATGCTTTAGGGCTCATTCACAAGGACACACAGCCCCATACTGCGTGAAGATGGCTGAGCTGCTTGCAGGCAGCCCATATTAGCGAACGGACACGCATTTATATGAAAGCCAGGTCAATGCCTCTGTTCCCATGTACCAGTCAAACTGGTACAGGGTGCTTCACGTTGTACAGGGCTGGGCTCCCATGTAATATAAGAAAAATAAAATAAAAATTATGCTAAACTACCATAGAATTGCAGTGAGACAATATTAATTAAATAATTGCATTCTGGAATTTTGAGGCTCAGGTTTGGGTACTAAACACAAACATATTATCAATTGCCTAAGGAGAATGCCTCTTCATTGTTTATTAAATGAAGCCTATTTAAAAAAAAAAAAACAATAGGCATCAACAGCCTATAAGGCATCAACAGTTGGGGTAAATAGGTCATGTAGTGCACCTATGGGTTTTGAATATATATTGATATTATTAGAGTAGTGTTATTAATATAAGTGTAGGGAATATTGGGAAGGTGTATACAGTGGATGAGCCAGGTTCCATTGCAAAAGGCCAGACACAGAACATTTGGACCACCATGTATTTGGACACAAATGCAACTCTCCAACCAGGCAACCAAAAGCATTAATAGAGTAAACTGAAGTTCTGTTTCCTGGCAATCAGCAAGTATTATGCCTCGTACACACGATTGTTTTTTTTAGCGGTCAAAAGTCCGCTGGGGAAACCGAGGGGAAAACCAAGAACCTTGCTTTTCTGTGTACACAAGGCCGGTTTTCCCAACAGGAAAACTGCCATGACAACTTTGGTCGGGAAAACCGTCCGTGTGTATGCTCCATTGCAGTGTTTCCTATTGAAAAACTGCAGAGCAAAAAACGCTGAGTACACACGGACGATTTTCCTAACAGGAAAACTGCCATGACAACTTTGGTCGGGAAAACTGGGCGTGTGTGTGCTGCACTGCAGTGTTTCCCATTGAAAAACTGCAGAGCAAAAAATTCCAAGTACACACAGCCGGTTTTCCCGACTGTAATGGTCAGGGGTTAAAGCCGTTACGATATTCCATTCCACCAACCCACGACAGCTTATCGACACTCCACAATCCAATAGACAGGACCATTGGATTTCCCCCAGAAAAACGAGACACAGCTCTGTTCTCTGGTTCCAAACAAATACAAACTTTACTGGTAAACTCAGCCTTTTATACAGTAGAAAGCATGCTGCAGTAATCAAAGGGACAATGACACACTCCATCCACAACATCATGCAATGGGTGCTAAGGAGCCTCCAATACACATTTATTGGGTAGACTTTCTGGCGCCGATATGAGCTAATTACTTACCATTTACCCAGACGAGGTGACTCATAAGTCAGACATCTGACCTGTTAGATTGTGCTAGTTCACACCACACATTATCATCAATAGAACTTTCACACAATACAGTGTTAATTAGCATCACACAATGAACATGTCTTTAGAAGCCAAACTAAGGTTTGTCATGTAAGACAGTAGCATACGTAATTACCTATGTTCCACATTGAATGAATCACTGTCCTATTGACCTGTTGGGTTCAGAATTAACCACCTGTAATATTTCAAGATATCCTGCAATACATTGTGAATTATCATTACTGTCCCATCTCATGTAATTCAAGATATAATTTCTCAGTCATACTATGCCCCTAGTGGACATAGGATGACCCTAGACACAAGAGTCATTGGTGAAGCTGAAACAGGAGTACCCCGCATCCTTCAAGAGCCTCTGGGTCCCACGGGCCATACCGTTACACCAACCAAAAGCAAACATCGCAGTTTTCCCATCGGGGAAACTGATCATGTGTACGAGGCATAAGAATGATACTTGAGGGTGCCTATTCCAAGGATAATTGTACAGTGTTCACCCTGGCAGTCAGATCCAGTAAAAAGCATCTCCTGGGAGTGTAAAGAATTGTGATGATGGTCCATCCAGAATACTAAACTGGACTAAAGATAACTATGGATACAGATTGCTTTTGCTCACAGGTGAACCTTTTTCTCACAGGTAAAAATAATATACATGAATTGGTATTTAGCTAATTAAAAAACAAATAGTCCTAGGGAATGGTCTAGTTGGCACATAGTGTGCCATTTTCATTGAAAAACTGAGACTGTCTTTCTTTCAATATGTGCTCAGTGCATCTAGATGCGTTTATGTACTCAGAGCCCTCAGCGAATCCCAGGATTTGCATACAAAGGCATCTGTTATGGTTTTAAAGCTTTACTTAAGGTAAATATAAAAATACTAGTGTATCAATCTTAATTCTCTCTTTTAAGCCTCTTGGTTTGAATCTTCAAAGATCTAATTGGAGCTTAATGTAGAGAAAGCATATTCTATCTCTATCGCATATTCTATCTCTTTGAGCTGCTATTTGGATGTTGTCTTCTAGCTTCTGACTTTATCAAGGTACCAGTGTGTGAGAATACCTTACTAAGCAGAGTCATTTGGCAGACACTGATAGTTGTAATAATCACCGTTTTGTCCGTCTGTGATAGATTGCACACCTTCTTCAGCTCTTAAGCCTCTGAGCATGTGGAAAATGGCAAGATGGTTTATGTGTACATGTCAGTCCAGTAGCTCGTAATGCTAGAATTTGTATTCTGATACAAGAGGGAAAGAAGAATGGTGGAGTGTTCTATTTGGACATCATGTACACTGGATTCTTTGTGGATTTATCAGTAACTTGAAAAGTCTTCAGATAATGTCCCAACTTGTCATGATATACAGGAACTGTATACAGTATTAGCAAAATCTGTAATATTTATATTTAGTTTCAATGTTCTTTATTGAGTTTTTGTAATATTTATATTTAAAAGAGAGTCCACTTTGTACAGTTAAGTGACTGTGCTTAAGTTGAGACATGCAATCTAGAAGAATAATGTATTTAAAAAGCTGCAGGGCAGAAAAACTTTCCACAGTCTCATCCCCACAGGGATCACTCTCTTTGACTGTTATGAGTACCTCTTAGCTTTGTGGCAGCACATAAGGTCACAAATGCAGTGATGTCAACTTACAAGACTGAGATTTACTGACACGACATGCAAAATTTACTGACACTGTCAATCTTTTACTGCCATTTTCAAGTTTCAGTATTTAGGCTACAAACAAGTGCAATATTCAATTATCAATTGTGGTCGGTATTAAGATATTAAGGTAAAAACATATTTCTTATTTTATTTTTTAATAGTAAGTAAGTAGCTCAGGGACAGGACTCAGGAGGGCACGAAATTAGAATGGGCACACACACATGACATTGAGCCTCACTGTGACACTGACAGCAGTATGCAACATGATGATGACACCTCACCTCACCCACACAACACAGTGACAGTCTCACTGATGCCAGGTGGTCCCTTTAGCCCACTGACAGTCCCGCCCCCAGCTTGCCTTGCTCCCCTCCCGCAGACCCCCACAGGAGGCTCCGGCAGCTCGGCTCCAGTGCACCATGACATCACAAGACATGATCAGGCACTACCACACCCCACTGGCGCTGCCCAAACACGCTGTAGAAGGCACTTGGATGGTCTCGGCCGTCTCCAAGCATCACAGCCATGTTTGTTTACTGGCAACCTTTTCCTGTCATTGGCATTTACTGGCAGGAGAAAAGTGATTTTTTTTACTGGCTGCCAGTAAAAATACTGATGGTTGGCAACACTGCACAAATGTAGAACCAACACCTAGAGAGGCCAGAAAAAATGGGGTTTCCCCTACTTGTTCAGAGGCTGCCCATCCGATTTTTAGTCCCAGAAGCACACTGCCAACTCTGGTAGAGTCTCAGGGTCTTTTTGCCTTTTACTGCAGATCTTGAGAAAAATGCAGGTGATTACTGTTGAAATGCAGATATGAGGGTACAAGATACTTAAAGGAACACACAAAAATATTGGGGGACAGCTGCCTGAACAATCGTATCCCAGCAGTATTAGGTTATATAGTAGAAGCCCCAAAAATTATGCTGAAGAAAGAGGAGTATATCTGAGACTCTATCTGGGCAGTCATATCTGGCATCTCATCCTCAATGAGAACTTCTGTACCAAGAGCTGTAAACTAAAGCACCCACCTCATCAGCCGAGATTTCCACCAATAAGGTGTACATGTTCAAGTTACATATTTCCTTTAACATGCATTCAACCAATCATAATGTTATATAATTAACTCTTTACATTTCGGTATCTAAGCAAACTCATTATGTCACATTATATTATGTCACCTAGACAGATAGACTATCTCATGACAATCACGTACATTCCTCATTTCAGGTTTTGATTTCAACACAAGTTCACTTCTTAAACAACAATAAATTTACTTGATCAGCAAAAGGATAAACTTAAAGGCTCAGTCGAGTCTTAGGCTCCATGCACACTGGACGCTAAAATAATGTTATAAAAACGGCAATAGCTTTGCAGTGAGTCTTTCAATGTTTTTTAAAGTTTTTGCAATAGCGTTTATTACTTGTCAGGAAAGGTTCCATCTGCTGGTGCTATTTATGTTCTGTCTTGCAGTGCTGCGTCCCACCAGCAGGGGTCTCCTGGCAGTTCGGAGCTGTCAGGGGAACTTCCCCCTGCTGGTATATCACCTTTGGGACGCAGTACTGGCCTCCACCAGCGGATGGATCCTGGCAGTGTGGAGCACCTGGCCCTTGCTGCGTTCAGGTGTGACCTGAACATAACTAGCACGCCTCTATTTATACCCGGCAAGTTCAAGCAGAACTCGCCCTGGTATCTGTCTATTAACCGGACCCTGAGCCTGATTTCTGACCCTGAGCCTGCTGTCCCCATTCTGGACTTCTGACCCGACCCGATCCGATCTGTCCTGACCTGATTCCTCTCCTGGACATTTCCTTCCTGCCCATTCCCTGTCTGCAGCTTCTTTGATGATCTCCTGGTATTTGACCCCGGCTTGGCTTTTGGTTTATGATTACCGTATTTCCCCTGGACTTGTATATATGCTTTGTGTTATTTGTGCACTGGTTGTCGTCACCTGTTTGTTCACCCTTGTAAATAAAACACCTTTTATTCCACTATATACAGTGTTGGTCTCCTCTGTGTAGGCACACAGTACTGGTCCATTTAGAATCTCTGACATTACTGTTTTTTAGCTTTCTATTTTTTTCAATGGGTGAAAAACGTTAAAAAAACGCTGGTGAGCCACGTTTTTATCAACGTTTATCAGCATTTATGAGCGTTTATGAGCATTTGGCTTTTTTGTGGTCAGAAAAACTACTCCTGAACAAGATTTTAGGGCGTTCAGAAAACAGCCCATAAACTTCATCGCTGATAAACGTCCAAAAATGTCCATGTGTGCATGGACGCATAGGATAACATAGAGTGGAGTTTATGGGCTTTTAAAAAAAATGCCCAAACTTCAAAAACGGCTGTTTATGAGCTACAGTGTGCATGAAGCCTTAGATTGCAAAACACAGTCTAAACATAAGGGGGCTTTTTAAATGACCCATTTCAATTCTCTCTTCACAAACCCTGTTGCCCCCAATATTTACCTGGACTACTTTACCATAAATGTACCAATATCTCAAACATGTAAAAATAGAGAATAATAAACACATCAGAATTAGTAGATATCAAAATCTCAGCTGCATAGCAATTGTCCATGAAATATAAAGGGGAAGGAGCGTGACAGTCCATAAAAACAAGTGGGAGGGGCATGACAGGCCAAATGAAAATGAATCCCAAAGAAGAACACAAAAAAGTCTCTTGTATGGCTTATAAATGTCCATAAAATTCAAAAAGTTAAATTGTCCACATTATAATATATTTTCCTAAACTATTCCCAAACCTTGTTATGTGTTCATCCATATAAACAAAACATTCTCCACCCCAAACCCTGCCTCATTGTAAGGATAGAACCAGACACATATTCTGACTCAGAAGTCAGCCTCCCAACTTTGTAAGTATATCTCACCATCAGCGCCAAAAAAAAAAAAAACATTTGATGAATAAACAACATTAAACCATTAACACTTTGCAGTTGAAATTCTGGGAATTAAAAAAAAAGTAATATATCCAGAATTGTCACCCTGACTGCTATTCAAACAAACTTTCCCCTCAATTTTTTTTTTACCAAAAACCCATTATCAAATTTTTATTTACTTCAAAAGTTTAGGTAAATCATTTGTAATTATCAGCAACATGTGCCTAGTATCCTCTACTCCCAAAATATGAGAACACAATATCCCATGAGATAACCATCTTTGTGTGTACATCTTAAAACTTAGATACTTTATTAATCAAATAATACCTTGTGCATTTATTAAATACAATACCACTTTATCATTCCACATTCATTGCCCATTTCATTTATTCTCCATTTAGAAATGTTTCCATATTTTCTCCTAAAACACCTTTTCCCATATCATATCAAATCCATAAAGTATAGATATATCATAATTTTTTTGCCAGCTAATACATAAATTACACAACCTTTAGTTACTTCCCTTTTTTCCCAAAACGTATCATTAATATCCATTTCCTAGTTATAACATTCTTAAACGTTTGTTAAACTAAAGTCATAACCCAAAAGTAAAAATCAAACGTTTTAAAAATCCCCAAGCATTGTTACAATTATTCCAATATTGTATCAATTGTATTAACTCGATCAACTTTATAATAAAATAGGTAAGCAACCCAATTGATACACTGCATGCCTCTAATAGTGGGACCTAATAGTATGTAACAGTGGTATATCCAGATGTTGGCACTCATATATATAACTGCTTAAACACAATTAAAAACCACATGCACGAATAACAATTTCCTTTGTTTTGTAACAGGCAATGTCCTTGTGCAATGCCAAGTTTCCATTTTTATATTTCAATATCAACAAATGGGCTCATCGGCACAAATACTTTTCAAACCTATAATCAAGTTTTTTTTTCATAATTAATCTTAAACAACAAATTTTTCCTACATGTAACACCACTCTAGGTCCTTCTACAAAAACCTATAATGACATTTATTGTACACCTTGGAATTCAAGGAAATTATATTAATCCAAAGTATAGTACATTTGTTGATATTGAAAAATACCTTCCAACCCTTCAACAATGTGAGGTAAGTATAGAATTAAAACTATTTCTTAAAATCAGACTCTAGCTTGAATAATCAAAATACCCCAGCTACAAGTTAAAATGTTACTCTTAAAAATTAGTATTTTGCAATTGTCTTAAATTTTCTACTTAACCACTTCAGCCCTGAAAGGATTTACCCCCTTCCTGACCAGAGCACTTTTTGCGATAAGGCACTGCGTCACTTTAACTAACAATTTTCGTACAACGTTACATTCAAAACAAAATTTATGTCCTTTTTTTCACACAAATAGTATTTTCTTTTGGTGGTATTTGCGGTTTTTATTTTTTGCGCTTTAAACAAACAAAGAGCGACAATTGTTAAAAAAAGCTATATTTTTTACTTTTTGCTATAATAAATATGCCCAAAAAATATATAAAAAATCATTTCTTTCTCAGTTTAGGTCAATGTATTCTTCTACATATTTTTGGTAAACAAAATTGCAATAATCGTATATTGATTTGTTTGCGCAAAAGTTATAGCGTTTACAAAATAGGGAATACTGTAGATTTACGGAATTTTTTTTATTATTATTTTTTATTAGTAATGGCGGCCATCTGTGATTTTTATCATGACTGCGATATTATGAGGACACATCGGACACTTTTGACACTATTTTGGGACCATTGTCATTTATACAGTGATCAGTGCTATAAAAATGCACTTATTACTGTGTAAATTACACTGGCAGGGAAGGGGTTAACAATAGGGGGCAATCAAGGTGTTAAGTGTGTCCTAGGGAATGCTTCTAACTTTAAGGGGGTGGTCTCGCTAGAATATGAGATAGGTCACAGGGAGCAGTAGATCCCTCTCATGTTGCTAGGCAGAAAAGGGGAAATACCTTTACTTCGTTGATCCCCGCTGAGCCGGCGGATGACAGGGTGGTCCCCACACACTGTGCAGGGACCGCTCTGTCTTTTCTCTGCTCTCCCCTATGGGGGGATCAGATGAACACGGACCGTCTGTCCGTGTTCGCCTGATCTGATCCGCCAGACAGATAGAAAAGTAGGTTTTTCCTCCGTCACACTTTGGCGGATTGGAGTGGGTCGGATGTCAGCGGTCATGAAAGAGTCCTTATTCAGTAGTGACATCACGTTCTCCATATATGATTCCAAATAACAGTGCCAGTGCATTGGGCAACACATTCCATGTACATACTAACAGTAGTTGCAACCTTTCAACAATAAACTTGTAATAAAACATACTTTAAATCTATACAGACAACTTCTCTTAACTAAACCCTTCCCAGCAACCTCAACATTCACTTTCCCTTCCAGCAAGTCTACGACTCACTGAATATGTAATGCAAATGTAGCAATATGCATTCTTGAGTAATAGATATGATAATGAAAAGCACCCATGAAATAAAATGTATAAGAAACCATTTTTAAAATATCATCAACTTTAATTATTCAACTTCTATTATTGAATAAGCAGAACAAAGATGGCAATATGATATGTGTTACAATTAAGTGTGTTAAAATGGGGTGTAATTGTTTAATATTAATTTAAGAAATAAGCTATTTTCACCCAGGACAATGCATTCATTATATCTGGTCTCCCACAGAAAACAGAACATAGAAATGCAATTATTTTGCTAAATATAAAATGTTAAATACCTTTTCTCATTAGCAGTATATAGCAGTCTTATGACTTTTATCAGTGTCTGGTTTAAACGTGTAGTAGGAGTTTTCATTCTGTCCTATAAGGCTGCAGGACCCCTGACCCTCTGTCTGGACAGTGCTAAAGTCCTAAGAACAAACTCTCTAGCAATACGCACCAAATGCGCATGTGCAGAGTGCCTCCAAGGCTCTGTACTATCAGGAGATGGTTTGGGGACAGTGGAAGAAGGGAAGGATCGGAGAAGACAGAAACAAACAGCTTTTTTTACACAATGCAGAGGGTTAACCCCTTAGGTTCCACAGTAAGTATAACAAGCATGCTTTACTGCATATACAGACTGATTTTACGGTTGTGGGTTTAGTAACACTTTAAGTGCAGCTCTCATCAGTTCCTCAGCCATAATACCTGCTGAGGCCTAGTAGCAATACCATCTCTGGACTAGAAATGTTGTCTCCATTAGAAAGAAATGTGAATGCGAGAACAATTTTGGGACTTAAATGAGGCACAGAGAGGAACCGGAGTGTAGAAACGATAATTTATTGATTCGCAATAACCATGACATAGTACACTCAAATGGATATTGCAGTAAAGATTTTGTTTACAGAAACTCGAATACAATAGAAAGATGAATAAATAACATAAGTGATACAAAGATATACAATAACATTCCCGTTGTAGCTCCATGTACAAATTCGTATAAAACTTTCTTTTATAAAAAGGAATAAATGTCCTTACAGATGGCGTCATTAGAGTATGCATCTTTGTAAGCTCTACGTGTTTCGATGGATAATACCACCTCGTCAGGAGCTGATGCGTATGACGTTTCTGTAAAAATAGTAAAAAGTATTGAACATATATTAACCCCAATAACAAATGAAGATATAGGGAAGGGGGACATAGACAGAAAAAAGTTGATACTTTCTACTCACTTAAAAACTCAGCATGTTACTGTAAAGCACCGAGAGGGCAGGGAGCCCCAATAGTGTCTCTACCGGGAGCTGAGGGGGGAAAGGCACCAATGGCATAGAGCAGCAAACGCCTCCCCACCTGCTTTACAGTAACATGCTGAGTTTTTAAGTGAGTAGAAAGTATCAACTTTTTCCCGTCTATGCCCCCCCTTCCCCATATAGAGCCGGCGCTGTGGCGCGGTTGATTCGGCGCCGTCGTGTCGGCCTGTATGTACCATCCGATATCTGGTGTGGGTGGTGCCTTCACACGCCGGGCTGTACGGCAGAGCCAGCTCGGGTTGGAGGGCTCCTCCCATCGCACCATGTCGGCGTAACACTGGTGGGTGGACCCTCGGGTGGATGGGCAGCTTATTTAAATCCCTGCTTGGCTTGGTTGTCTCGGCTGCTCGTGGCTGCTGGTTGTGTTTAATTTCCATAGACCTGGCCATACTGCCTATCTATGGCTAACATTTACTCACTCATATACTTCAATATGTGGCTCCGAGTTACTCCATCACTCATTACCCTCCACACTGACATTCAGATGGTATATTATCACATACTTATATTAGTTACAATCTTCACAGACATTATGGAGTCCGTACCAGAAATTGCCAGCCACGGCAGCAGAGATTTCCTCGTCCTGGCGGGGAGGCGTTTGCTGCTCTATGCCCTGGGTGCCTTTCCCCCCTCAGCTCCCAGTGTAGACACTATTGGGGCTCCCTGCCCTCTCGATGCTTTACAGTAACATGCTGAGTTTTTAAGTGAGTAGAAAGTATCAACTTTTTCCTGTCTGTGCCCCCCTTCCCCATATCTTCATTTGTTATTGGGGTTAATATATGTTCAATACTTTATACTCTTTATACGCATCAGCTCCTGACGAGGTGGTATTATCCATCGAAACGCGTAGAGCTTACAAAGATGCATACTCTAATGACGCCATCTGTGAGGACATTTATTCCTATTTATAAAATAAAGTTTTATACAAATTTGTACATGGAGCTACAACGGGAATGTTATTGTATATCTTTGTATCACTTTTGTTATTTATTCATCTTTCTATTGTATTCGAGTTTCTGTAAACATAATCTTTACTGCAATATCCATTTGAGTGTACTATGTCATGGTTATTGCTGATCAATAAATGATCGTTTCTACACTCCGGTTCCTCTCTGTGCCTCATTTAAAGTCCCAAAATTGTTCTCGCATTCACATTGATATCAGGAATGGAAGCCCTTTTCCGAGGTGCTTCATTTAAAGTCCTAACCCCCTTGTTTTTCTCCATTAGAAAGAAGGGATTTACACCCATGATGAGTGGGTACTACTCTTCATGTTGTGCCATAAAGGGAAGGCATATGAAGAATACAAGGTGTTTCTAAAGAGCCATGCATTTGCTTCAGATGTTGCAAATGTCAGGGCCTGAACTTGAACCTGGAGCCATTGCTGTGTCTGGCAATGACTCTGTTTGCTGAGCTGCCTGGAATGCTGGACAGTTCCCTGGAAAATTCCTTGGATGATCCCGCCTTTAATCTTGTTTGTCTTGAACCTTGAAATCTTTGCTCCTCCCATGAACTTCCTAATTTAAGCCATGTCTCTGCATTTCCCTTTTTGCCAGATTATTGTGCTCTCCAGCCAATATCTTGCTTTTGTCTCTCCTGCTGCTGTCCGTATCTTCTCTACCATTCATTTCCAACCTTTGGCTTGTTTCTCGACTACACTTATGCTTAATCCCAACCTGCAACCATTCATTACTGATATTAGGCTTGTTTACTGACTATGCTTCTGCTTCATCCCCACCTGCTATGTCTACTACTGGACCCTGGCTTTCGCACCTCCTGGTGGGGTGATCCTGAGGAGCGAGACCTGGTGCTAGCATGCATCAAAACCACCATCAGGAGCTCTGGTGAATACCAGTTAGTACTTAGACTTCACACCTCAGGGGAACCTGTATCATTGGCCAAGATGTCCTGCTAATATACCTGTCCCGTGGTGCTGCTCCACTGCTATAGCTACAGGCCTCTAAGCCTGACTCCAGACCGTGACACCAAATAGCATTTTGTCAGAGACTGCACAGGTAGTTTTGGGTTGCAAAAAAACCCCCACACATATTCAACTCTATGCTACTGCATTCTCCTGTCTGATGCTCCAGCTGTCCCCCATTGGCTATAAGCCTGAGAACTGAGCAATCATGTGACTGCTGATCACTCAGCTCTTAGTCTATTCAGAGTGGAGATCAGTGACTGTCACACTTGAGCACTGAGCTAGAGAGGGGGTGGGTGGAGCTGGCTTCTTATCTCTGTCAATCATACAGTTGGGTGGATCCTGACAATATGGTTATGGAACGGCTATCTGACACCTGTGGTCAGCTGTTTCTGGGTCACAGGAGTGCAAAATTAAGTGCACTCCTGAGACCCAGAAGAAAAGTACAACTAAAAAGCTTTGGTCATACTTCTCATTTAACTGCTCAGAATGTGATAGCAATAAGCACATATTTGCTTTACACTGATGCACCTTTAGATAAGACTCTACACCCACTGAAGAGATTTCACCACAATCAAGATCTAAAGAATTCAGGCAGGCAAGCAGTAAGTGTTCTCACTCACTAGGGATGAGCCCGACATTCTAGTCAAACGTTGGGGCATTCGTGGGAAATTCAAGCAACCGTGGAATGCTCTATAATGAACTGTGATACTGTCAATGCACTCAGGATCGCAGGGCATTGACGACCTCACCTGCATGTTTTGGCCAATCATAGTGTGCTCTGCTGTAAAAGCCATGATTGACCAAAGGCAGGGTGTCTTTGGCCAATCATGGCTCAGGGGGGTAAGTCCATGCCCCACACTATGTAAGGCTGCTTAGATAGCGGCCGTACATAGTGTAATGACTGAGAGCAAAAAAATGTCAATTTAAACAGCTTGCAGTTGTAAAGTATTGTCGGATCCCGGCAATATATGAAAAAATCAATGAAAAAAACAATGGAGTCCCCCCCGACCATTACCAGGCCTTTTGGGATATTAAGGGGAACATTGCACTAAAATTATCACTTGATGTCAGAAGGGGCGGTGTCACCCATTTACGTCACTGAGCGGCCCCACCCTCAGCTATATAACAGCTGTTATCGTGAAAAGGCTGCAGTCACGGGGACGCTTTCCATTGAGGCAAAGTTTTTCCATTTTCTCTTTCTCTGGTGATCTGTGCTTTGATTGAAGATGAATGGACATCGCAAGACACTTTTTTCTTAAAAAAAAAAAAAAAAAAAAGACTTGTCAAAAACTTCTGTAATTTTAACTTTTTTAACACTTTTTGGTAAATGTGTACAGGTTCAATGTAACCAATACACATAGAGGGGGTGATATCTGGGGGCCTCCTTGTTAGAGGGGGCTTCCAAGTTCCAATAAGCCCCCTGCCCGCAGACCCCCACAACCCCAACACTCTCACCCCCCCTTTTCCTACAGACTGCAAGTTTGCCTGCTCAGATAAAGGTCTGGTATAGATTTTGGGGGGACCCACACGCATTTTTTTTATTTTGCCGCAGGGTTCCCCTTAATATTTATACCAGACCCAAGGGCCTGGTAATGGACTGTGGTGGGGGGAACCCACACTGTTTTTCTCAATGATTTTTATCTATATTGCTGGATCCAACAATACATTCCAGCCAGGGGCAGTTTTAAATGACATTTTGTCCTTTAGAAATGCGCTACTTTAAAGGCAGACTAAGGAGACCCCCCCATGAATGATATTTAAAGGTATATTTCATTTTTATTTTTTCACTTTAAACATTATTAAAATCACTGCTCCTTAAAAAAAACTGCAGTTTTTAAAACTTTTTTTTGCATTAATACATGTCCCCTGGGGCAGGACCCAGGTCCCAAACACTTTTTATGGCAATAACTTGCATATAAAATTAGCACTTTTGATTCTTCACTTTTATGTCCCTTAGACTGTTCCTGTGTTCGCAAAAAATGTTTTGACTGTTCGCATGTTTTGCTGCAAACTGAACCAGGGGGGTGTTCAGCTCATCCCTGTGTCCCACATATATCACAACATCTGTCTCCCAACAACTACTGGTTGTTTAGGACCACTGTGCATTTGGCACACCCCTCTGTTTCTCCCTCTCCTGTTCAGGGACAGAGTATAGAAAGTAATTGGGGTTGAAAGCAAAGTCTGGTTCAGCTGTACATGGTAGCCAAGTAGCTTCTAACTGAAGCTTGTTCAATAAGGCCCCTTTCACACGTGTGGACCGTACGTCCGCTTTTTTATCCATCCGTTTGCGGATGAAAAAGGGACATACATTGGTCCCTATGTGATTGCGGGTGTCAGCGGTGCTAAAAATAGCCAAGGTAGCAGCACCACAGTGTGAAAGTAGCCTTAAGCTTTGACAAAAAAAGACCTGGAAGCTAATTGGTTTCTATGCAGAGCTGCAGATTTTGCACTCTCTAGTTTTAGTAAATCAACCCCATTGTTTCCTTGATTTTTAAAAGACTGAGAAACAATCTCCTGCACTGAACTTATCAGATATAAAATTGTGTTGGATTTCACTTCTGTGTTTTATTAAAACATTAAGCTGCCTGTGGATGGTACTCAGGGCCGGCCTTTGGGGTGTGCGAGCTGTGCGGCCACACAGGGCGCCATGGGCAACAGGGGCACTGTGCGGGCAACAGGGGCACTGTGCGGCCATCACAGCTCACAGAATGTGAGTCGCAGTCAGCAGGGCCGGACTGGTCTACCGGAATAATGGGAGATTTCCCGTAGGCAGCTGTGGGGCTGCAGTGCTCCATCATCAAGGAGCTGGCTGCCTGCTGACTGCCAAACACAGACCCAGGCAGGCCAGCCAGCTCAGTGATGATACACAGGAGATCATGCCTGCTGCACAGTCCGCCCTATGTGCCTGAATAGGAGGATTGGATTCAGCAGGGGGGTGCATACAGAGAAAATTGGCTTTCTATATTCCTCCATACAGCCGCTGAATGCTTGCAGGAGGGAGAGGAGGGGAATCAAGCATTCTGTGGCTGTATGGAGGAATAAAGAAAGCTAATTTCCTCTATATGCAGCTTCTTTCTGCCCCCCCTTGCCCCTCCTATGCTCTCCACCCCTGTTCTTTTTGGCTCCCCCAGTGCTCTCAAGCCCCCCTCCCAGCACTCTCCGCTCCCCACCCCCGTGATCTCTTTGTGTATG
The DNA here is from genome assembly GCA_029574335.1 of Rana kukunoris. Classification (NCBI taxonomy): domain Eukaryota; kingdom Metazoa; phylum Chordata; class Amphibia; order Anura; family Ranidae; genus Rana; species Rana kukunoris. The sequence goes on from CM056049.1 coordinate 439,789,228, forward strand.
TTTAGGTGACCAGGGGCGAGGGGTGAAGATGGGGGGGGCACCACAGGATTAGCTTGCACAGAGCGCCTGAACACCTAAGGCCGGCCCTGATGGTACTAAGTCAGCAGGTGACAATATTGCCCAAACCAGCTGGGTCTATGGACACATGTCAATTCATAATGCGGAATTTGAAATAGAACACTGGTCACAGTATAATAAATACAGAATAAAACATGCAGGTGGAAAAATATAAATGAGTTTAAGGTCTACTTTAAATAAAGCCATTTAAAGGGGCTTATGTATAATGTGTTTATTAGGAACATTTTCTTCCTGTCCACAGCTAGCAATATGTTTACAAATCTTTTTAATTTGAAAATGAAGGAGGATTGTTTTCTGTGGATTCCAGGCAAGGTGCTGAATACACAGCCAAAATATGTACAGTATATGTGAGCTGTTTAAAACGTCTGTTTTTAAAACTTTTTTTGCATTGATACCGGACCCACTTTTTATGACAATGACTTGCATATTAACCTTTAAAATCAGCACTTTAGATTTCTCCCATAGACTTTTAAAGGGTGTTCCGCGGCTTTTCGAATTTGCTGCATGGATTCCTTAATTCATGCTAATGAGCGTGGATGGAGGAATCTCCCCTGCCCAACATTGTATTCTGTCAGCCAGCAGCTGTGAAGAATTTGTATTTCCATCAAGCTAATCCTCAAACTATATCACTTTCTAGTCCTAAGTGACTGGCTAGTGAAGGTACAGCGAGAAACTAAAGCCTTGTAAACATGATCAGAAAATCGGACATCAGTTTGTCCTTTTTGTTTAAATGCTAGTCACATATCGAACATGAAGAGTTTACTAAAGTTGCAAAAATTCTCGAATGACAGAATAAAAAAATCGGAAATAATGTCATGTGTTGTAATGTATTTCTATTGTATTTTCGAACGATGATCTGGTATCGTACGAGATTTTTTTTCGGCTTGTCTGATTGGATAATATCAGATGAACTGTTGTGATTGTCTCTCGAAAGCTCTGTACTAACGATCCGATTATTGTACGATCGCTTCAAAAGCGGTATTTTTCATCTGATTTTCAGATCGTGTGTACAAGCCTTAAGGCTAGCCATACATGGTTTGAATCTCAGCCGATTTAGCAGAATGTTCGAACTTTTAATGAGTAGGCTGAATGTACCAAGTTGATTGACTGATCAACTTGGGTACAACCAGCCTGCTGGATTCTCTTGCGATTATAATATAATTACTGCCTCTCCCTCCCACTCCCGACAGGAGAAGACAATGGCACGGCAGGAGGGATTCCTGCATCAACACGATCTGAGCTGTTGGGGGAATTAAGCAAACTTAGTTTGAAGGAAAGAAATTTGCTCTGTCTATGGCCAGCCTAAGGGGGGGTCATCTTTTTTATCTCCTCCTGCCACCATCATCTACCTGTCTGTAGATGAGAATGAGAGTGATGCTATACAAGTGGCTAAATCAAATCAAATTCAGGTTTTTTAACTTATACATTTTGGAAATATATTTACATTCCCACTGTTGCCCCAGGAATTTAAAGACCCTAACAATATGTCTCTGTTTCTACTATTTTTTGAAAAATAAACTACACTACTACTCATGGCAGCAGAAGAATTTCTGGAAGGACACTTCCCTTTCATTAGGAGCTACACTGATAGATTTGTGTTTTTGACCAACACAGCAAGGAGACAAAATAATTTGCTATAACTGTGATTTAAAAAAATATTGCGGTATGTAAAAAAATATTGCAGTATGTATATTTCACGCTGAGACGATCATAATGACATCATGTTTGTTTTGCAGCCACTGTACTGGCTCTCGTCCTGTAGAGAAATGCAGTGTTCTGGGAGACAAATCCCTCATCTAATACAATGCATTAAATTGTGGCCAGGAAAAGCTCCCTAGTCCTAATGCTGGGATAGATTTTTTTTCTCAACAAACGTGACACACACTAACTACACACTAAAAGGTCTTGCAAATGCACCAGCTTAGACTTCCATCATATTTAATGTTCATTTATTCTGTATTCAAAATTCATGTTTAAGACACGAGTTTAGCAATTCAAATCATTCTAGCACAGAGATACAGTGCACAATTTCTCATTGCCATTTCAGGATTACAGTGTATAAAATCATGCCATATAATACACATCACACTGATCTTCTAATGGCTAACATCCATTATATTATCTTTTTATGATCTGGAAACAGAAACATTAGCTCATGCAACAGGCAGAGTTAATCTTGTTAATTGGTTCTCTCCTAAATACTTTGTGTTGAGAATGTCTATTGCTTTTTTTAACTTGCAGATTTTTCCCCTAATTATACTGAGACAAAGAGAAGCAGTTTCCTTCCCTGTGATTTCTCGGCTTGTCTCCTCAATGTGCTATTCAATCAGGGCCAGGTGTGAAGGAAAGTGTACATGGAACCAATTAATAAAATGATCATGCTGGTTCAAACCAAAAATACAAAGTGTAAGATTGGTGCTTTACTCATAAGCTTGTTTCAGGTTATCATGATTGATGCATTCCTTCTTATCTTTAATTAGATTAGTTACCTTTAATTCAAGGAATCATGTTGGCGACTATAGCATGGACCTGTATAGTTGAAATTTTATAACAGGAGGAAAGGATAATTTTTCTCCAAAGTACATGGGATATACAGTAACAGTTTATGTTATCATACAGTATGTTCACTCTTTGTATTAGCTAATGTAGTGCAGATCATCTAAAGTAACCATTCTATTAGTTCCACAAAGGGGTATTTTAGGGTCCGCACCCAACAGACCAATCCCTCATCAATAGGATGTTAAAGGGTTCATCTAGGAGTACATCTGCCCTAAGAATAAACTCAGGCATGTTCATACACTTGTCCAAATCTGTTTGTAAAATCCTTCCAGGAAGCAATCACTAGTGGTCGGGACATTCCCTACCTGTCAACTGCACGTACATACAGCTCAGGCAGGTTTGGATGCTACAGATGTCTGAACACACCTATACTCATCCCTGACATAAAGCAAACAGGGATAGGTATGAGGTATGGAGCAGCCACTGACATTACCAAAGGGTTACACATAAGATTCAATATGCGTAAAGCTAGAGAGGAGTGTCACAAATTACACGCATACACGATATGTTTACAATGAATGTAAAAATATTGGGCTAGATTCACGTATCTCGGCGCATCTTTATGCGGACGTAGCGTATCTTGTTTACGCTACGCCGGCGCAACGTTGAGAGGCAAGTATGAAATTCACAAAGAAAATGCGCCCAATGTTGCGCCGGCGTAGCGTATAGTTGTCGGCGTAAGCCGACGTAAGTCAAAGAAGGTGGAAGTGGGCTGGAAGTGGGCGTGATATATTAAAATGAAGCGTGACCCCATGCAAATGATGGCCTGAGCTTCAAAAAATGAACAGCGCATGTGTCGCATCCCAGTGCGCATGCTCACAGTCACGTCAAAATAACTGACTAAGATACGTCGAAACACTGCCTACGACATGAAAGTAACCTACGCCCAGCCCTATTCACGTACTACTTAAATGGCGTACACAATGTAAAATTTGACAGCGTCCGTTCCCTGGTCCATACCTTTGCATGGGTTGCACCTCCAATATAAGGAATAACTTTACGCCGGACGTAACCCTTATGTAAATTGCTTAAAACATGCGTCGGGCGCATCTACGTCCGTGAATCAGCGTATCTCTCTCATTTGCATATCTGAATCGAAACTTCCATATGCATACAGCGTAAATATACGCCCACGATACGCTGGCGTAAGAAAGTTACGTCGGTCGGAAGAAGCCTATTTTTCGACGTAACTTAGTTTGTGGGTCCGGCGCATAGATACGACGGCGCACATTTGTACTTACGCGGCGTATCTGTAGATACATCGGCGTAAGTGCTACGTGAATCTGGGCCATTGTCTATAGTGGTTTAGCACACTTCTATAAGCCAAATGTCCCAAATCCTAGGCCCAGCTTACTCGTTTATTTGTATGATATAAATGTTTTTGATTGCACCAACAGGCTCCCTGTACAAATACAATTATACTCATAAATTGTCACTAGCACATAGGCTGACTGACAACTAAAACCAGTTAACCAAACGTGCTATATTACATCCTAAAATACTTTAAGTAAAATATAAAAAATTTGGAAATATCAAGGTGGGAACTATAAAAAGAAAAAGGAACATACATTTTACAACAATAACTTAAAGTGGTTGTAAACCCATTACAACCACATTAACCTGCAGGTAAGCCTAGATTAAGGCTTACCTATAGGTGCAATAAATATCTCCCAAACCTAAAAGATTTAGGAGATATTTGCAGAAATAGGTTCACCGAAGTCTACGGCGCATGTGCCGTAGACATCGGGCGCAGGTGCTCTGAGCGTGCCGCTTCTAGCAGCGATCATGCCCTTAGTGGTGGCACCCACCCGCATGTGCGAGAGTGACGTCATCGCGGCTCGGGCCAATTACAGTGCTGGAGCCGCGATACCCGCAAGTCACTCCAGGAGAGATGGCGGCATCTGAGGAGGTTAACGAGGACCGTTGCTTCGATCTCAGTAACTAATTCTTAAAACGGAGTTCCACCCAGGAAAACAACATTTGGCTATATATCCTAAAAAAAATTAAATAAAAAAAACGTGACATTTTATTTTTTATACTAACCTGAAATACCTGTTGCTATGCGGAAGTCCGTAATCTGCCTCTTCCCCACCGCGGTGTGTTTTCTTCTGCTTCTTCTCCTTGTGAATGGGGCGCGCTGCTTTCTGGGAACTGTGTGTGTTCTCAGAGAGCAGCCGCCCATTCACAAGCTGGCGTGAGACTCACGCAGGCGCATTAGGAAATGGGCAGTGAAGCCGTAAGGCTTCACTGCCTGTTTCCCCTAGTGTGAATGGCGGCGCGGGACCTGGATCGATCGTGGGACCAGCATCGGGGGGGCCATCAGTGCGGGCAAGTAGGACAAGGTAAGTGTCCTTATTAAAAGTCAGCAGCTACACTGATAGTAGCTGCTGACTTTTAAAAAAAAAAAAATTGCGGGTGGAATCCCGCTTTAATGAGCTAGTCTGCTATACAGACTAGTTCATTATGCCTTTTTTCTCCGAGAGGATTTACTTCCTCTTTAATATTCTGTATATTCATTAAAACACTCTAAACCTTGCCTTTAAGGGGATACAAGGCCTTAAATAAAAAAATAAAATAAAAAAATAAAAAGATAAACATTTTCATGTATGGCCCATGAGAGTTAAGCCATGGGAACCCACTCAAAAGCAGCTCAGACAACTATCAAACTCAGATTGCAGTGCTTGTCATTGTTTCACCAAGGGGAACCACCACAATGCCTTGCGCTGTGTAATGGTGTAGCGAGGAGCATTGACATCTTTAAGTCAGAGCAGCTTTCTAAAGCACTGAGGACTCCCCACTGTTGCAGGGTGAAGACCAACAAGGAAGAAGACCATATGGGATTACATAGCTAGCTTTGAAAGACTTTGGAAAAAAAAGCAAGAAAATAGCATAAACTGCTGCTCGGGGACCTTCAGGGCGATAGGTGAACATAGTTGAGATTTAAGGTGAGTATAGACCAAAATAGGTCATACTATGCAATCATTTAACCGTGTATGGCATCATGTAACTTGCTCCTGTGCTATATGACAACCAGTTCACACAAACTGTTAAGCCTCGTACACACGGGCAAGAATCTCAGCAGGAAAAAAAATGTTGTTTTCCTGATGAGATTCTTGGCAAGAATCTCTTGCCGCCCAAGTGTACAAACACTCATTTCAAAAGAGTGTGGTTCTCTTGAAAGGCAAGAATGTGGGCCAAACGAAGGCCATCGCCGCAATCTTGCCTCACCCTACCTATGCCGTGGAAGCTACCGCGCATGCGTCAAAGTCATTTCTAGCATGCACAGGTTTCCACAGCGACAGGTAAGTATACACACTCTCAGGTTTCTCGTCGGGAAATAGGCCGACAGGAATCTCAACGAGAAAATAGAGAGCAGGATCTCTATTTTTCTCATCGAGATTCTGTCCAGATTTCCAGACGAGAAACCTGAAAGCCTCGTACACACGCTCGGTTTACTCGGCAAGAAAGCTCTTCTAGCAGTTTTTTTGCTGGTTCTTGTCGAGCGTGTGTATGAGGCTTCAGGCATACTGTAGCGTTTTAGACAGAGAAACAAAAAAAAAAAAACATTTAAAACAGCACAATACAATATGCATTGACAATGCTGCTGAAACAGTATTTTAAAAGATAAAAACATAACAAAAACATAAACCAAGTAAGGGCCCTTTCACACGTGCGGACGAACGGTCCGCTTTTTCTAAGTCCGTAAACTGACTTAGAATGGGGCCCTATGGGATTGCGTCCGTTAGCAGATGATGCATCCGCTAATGTCCGCAAAGATCCGCGTCCTGTCTGGATCCGGTTTTTCGGACGGAAGAAAACCCTATTTTTCTTCCGTCCGGCGGATCGGATCAGATGAATACGGTTCATCCGATTCCCTATAGGGGAGAGCAGAGAAGAGACAGGGCGTTCCCTGCACAGTGTGCGGGGACCGCCCTGTCCGCCGACAGCTCAGCGGGGATCCCCGCTGAGCCGACGGACACAAACGGAGCGCTCCGTGTGAAAGGAGCCTAACTATACAAAGTCATTTTTTGGCTTCCAGTAGAATAGCATAAATTAAACTGTAGCAATTAACCTATGTTTTATGTTTTATAATCAACGATATGTATCAAAAATAGTAGTAGGGTTTTTAATATTTATTAATATAATTATTATTATTATTATTTTTAATAACAATTCTTTGCAATTATTTTTGTTTGAAATAGTTAATTAAAAACCCAGTAATAATTACATCTCCAAATCTTTTTTTCTGTATTAAAATTGCTGCCACATGGGCTTGTTCTATTAAAGACGAATAAAATTAAAGAAACACATGCCGTGGGCAGATAGCATTCTGGTTCCCACCAACTGTGCTATGATTGTGCATTTCACTGTTGGCTGGCACAAGGTTTGCTGTTTGCTGCGTATACTCATAGCATCCAAATGAGAAAAGAAGTTTGCATTTCATGATTGGCAAATCGTTCCCTCACAGCTTTAGAATTATGGCATGACCTTATTTTATGTGATGTCAAAATAAGGAGAAGTACAGGATCAATATGTTTGTTTCCCGCCTCAAGGTGTTCACTCCAGACAGTGTGGGGGACGGAAATCCAATACTCTATTAATCTAATTTTACAACCCAAAGACCCTGTTGCCTAATGAAAGTTAGTAAATGTAGAAATTACCTGTGGGAGAAACAAAATCTTATTTCCATGTTTGTTCCTTTTTTTTTACTTATAAAAATGTTGTCAATATTACAATGAATTAAGTTAATCAATGAACTAAATTTAATAGATTAAAATGTTAACAGCCGTGGAGAAAAAAACAAGAGTACTCATCCAGCATGACCACAGTCCTGTCAATCAGGGTGATTATGTAGCAGCTACTTATCTTCCTAGGTCCAGAGTCACAACTTTCCTTGGGTGTCAGAGCTATGACCAATCAGGTATGTACTTGTCATGAATGTGTCCTCAAAGTGCAACAGTCGTCCACATAATGGCTGGGCCTCCAAACTTGTTTTAGCCTGCCCTTGTGTCTCTCCAACTTCTTAGCTTCTCTTGTGCCTCTGTTGCCACCTGCTCATGCAGTCTGTAACCACTACTCTTGGTACATTCCACCTGTTGCTCCTGGCTACAACCACTACTCCTGGTTTACTTTACATGTCAACTACTTGCGACAACCTCCTGGTATACACCACCATTCAGTTTGGTGCTGTTAGTACTGCACCTGGCATGTTCCACCTGTCCACCCCTTGCCACAGCTACTGATTTTGGTACCTTCAAAATGTCATCCCCTCACCACATCTGCGCCTTCTCCTTTAATACATATCTACCTCTGCAGCTGCTCCTACTGGTATGTTCCATCTTCCAAGTCTGCTTCTCCTAAGACTTGTAGCTCTTACATGATTTAGCTGGCTTTCTCTGTTTTCTAAATAAGGTAACTCACACACCCATACCTACTACAGGCTTTCTTTGTTTCCTTACTGGTTGACTGGCTTATACCACTCGCCACCTACGTTTCCTTACTGGTGGTCTGATAGCATCTTCCTGAGGGTAGGCACAGCTGAGACCAAACTCCTGTAATGAGGTCTATGGTAAATACCGTCTATTGCTTAGATACGGCTTCCCAGTGAGTCCAATCATAGTAAGGTCTGGATTGCTCTGTTCCATTATAAGGTTAATGCCAGTTTGTATAGCGCTACATTTTTAATCCTACTGATGCACCTATAATCGGGAATGACACACTTCAGGCACTGGCCCAAAGTGTAGCAAAGCAACGAGAATATTTCTTCCTATAAGATTTATGCTTCCCTGGGGGGTATACTGAATCCTACGCTATCCATGCCTGTCCTACAGATTTTTGGACTATATACAGGCGCACCTTTCTGTGACAGAGAAGGGTCTGGCTGTTACCTTTAGTAACAATACCTATATTTGTCTAAATGGGTGAATTTTCAAGTCTCTGCCCCCGCAGACCAAACACAGTTTTAAAGGCCTTGGATATACCCCCCCCCCCCTTTCCTATTTCATTATTTTTATTCATCCAGGTGTTTATCGTGTAATTTTGATATACATTACCCTGCAATAAACCTTATAGGAAGAAATATTCTCGTTCCTTTGCTACACAATATTTGACCGCTGGCAACAGTAGAATACCTTTTTCTCTTTCCTCTCCATATAATGATCCTTGAGGTCCAATCTGGAGTCTCCCATATGGGTTAATTGTGTGCTGATAAGATACTAAGATACTGAGACCTGTTCTTTTCGATCATCCCCAAGTGTGTCCTGACGAAGCGAAATAGCGAAACGCATTGACTCACAGGGGCTCACTGCGGTAATTATGTTATGTTCACATCATAGTTTTATGTATCTTTCTGTGTTTAATGTATGTTTTTTTTAACTCTTTCTATACTTGATATGTTTGTGAGCAATTGATTGTTAATAAAATAAAAAAAATTTTTTTTATTATACTCTCGTCCATCTTGCCTATAAAGTCCAGCCCACCATCTTTAGACGTCTAATCTACAGGTCTGCAGTGGTGTTCTTAGAGAACATTTTGTTGTTCTCTTCTAATCTCTCATCCTGTTGTAATCATGTGTTGCAGAGCAAGGCTCTGTCCCTATGGAAATGGTGTTGAAATTAACACAGAGTCTGCATAGCTAGATTGCAGAGCTACAGAGCGTAAATTTAAAAAGGGAGAAAACTGCTCTGGCTCTATTTCTTATGGGTGCGACAGGATCTCCAACCCTGTTTCCAGATCTTATAGACAGCCCGCAGGGTGTGTGCCCAGGTGCACACAGCTCATATAATGAAGGGCTGGGGAGAGCAGAAGTGAGTGGAAGGTGGAGTTGGAGCAGTGGCTGCTAGTGAGTGTCTCTGTGTGAAGATAGATGCAGTGTGCATTAAGGAGCTCAAAGCTGTGTGCATTGAAGGGCTTCAAGCTGTGTGCATTTAAAGCGGGGGTTCGCCCAAAAATCAACTTTCTGCAATTAGATCCAGCATACTGCTGACATCTGCAGTATGCTGGTCTTTTTTTTTTTTTTTTGTATTTATCGTTTTAGCTGGGTTTCTTATCTGGCTCTGAGCGGTGATTACTTCCTGGTATAGGCGTTCCCGAAGGCAAGCGTAGTTGATTGACGGGCTTGGATAGCCGAAGTGACGCTCGGCAATTTACACAGGCGCAGGCGTCGTATAGCGCCGTAAACAGCCGAATGTCGCCTCGGCTATTTTCGGAAGGCGTGACGCGCTATCCAAGCCCATCAATCAACTGCGCTTGCCTTCAAGAATGCCTACTCCCCGCAGAAATCCCCGCTCGGAACCAGATAAGAAACCCGGCTAAAACGATAAGTGCAAGAAAAAAAAAAAAAAGACCAGCATACTGCAGATGTCAGCAGTATGCTAGATCAAATTGCAGAAAGTTTTTGGGTAAACCTCCGCTTTAAGGATCCCTAAGACTGTACTGTTGGACTGGAGGAGCTGGTGGTTTAAGGGATCGGTACCTATGGCAGCAGTGCTATTGAAGAGTAGCCAGATGGGCTGGTATTTTCATTTATCTTTGAATGTCGTTTAAACCCCTGCGTGGGATTCCTGAGTGGTCTTTTGTTTTGTTTTTTTGTTTTTCCTCATTAAATAAAGTGGGCTACCAGGCCCTTAATGATACGATACATGCCTGTTTGGCATATAAACGCATCTGCCATGAGAGCTAACAATCCCCTATGTCACAGATGTCCATACTGTTGTTCTATAGCAGCTTTGGGATAACAACCTTCATGCAAAAAATGGAGAGCTGTGTTTTTGAGGTCCCTAAAGTGTCATTCTTAGGACTGGGATAAGGTTTGCTTTGGAGGAGTGAAGGCATTTGAAGAACTTAATGCATTACATTACAATGCTAACAATTTTTTACTGAACACAACACCCACAAACTGCCAATAGGTAAAACCTTGGATAGTGAAAAGAATCAAAGAAATCATGCTCTTATATCATAAAAAATACATGTCACCATAGTAAATAAATAATATTGAATAAATAAATAAATACATCTTCAATTAAATCAGAAAAAATACCTAAAAATTGTGAAGTCCGTGTATAGACCCCACACATGAATAACGTCCTCAGTTAGTATAGGAAAGGTTCCTCTCCACCCACATGCAGACACACAATTCACTCACCAGACTTAATTGATAGGGAGTCAAATTACGCATATGGGAAAATCCAAGATTTTATACGTGAGGTTATCCGAATGAATCCAAACCACTGCTGTAATCCTTTCAATACATGTACATAGCGTATTCAAAACTTGAGTTTTGCCATTTAGAGAGGGAGAGGAAAGAACGCTCTCATGGTGCAGTAATTCAAAATCATTTATTTTAAAAAAAGTGTCATTGCACTTACATCAAAGAAGAGAGGGATCAGCATGTATTGTATAGGAATCGCCAGTTAGCGCTCTATCTGTGCTCCAGCTGACCGTAAACGACACATCTCAAACACCACCTATAATATTTCATCAGACATCTTCAGGGGTAACGTGCTTGTATAAACCCCAGGTAGGTCTAATGGGCCATAATTTTAATGATATTCAACTTTACCATCACCTACAAACCTGCCACTGACAACTTGCAAGCAAATTCCCTTTTCAAATCTTCTGATTTGGGGTCTCTATGGTCATAGTCCCATCCTGCATTCTTACTACTCCCTCTGTTTCACAGCCCAAGGTTCCTTTGTGCTGCTCCTTAGTATCTCCATTTCTCCAGAAAACAGCGTTACGTTGGGGCCCATCTTTAGAAATCTACACACTAGGTCTGTGGTCTTGGTCCATAAAAATCTCCAGCAGCTTTGGGCCAACAACCTTTATATAAACTAGAGAAATGCATCTTTGCAGTCCCCAAAGTGCAATTTTCGACATCATTTGGAACATGGTTTGTGCATAGACCTTTCCAAAATGTCTGCAGTATTAGATTGACTTCTACCCACCTGGCTTAAAGCCATGTAGAGATTTTTGTGATTCTACTACTATTCATCTATTATTAACAGTTCTACCCTGGTAGCCCTATTTTGGAAGGCAGCTAATGCCAAATACTGGTCCGAAAAAAAATGCTATTAACACTTTTCTGGATCTCAAGAAAGCCTTACCTTCTGATCCTGGCTTATACGATCCAGAGGACCTTGAAAAAAGCCCTCCCTCCTTAAAGTGCTTGCTTCTTCCTTTGGTAATGAGGTGATGCATCTTCAGGTTGTGCCTGGCATAAAATTGATCATGTGCTTCTTTCTGTTGAGAGGCTTACTTGAAGGATCAATTCACTCCCATAATTTTTTTTACCAACCACAAAAAATTGCTGTAGTAACAAACCACCCAAAGATTAAACGCTCAGGCAAGCTTGATGGGCCCTATTCTTCTCCATTTTCAACTTCTACCATCATTTACAAACCTGGCACTAGCAATTCCCAAGCCACTTCTCTTTCCAGATATTTCAACATCTCCATCTTTAATTGTTTGCCAAAGTTTCAACAATCGTTGATCCTTCTAGCATCCCTGCTACTACCTCTGTATTGCAACCCAAATTTCCACTTTGCTTCACTGCACCTTTGAACTCCTTAGTCTCAGAGACAGAGTTCCCTGGTGGGCTCATGACTCTTAATTTGCATGGCACCTGGGCATCCACCATACATGTGAACTTCTTGTACACTCCTATGTGTGGCCCAACATGTGATGTGACATCACAGATTTCATCTTTGCCTGCCCTGTGTGCACTGAAGCTAAAGTCTTTAACACTCCCTCCAGTATCCTTTAGCTCCTACCTATCCTGGACACAAATACCTACCAAAACCCTAGACCCAAATTGCACTACAACTGACCAAGTATGTTTGTATCCATGTCTGATTCAAAAGATATTCCACTTGCCATGTGCTGATAATTTTACATTCTAATTCTATAATTACTCACTGATTGACTAGCTCATCCTATTAGATTCCAACATTTCCTCACTGGTCAACTAGCTCCTACCACCAGTTTCCCCCTTCCCTCACTGGTTAACTGTCTCTACCTGGTTAATCACATATTCCTGCCTTGTTTGCTAGTACATGAGGAAGTGCCCTGGGGGCAGGACACAGATAAGTCCAAACCTCTGAGTGCAGATCCCTGGTGAATGCTTCCCATCATTTATCCTTTGCTCCAGGGTGAACACAGTCATGGTCAGGGTAAAGTCAGTTCCCTTTGTTCCTGTTCGGTTTATGACAGATGGGGTAGGTACAGACACATAATTTTCAAGTGCATAAGGTACAGGTTTGCTGATTCATTCAAGGAAAGAGTGTAATGCCACGTACACACAACCATTTTTCATGATAAGAAAAATTACATTTTTTTAAGTGGTCGTGAAAAATGGTCATGTGGATGCCCCAGAGCATTTTTCTCAACGAGAAAAATGGGTGAAAAAAATGTAGAACCTGCTCGTTTTTTTTCTCGTCGTTTTTCACGTCGTTCTTTTTAACGTCGTCAAAAATGGTCGTGTGTACGCTTTAAAGAGGGGGGAAAAACGCGTATGCTCAGAAGCAAGTTATGAGATGGGAAATTAGCAAAAGCAGCCCAAAGGGTGGCACCATTAGAATGGAACTTCCCCTTTATAGTGCCGTCGTACACGTTGTCGTACATGTTGTACGTCACCACGCTTTGCTCAAGCATTTTTTTTTCACAAACACGTGTATGCAAAAACTGGATATTTTTCTGTCATCTTTTTTCTTTTTCTTTTTTATTACTGTCGATTGATTCTAGGTAACACCTAACCAGCGGCGCTTAGACGTTCACCCCCCAGTGGGTATTTGGCGCCTAACCAAGCTTAAAATCAAATCAAATCAAGGCAGGCTTGAGAGGAATCACGACAAATCACATTGAGAAAAACTTACACGACATGAATAACGGTCATGTGTAAGCGGCATTAGTATGTGAATTCATTGCAGTCTGTAATTTTAACAAAAAAAGAAAAGAAACAAGATATACCTGTGCTCAGATCCCAGGAGCTTGTATATGCTTAAAAAACTACCAGGTGCTAAAAGAGTGTGACCACTTGTTAATAGGGATGAGCTTCGCATTCGAAACAAACGTATGTTCGACTCGAACATCGTCCGTTCGATCATTCGTCGAATTTCGAACAAAAACGATCGTTCGCGGCAAATTCGAGTGAAACGAAACGACCGTTTTTAAAACTTTTTTCCATTGATACTACTATCAATGGAAAAAAAGTTTTAAAAACAGTCGTTTTTTTCAGGAGTCCTGCTCCTGAAAAAACAACCGTTTTTAAGACTTTTTTCCATTGATACATGTTCCCTGGGGCAAGACCCGGGTTCTGAAAGGCGTTTTCCAACAATAACCTGCTCCTGAAAAAACGACCGTTTTTAAGACCTTTTTCCATTGATACATGTTCCCCGGGGCAAGACCTGGGTTCTGAAAGACGTTTTCCAACAAAAAATTTGTCTTTAAAATTATCGTTTTTGAATTCGAACGTTCGAGTCCCAAAGACTTCAATGGGGTTCTAAATGTTCGAACGATCGACTGTTCGACGGTTCTGGTGCGAACCGAACGCGGGGGTGTTCGGCTCATCCCTACTTGTTAACACTAAAAATATTGTATGAATCCTCTGCACACTGCCATACCCTTTCTAGCAAACATTGCAATAAAAAATAGGGATATTTAGTTCACACTGTGTGACCTATATATGCCTATCTTTATTGCAATGTTTCATCCAGTATTTTGCCATTTTAACAAGTCACTATTTTAACACAATCTCTTCTGCTCAGTAGATGATTTAAAAGATTGCAATTTAACATCATATGCAATATATTTCATTTTTCAAATTCAAGAATAAAATATTTTTTGAAATGTTTCTTTTATTACTTATACTGCAGGGATTATCAAAGTCTTGGGTCCATGAATGGATCATCAGTACAGTGCTGGTCAACTTTCTTGATATAAGGGGCCTCAAGTGCAGACCCTGACATCACCAAACAACCACACATAATATTCAGTAAATGGTTCAGAAATTGTAAACCGGAGACCGTGGACATTTTAGGAGACAGTTATAAATTGGAGATACAATACATGAGACTAATTCCATATATGTGCTTCCTACAGCCCCCTTAAAAAATATTTTTGCAGTGTTTTATATTTCTGTCTTCAAGAATAGATACAAGAGGTCATAGGAAAAAACATAAAAGAGAAAAGGGATGAACAACACAGAGAGAAATAAGATATTTAGTTGTAATATATAAACCAAGCCACATGCGGCCCTGGCCTTACACATATTAAGCCACTATCTGACACTAACACCTTGTAAGGGTAGGGTAGTAGGTAGGTGACATGTCCTTCATGCCCTCCTTATCATTGAGTGTCAACCAAGAGTCACATGAGAGGTCTACCCTGGCTGGGTTCTTCTGGGCTACGCTAGGCACTCTGGTTAGAGTCACTGCCACATGGGGTACCTTTACTGGAACAGATGGCTCTAATAAACTCTCTAGATGTTACTGTACATCACCACAGTAACTGATGCATTAAGGAGGGACACACAGAGCCCTTGCCCTCTCCAATTGTCCAGCGTAATACAGCTGCTTCACTCCCAGTAATGTTATGGAGCCCTGCCATGCACCAAGCACTGACTCCATGCATGCACTTCACTTAGCGGTTCCTCTTCCGTACCTGTGTACAGGCTGGGGAGCTCTGCAGTGCTGATCTGCTCCCCTTGCTATGGGAGACAGGCCTGCTCATTGAGTGCCAACAACTGCTTCTGTTAGAGGCCATTCCATCTGTCACACGTACATGCTTACTACAGGCTGCTAGAGAAATCTTTGTTACCCTTGGTAACCACTGTTTCTTCACACAGTGTTAACTCTTGAACCATTATGCTCATATTCCAATGTGCTTAGTGATCTAGCTGTAGACTCTGTGTGCCAGTTAATTGCATTACACCCATAGAGTAACTTCAGACTAGGCAAATACAATGTTTTAAAAGCTTTACTCAAGAATAGGTTAAAGGGGTTGTAAAGGTACATTTTTTTTCCCTAAATTAATTTCCTTTACCTTAGTGCAGTCCTCCTTCACTTACCTCATCCTTCGATTTTGCTTTTAAATGTCCTTATTTCTTCTGAGAAATTCTCACTTCCTGTTATTCTGTCTGTAACTCCACACAGTAATGCAAGGCTTTCTGCCTGGTGTGGAGTGTGGTGCTCACCCCCTCCCTAGAGTTCTGCACATTGAAGGTGGTGGGGCACCTTGGCGCTTGGAATATCTGGCCATCAAGAATTCTTTCTTCACAATAACTTTCACTAATCTGGACTTTGCGTATATTTTGGGTCATTGTTTCTATTGGTTTACACACAAAGACTGAAGCAATCATATGAAATTAGCGTGGCAATCTGGACTTTATATTTTGTAGAATGCTAGAAGATGGAAGATCAGTACTCTCAACTTCTCAGGCTCTATTGCATGTGCTTAAATGGAAAATGCTGGCAGATGGAGAAAGTAGAGAGAAAATATTATCAGTCTGCCATTGTCCTTTTAATTTTCGAATCACAGATTTGTTGTTGTTGGTTGAAGACAAGGGACATGCTTGGCATAGTAGCACTGTGGTAGGAAGGCACTGAACAACATTACTGCACAGTACTGTCTCTTTAACCACTTCCCGCCCGGCCAATAGCAGATTTACGGCCGGGAAGTGGTTATGAAATCGTGACTGGACGTTCTCAAACGTCCTGCATGATTTCATGCCGCGCGCGCCCGTGGGGGCGCGCAGCGCAGCGATCGCTGATGCGGGGTGTCAGTCTGACACCCTGCATCACCGATCTCGGTAACGAGTCTCCGGCGGAGGCTCACTACCACATGATTAGCTGTGTCCAATCACGGCTGAATCACAATGTAAATAGGAAGAGCCGTAGATGGCTCTTCCTCACTCACGTCTGACAGACGCGAGTACAGGAGAGCCGATCAGCGGCTCTCCTGACAGGGGGGTTCACGCTGATTGTTTATCAGCGCAGCCCCCCCTCGTATGCCCACACTAGACCACCAGGGATGCCCACACTGGCAGTGCAAAAAAAACGTAAAAAAAAACAGGATTTAAAAAAAAAAAAAAAATACAGGTAAAAAAAAAGAAAAATGCCAGTCAGTGCCCACACATGGACACTGACTGGCAACATATACATCAGTGCCACCCCTCAAAGTCCATCAGTGCCACCCCACAGTGTCCTTCAGTGCCACCCCTCCGTGCCAATCCATGCCCAGTGCCCACCTATCAGCGCCCATTTGTGCCACCCATAAGTACCCATCAGTGCCACCCATAAGTGCCACCCATGAGTGCCATTCTGTGCCGCCTATGAGTTCCCAGTGCTGCCCATGAGTGCCCATCAGTGCCGCCTATGAGTGCCCATCAGTGCCACCTATGAGTGCCCATCAGTGCGACCTATGAGTGCCCATCAGTGCCTCATACCAGCGCCGCCTATCAGTGCCCATCAGTGCCACCTCATCGGTACCCATCAGTACTACCTCATCAGTGCCGCCATATAAGTGCCCGTAATTGAAAGAGAAAACATACTTATTTACAAAAAAGTTAACAGAAAAAAATAAAAATGTATTTTGTTTTCTAAATTTTCAGTCTTTTATTAGTTGCTGCGCAAAAAATAAAAACCGCAGAGGTAATCAAATACCACCAAAAGAAAGCTCTATTTGTGGGGAAAAAAAGGACGCCAATTTTGTTTGGGTACAGTGCAGCATGACCGCGCAATTGTCATTCAAAGTGCGACAGTGCTGAAAGCTGAAAATTGGCTTGGGCGGGAAGGTGTGTAAGTGCCTGGTATGGAAGTGGTTAAGGGAGCACAGGATCCATATTTTTTTCATGTACCCAGGTAATAGAAAATAATGTTTCACTTCAACAGTAAAAGAAAACAAAACAAAGTCCTTCGAGTACCTCAGAGTTTGGGCAGTAGGCTTTCACTCAGTCTCAACAACTCACGGTCTAATGAGTGAACCCTCCAAGTGCTCTCACGCAGCAAATAGTCCACAGCAAATCAGTTCACTATCCATTGAGTTTTTTTAAAGTGCCATAACACATATTCTTCCTGTGAGACTTTTCAGCCCTACTATAATGGGCCAGGTGTCAGATTCTTAAAGAAAGACTGAGCTATTTTCTATTTCAGTGATAAGACTACCTACCGTATATATTCGAGTATAAGCCGAGTTTTTCAGCACATTTTTTTGTTACATATGTTACTGTGACATACTCTGCAAGATACTTTAGGGAAAGGTTCCTGCTTGTGCTTGTAGGGAGAGAAATATATAGGAGTCTGTCCTGCTTCTGAAATCTAATTACACCAGCACTGCATATGTTCCTGTGAAATACTCTGCAAGATACTTTAGGGGAAGGTTCCTGCTTGTGCTTGTAGGGAGAGAAATATATAGGAGTCTGTCCTGCGTCTAAAATCTATTTACACCAGCACTGCATATGTTACTGTGAGATACTCTGCAAGATACTTTAGGGGAAGGTTCCTGCTTGTTCTTGTAGGGAGAGAAATATATAGGAGTCTGTCCTGCTTCTAAAATCTAATTACACCAGCACTGCATATGTTACTGTGAGATACTCTGCAAGATACTTTTCTTGCAGTGTTTCCTCCATATCTGTACATGTGAGATAAACACTTTAGCTAGTGTTCTTCTATTGTGCTATTCAAAAAACACCCAATTTGGTGCAAAAAAATATATTTTGCAGTGTTTGCTCCAGTGTTTGCTGTGTTTCCTCCAGATCTGTATGTGTGAGATAAACGTGTGAGATAAACACTTTAGCTAGTGTTCTTCTATTGTTCTATTCAAAAAACACCCATTTTGGTGCAAAAAAATATATTTTGCAGTGTTTCCTCCAGTGTTTGACGTGTTTCCTCGAGATCTGTACATGTGAGATAAACACTTTAGCTAGTGTTTTTTTTATTTTTATGTATTTTATGTTATTTTAAGTTATTTCCCTATCCACATTTGTTTGCAGAGTACTTGCCATGCTCTTACCAACATTTTGCTGCCATTTGCAGCCCTCTAGCCCTTTGCATTACTTTTTTAGAGACATTTTAGTAGTCAAAAATTTGGGTCCCCATTGACTTCAATGGGGTTCGGGTTCGGGGTCAAGTTTGGGTCAAGTTCGGGCCCAGAACCCGGACTTTTTTCCGAAGTTCGGCCGAACTTGTCGAACCCGATCATCCAGGTGTCCGCTCAACTCTAGCGGTGACTTATAGCGGGACTGCAATAATGCAGTGGACAGTCAGACACTGACACTTTGTGGGAACCAGTGACACTAATACATTGACCACTGGGCACTTAAACCCCCTTAACACCTTAAGGACCGCCGCATGTACATTTACGTCGGCAGAATGGCACGGACAGGCACATCAACGCACCTGTACGTAGCTGCCTTGACATGGGTCGGGGGTCAGGTCGGGACCCCCCCCTGGTACATACGGCGGTCCCGGTGGCTGTAGGAGCGATCCGTGCTGAGGGGGCGGCGGTTCGTTTTTGTCCGCCCCCTCCAGATCGCTCCCAGCCAATGCGCGCACTCGCCTGTGTGTCATTTCCTCCTTCTGTGTAAACACAGGAAGGGGGAAGTGATGTGATCTCTGCTCTCAGCGTTTTTTTCAACCGCCGCTGAGGAGAGATCACATCACATACTAAGTCTGCACAACACTACACTGACACCAGTACACGCAGGCACACTTAACCCCTTGCGATCACCCCCCCTCCCCCTGTCACAGTGTCACTGAATACAGTGATCATATATGTATGATCACTGTATTTAGTGTCAGTGTGACAGGCAGTGTGACAGGCAGTTAGTGTTAGGTCCAGGGTAGCCCCCGTACCCCCCCTAATAAAGTTTTAACCCCTTGATAACCGCCCTAGTTAACCCGTTCACTCCCTATTGCCAGCGTCACTAAGCGATAATTTTTCTGATCGATGTATTAGTGTCGCTGTTCCCGCTAGGTAGCTATTTTTTTTTATTGCGATTTTTTTTTACTAAAGACATGAGGCTAAATACATTTTGGCATAAATGTTTGACTAAAATTTTGTTTATTTGATTTTTTTTATAACAAAAAGTAAAAAATATTTTTTTTTTTTCAAAAATGTCGCTCTATTTTTGTATATAGCGCAAAAAATAAAAATCGCAGAGGCGATCAAATACCACCAAAAGAAAGCTCTATTTGTGGGAAGAAAAGGACGCAAATTTTGTCTGGGAACCAGATCGCACGACCGCGCAACTGTCAGTTAAAGCGACGCAGTGCCGAATCGCAAAATGGGGCCTGGTCCTTTACCTGCATTTTGGTCCGGGTCTTAAGTGGTTAATAACCAGACCAATTTTCAGCTTTCGGTGCTCTCACAGTTTGAATGACAATAACTCAGTCATACAACACTGTAACCAAATGAAATTTCTGTCCTTTTTTTTCCCACAAATAGAGCTTTCTTTTGGTGGTATTTGATCACCTCTGCGCTTTTTATTTTTTTCACTATAAATGAAAAAAGAACAAAAATTTGGTAAAAAAAATGAATTTTTCTTCATTTCTATTATAAATTTTTGCAAAAAAGTTATTTTTCTTCAAAAATGTAACCTAAAATGTATACTGCTAAATATCTTTGGTAACAAAACAAAAAAAATGTGCATATTATTTAGTCTGGGTGAAAGTTATAGGGTCTACAAGCTATGGTATCAATTACTGAAAATTGATCAATTTGATCACATCTGATATATTGACAGCCTCTCTCATTTCTTGAGACCGTAACATGCCAGAAAAGTACAAATACCCCCCAAATGACCTATTTTTGGAAAGAAGACATTCCAAGGTATTTAGAAAGAGGCATTGTGAGTTTTTTTTCCAACAATTCTTTGCAAAATCAAGTTTTTTTTATTTTAATTTTTTTTCCACAAAATTTTCATATTAGCGGGTTATTTCTCACACACAGCATATGCATACCACACATTACACCCCAAAACACATTCTGCTACTCCTCCTGAGTATGGCGATTCCACATGTGTGAGACTTTTACACAGCGTGGCCACATACAGAGGCCCAACATGCAGGGAGCACCATCAGGCGTTCTGGAACACCCAGACCAATTCTGACATTCCTCTCCTACATGGAAAAATCATCATTTATTTGCTAGAAAATTACATAGAACCCCAAAACATTATATTTTTAGCAAAGACCCTAGAGAATACAATGGTGGTCATTGCAACTTTTTATCGCGCATGGTATTTGCACAGCAATTTTTCGAACGCGTTTTTTGGAAATAAAACAGTTTTGTGCTTTAAAAAAAAAAACAGTAAAGTTAGCCCAATGTTTTTGCATAATATGAAAGATGAAGTTACGCCAAGTAAATAGATACCCAACATGTCACCCATCAATATTGCACACGCTTGTGGAATGGCGCCAAACTTCGCTACTTAAAAATCCCCATAGGTGACGCTTTAAATATTTTTACTGGTTACATCTTTTTAGTTGGAGAAGAGGTCTAGGGCCAAAATTATTGCTCTCGCTCTAACGTTCGCAGCAATACCTCACAAGTGTGGTTTGAACACCGTTTTCATATGTGGGCGGGACTTACGTGTGTGGTTGCTTCTGTATACGAGCACACGGGTACAGGGGCGCTGTGAATTTTTTTTTATTGTTCATTTTACTTTATTTATTTTAGTTTGACATGTTTTTCCCAAAAAATAAATGTTTTGATTACTTTTATTCCTATTACAAGGAATGTAAACATCCCTTGTAATAGGAATATTGCATGACAGGTCCTCTTTACAGTGAGATACAGGGTCAATAAGAACCCACATCTCACCTCTAGCCTGGGAAGCCTGAAAAAAAACATTGCAAAGTATTGCGCAGGGAGTATTGCAGAGTATTGCGCAGGGAGTATTGCAGAGTATTGTGTCGGGGGTATTGCAGAGTATTGTGCGGGGGTATTGCAGAGTATTGTTCAGAGTACTGCGCAGGGGGTACTGCAGAGTATTGCGCAGGGGGTACTGCAGAGTATTGCGCAGGGGGTACTGCAGAGTATTGCGCAGGGGGTACTGCAGAGTATTGCGCAGGGGGTACTGCAGAGTACTGGCCGGGGTATTGCAGAGTATTGCGCAGGGAGTATTGCAGAGTATTGCGCAGGGAGTATTGCAGAGTATTGCGCAGGGAGTATTGCAGAGTATTGCGCAAGGGTATTGCAGAGTATTGCGCAGGGGGTATTGCAGAGTATTGCGCAGGGGGTATTGCAGAGTATTGCGCAGGAAGTATTGCAGAGCATTGCACAGGGAGTATTGCAGAGTATTGCGCAGGGGGTATTGCAGAGTATTGTGCAGGGGGTATTGCAGAGTATTGCGCAGGGGGTATTGCAGAGTATTGCGCAGGGGGTATTGCAGAGTATTGCGCAGGGGGTATTCAGAGTATTGCCCAGGGGGGTAATGCACAGTATTGCAGGGGGTTGCAGGGATGGCTAAGCAGGGATGGATGGATCTGTGACTGCAATAGTCACAGATCCATCCCACAGCGCTGCTACCATCCGCGCTCTCCTCTCACACTGTACCGATCGGTACAGAGAGATGAGGGAGGAACCGGCGTCATCAAATGACGCCGGTTTGTTTACATGTGATCGCTCTGTCATTGGACAGAAGCGGTCACGTGTTAAACAGCCGCTATCAGCGGCAATTTACCGCGATCCGTGATCCGCCAGGTCCCCTGGACCCAGCGGTCACGGACATTCCTGTGTGCGCGCCCTGGGGGCGCGCACGGGAGAGCGACTCTGGGAGGACGTTACAGAACGTCCTCCCAGAGTTAAGGAACAACCTTGACCTTGCAGCCGTTATTTTACGGCCTGCGGTGGTTAAGTGGTTAATCAGTGCTAAAAATATGCACTGTCACTGTACTAATGGCATTGGCTTGGAAGGAGTTATAGATCTAGGGCGATCAAAGGGATAACTGTGTGTCTAGCCAGTGTTTTAGTTTTTACCATGTGTGCTGCTTTTGCTAGGGGAAGACGTGGATTTGAGTCCCTGATTGGCAGGATCACAAAATCCATCCCTTACTCCCTGTCAGAATGGAACTCTGTCTTGTTTACATAGGCAGAGCTCCATTCTGAGTCTCTGCCCGACGATTGGTGGGTGATGGCAGACATTGAGTGCCTAAAACATGCAGATCAGCTTCTGTTGTGAATAATCAGCATGCTCCCCCTGCACGCAGCTGACACCCTGTAGCAGTTAAACTGCTATTTGGTGGTCAGCAAGTGTTTTTTTTAGTTTTGGATGAAGTGATGAAGGATTAGAACACTTGTCAGATTTTTTATTGCTGTCTGTGCTTTTCTTGGTAAGATTTACCATTTTTATTTGACCTGTTTACTGTTATCACCAAAAGTAAAAGTGAAAGAAAATCCCAAATTTTGGGTTGTCATCAAAACAGTAACAGTGGGGAAGTCTTTCAGTGGAGATATTATAGGCCTCCTCTACCCAAATATTAAAAAAAAATGTGTATGTTTATCTGTTGACTTAAAAATAGGTATACTATGTACATGGTAATACATAACAAACATGTAATGAGATTTTCTAAAATTTGACTGCAAAAGAGGAAATACACTTTAAGGTATTTAAGCATTCAGAATGTTTAATGATAACACTGCTAAACATATTAAGTATCTGAACCAGTGGAAATGCATTTATATGTTTCTGCTTTTGCTTTTCTCTTTGCTGCAAGCTTACTGAATATTTTTGGATCATAAGTATCCCATCTGCTACTGTACATTTAAAAGCTGATCACATCAGATTAGTGTTCACAATGTGCATGTTTCTTTTGGTTGTCTATTTCTGTTTCCAGTGCAACCCCACCTTGAACTCCAACAGAAGGTGCTATGTTTCAGCTAGATAAATTGGGATACATTTAGCCAAGTTCCTGAGATGATTTAACAGCATGTGACATATAACAAAAATTATTGGTTTGGCGTAACAGTAACAATAACATAAATGACCCGATATAAATAAATCAAAGTAAAAAACACATATGAGGTGCAAGATTTGTACATAATTCAGAACAATAAATAAGGCAAGAATCAAAAGAAAAAACTAAAGCCTATTTTAACAGTAAAATTGCCTTTGTAAACAGATTGTCTTAATACTTTGGTTAAGTCTTTAAACCTTGAAAAATAGCGAAACATATTCTGTTGAAAGAAGACACATGTGAAATGTGACACTACCATGCTTAACTCCTTCACCACTGCAGTGGTTTAATCTGGATTGGCTTCATTGAGAATATGTTTTGGCAAGAGTGAGAAATTAGCTTTTTAGTAATTTTTGTATGAAAATGTAACACAATCATAGAAAAACAAAACAGTGTTTTCCTGACTGTCTATTTTCTTAACAAATCAGTGAAATTAAATACTAAGGGAGAGGGTCCTAATGCTAAAGGTTGAGTTTAGGTTTTGATATGGATACTCATTATTCATTAACAATATTGACCAAAGATATTTTTAGCCATATACAGTGCGGAAAATAAGTATTTGAACACCCTGCTATTTTGCAAGTTCTCCCACTTGGAAATCATGGAGGGGTCTGAAATTGTCATCGTAGGTGCATGTCCACTGTGAGAGACATAATCAAAAAAAAAATAATCCAGAAATCACAATTTATGATTTTTTAACTATTTATTTGTATGATACAGCTGCAAAGAAGTATTTGAACACCTGTCTATCAGCTAGAATTCTGACCCTCAAAGACCTTTTAGTCTGCCTTTAAAATGTCCACCTCCACTCCATTTATTATCCTAAATTAGATGCACCTGTTTGAGGTCATTAGCTGCATAAAGACACCTGTCCACCCCATACAATCAGTAAGAATCCAACTACTAACATGGCCAAGACCAAAGAGCTGTCCAAAGACACTAGAGACAAAATTGTACACCTCCACAAGGCTGGAAAGGGCTACAGGGAAATTGCCAAGCAGCTTGGTGAAAAAAGGTCCACTGTTGGAGCAATCATTAGAAAATGGAAGAAGCTAAACATGACTGTCAATCTCCCTCGGACTGGGGCTCCATGCAAAATCTCACCTCGTGGGGTCTCAATGATCCTAAGAAAGGTGAGAAATTAGCCCAGGACTACACGGGAGGAGCTGGTCAATGACCTGAAAAGAGCTGGGACCACCGTTTCCAAGGTTACTGTTGGTAATACACTAAGACGTCATGGTTTGAAATCATGCATGGCACGGAAGGTTCCCCTGCTTAAACCAGCACATGTCAAGGCCCGTCTTAATTTTGCCAATGACCATTTGGATGATCCAGAGGAGTCATGGGAGAAAGTCATGTGGTCAGATGAGACCAAAATAGAACTTTTTGGTCATAATTCTACTAACCGTGTTTGGAGGAAGAAGAATGATGAGTACCATCCCAAGAACACCATCCCTACTGTGAAGCATGGGGGTGGTAGCATCATGCTTTGGGGGGGTTTTTCTGCACATGGGACAGGACGACTGCACTGTATTAAGGAGAGGATGACCGGGGCCATGTATTGCGAGATTTTGGGCAACAACCTCCTTCCCTCAGTTAGAGCTTTGAAGATGGGTCTAGGCTGGGTCTTCCAACATGACAATGACCCGAAGCACACAGCCAGGATAACCAAGGAGTGGCTCTGTAAGAAGCATATCAAGGTTCTGGCGTGGCCTAGCCAGTCTCCAGACCTAAACCCAATAGAGAATCTTTGGAGGGAGCTCAAACTCCGTGTTTCTCAGTGACAGCCCAGAAACCTGACTGATCTAGAGAAGATCTGTGTGGAGGAGTGGGCCAAAATCCCTCCTCCAGTGTGTGCAAACCTGGTGAAAAACTACAAGAAACGTTTGACCTCTGTAATTGCAAACAAAGGCTACTGTACCAAATATTAACATTGATTTTCTCAGGTGTTCAAATACTTCTTTGCAGCTGTATCATACAAATAAATAGTTAAAAAAAATCATACATTGTGATTTCTGGATTTTTTTTTTTGATTATGTCTCTCACAGTGGACATGCACCTACGATAACAATTTCAGACCCCTCCATGATTTCCAAGTGGGGAGAACTTGCAAAATAGCAGGGTGTTCAAATACTTATTTTCCGCACTGTACCACTGTCATAACTGGTCATTTAGGGTATGTTCATACCAGTGGCTGGTGTGTAGCGCAGTTTGGTCGAGATCAGCGTAGTGATGATGTTCAAATCTCGGTGCATTACACTGTTATCCATTACTTTTTTAAACAAACTTTATTGAGATGTCACCCAGACATCTCATAGGCCGCGTACACACGATCAAATTTGTCCGCTGAAACTGGTCCGACGGACCAGTTCAGCAGACAAATTCGATCGTGTGTATGGGCTAGCGGACATGTCTGACCGGCGGACAAATTTTAAAGCATGCTTTAAAATTTGTCCACCGGCGACATGTCCGTCGGATATGTCCGCTGGTTAGTACATTAACCAGCAGACATATCTGCCCGCACAAGCGTCCTATATATGCGACGCATGCGTGGAAGTTTTTTACTTACTGGTGCGGTGACGTGGCGGTTCAACGTCACCGCAACGTCACCGCGCTGTCTGCCGGCGGGGATTTTGGTTTGATGGTGTGTACAGCCATCAGACCAAAATAGCCCGGCGGACATATCTGATGAAAACGGTCCTTTGGACTGTTTCCATCAGATAAATTCGATCGTCTGTACGCGGCCATAAAGGTCAACTATCTGCTGCGCAGTGGATTGCCTCACACTGTGCTGCCTTAGAAAAAAGTACTGCACGCACTGCTTTTTTTCAGTACACACCACCCGCACACCACAGCAACACAGGGATGTGAATGGGATGATAAGCGGTGGGACTGCACTGGAAAAGCTGCCCAACTCAGTCCCACTGAATTTGGTGTGAATGGGCCCTTATTCAGTTAAAGTGATTGTTTGTGGTCAACTGCTTAGTACATACAATACAGTTATCAAACAAAAGTAAATCAAAACTCTGAGTCTCTGCCACATGACAACCTACTCTTCTGAAACTTAAAGTCATATTAAAGCTTACTTTTTATTTATTATTATTAAAATATTAAACATGTCATACTTATCTGCATTGTGTAGTTGTTTTGCACAGAGTAGCCTTGATCCTCCTCTTCTTGTGTAATTCTGCCCGAAACGCCCCTGGCTTTTTCCCGTGCCAAGAACTCTTGAGGGCTTACTCCCTAGCCTTGCTGTCTCTGTCCCTGCTCCCCGTCATACGATTTAAGTGACAGGAGTGGG
Organism: Rana kukunoris; assembly: GCA_029574335.1. NCBI lineage: Eukaryota > Metazoa > Chordata > Amphibia > Anura > Ranidae > Rana > Rana kukunoris. The sequence goes on from CM056049.1 coordinate 439,816,117, forward strand.
AGCTATTAAGTTGGGAGAGCTGCTGCTCTTGTGCACATCACTGGATTGAGATCAGGCTCTGGTAAGTATAACAGGGGCCTGGGGGTAATCCTCTCTAACAGTAGGTTTTACACCTTAATGCATTACGGTGAAAAAAAATTAAGGCAGAGTTCCAGTCATTTGTGTATTCATTAAAAGTGTAGCTGCTGACTGGGGGGGCAATAACACACTTACCTATCCAACGGTCCAGCGGTGCACTCACCCCAGCAGTTTTCTTCCTCTCTCCTCCCTTGGCAGCACCACCATCTCTACTATGGGCACCCAGCTGCAACAGTTTGAGGCTTCCCAGCGGAGTGCCCACTATGAATGTGCGAGTTGCGCTGTGCTGTGATTGGTCCCGTAGTCTTCTAGGACCTGTTCTGTGTTCCAGAAGACTTTGAGAGGGAGGGGGAAGGAGAACTTCCACTTCTAATCACCTAAGGCGACTGGAATGGAAGTCAAAATCGGGTACCCGCTTCCCCCCTAATCCACAAAAGCTCTGTTTCACCATCAGGAGCTGGGAAGAAGCCTTAAAGTGGAAGTTTCACTTTTGGGTGGAACTCCGCTTTAAGACTTTGGAATCACTTGAACTTTCTCCCACCTGTGGTGTAGACAAATGACAGTGGGCAGGTTCCACTCTCATTCTGGGATAACATCATATGACGTTGCTCCAGTCTCACAGCGATTGTGCGCCCGCAGGGGACACAACGCAATCAAATTACAACAGATCAAACCAGGACTGTTTGCGCTGACAAAGCATTTACAGAGTGTGAGGAGTAAAGAGGAGAGCTGATCAATGGCATCTCCTCACAGAGAAGACTGTACAGATAATTAGGGCACTGGTCAATATATCTGATTATCTGATAATCAGTGCCCTAATTATCAGTGCAGCCCCAACAGTGCCTAGAAGTGATGCCACCTATCCGTGCCGCCTATCATTGCCCATGAGTGGCGCATATTAGTGCCCATAAGTGCCACCTATCCGTGCTGCTTATCATTGCCCATAAATGGCGCCCATCAGTGGCCATCAGTGGCACCTATAAGTGTCACTTATCAGTGCTCATCGGTGCGGCATATTAGTGCCTCCTCATCAGTGCCCTTCAGTGCCATCTTATCAGTTCGGCTTCATCAGTGCCCATCAATGCAGCCTCATCAGCACACCTCAGAAAAATTACTTATTAACAACATAAAAAAAAGTAGAAAACCCATTAGTGATTAAATACCACCAAAATTCAGCTCTATTTGTGTAAAATTATAAACATTTAATTTGTGTACAGTGTTGCAGCACAATTGTCATTCAAGGTGTGACAGCCCTAAAAGCTGAAAATTGACCTTGGCAGGAATGGGGGTAAAAGTGGGCAGTAATGAAGAGGTTAAAATAGATCTACATTCAATCACTAAAACAACCAGCTATGCTGACACACATTTTATATGCACGGTCCACTATTGTCACTGTCAAAGCTATTCCACACAGATGATATGTGTAACGGTCACCACCGCTTACGACCTTCCATCCAACCACGACAAGCTTATCTGACACACTGTGACAATCTTGCATACACGATCCATATCCATTCCCATAAACAAGACGAGACTCAAGCTCTGCACTTGCTTCAAAGATATGACAATTTATTGGTATTTTCTCAGCTTCTTATACAGTTTCAAGCATAATACAGTTCATCACAGGACAATGTAGTCCCCACCCCCCTATTCACTCACTGAGGATAATTCTTTAATTGGTAGCTAGACATGACGGCACCGCATCATCAATAGTGTTCAATTAACCTTGAATAATACACAGACATCTAGTTGAATAAGTTATCTAGACAGCTTTATCACACAATGGCAGAGTCTTGTGAGAGTGGGTGCAATCAACACCTTCAACGGAATGTCTTTACAGTTAATAGCCAACACCTTAAGATATTTCAATAGCCTATTATACAAAGGTATGACTCACTGTCTGGTTGACCTGGTCATGTCATCATGAACTCCTTGTGATATCTCAGTCCTAAAATGAAGTATTAATAATGTCCCATCTGTAATATATGAATTATGATTCTTTGTCACCCTATGGCCCTAGTGGACATAAGGAGACATAGGAATATCTCAGTCTGTCACGGTGCATTCCGTTACAATATGCAACCAATCCTGAAGCCAATGCTTGTAGACAGGAAGTGGCTTAAGAAGCCACAGGAGATCAATAGCAACGTGATGCAAAATTGGATGTAAAAATAGGAGAAAACAGTATTTCATGAAAAAAGCACAGTAATTGTTTAACATTCACAGGGGAAGATTTACTAAAAGCAGGTGGCATAGCGATTTTGAGGTAGAGGTGCGCTTTACCATGATCGCTGTGCAGTTTACAGACACTGGTACAGTAAATCTGCAGACAGGGCACTGGAGAAAGCACTGGGGGGCAATCAAAGGTCACTGTATATTATTTTTAATTTTAATCCAATAGTGTCAGTGTGTTTTACTTTGTTTCTACTTATACATTTTGAATTTCACGCCGCCCCCCCGTTCCTCCCCCCTGGGTCGCGACACTCGCAGGGAAGGTGAATCGGAGGAACACAATGCATCGGCTGGACATCTGGCCGCCGTACACTGCGGGGATTCATCGCTGGATCACAGGGAAAAGGTAAGTTACCTCTTTCTGCATACAGCGAGGCAGACCCGAGTGTGGCTCGGGGTTACCGATCGTAGCTTAAAAATCTCACTCCGAGCCACACTCGGGAATACCGCCAGGGAGGTTAAAGTGGTACTAAAGGTTCAATTTTTTTTTTAAATAACAAACATGTCATACTGACATCCACTGTGGCTCCGATCCTGCTGTTCTGGGATCCCTCGGCAGCTGTCTCGGCACCTCCCCACCTCAGATAATGCCTTCTGGGAAGCGCTCTCCGAAGGGGGTTGGTTACCTTGCGGGTGTGCTCCCTAATCCTGCATCTGGCGTCCATAGCCGCAAATTGTAGGACTCGGCCCACCCCGTCGCCCGCGTCATTGGATTTGATGACAGCAGCGCAAGCCAATGGCTGCGCTGCTATCAGTCTATCCAATGAAGAGCCGATAAGCCCGGGCAACGATCGAGCTTGTTCGCAACATGGGACATTCCAGGGCTCAGGTAAGTAAAACAGGGGGCAGGGGGGCCGTTATTCATAGGATGCATTAAGGTAAAAAAAACATGAACAACCCCTTTAACTTCAGCTTGTTCAATTAAGCTTTGGCAATAAAACCTGGAAGCTGATTGGTTTTTATTCAGATCTGCGCCAGATTTTGCACTCTCCATTTTGGGTAAATCAAAAATGAAAACACTTCTAGTTGGGGTTTTTACCTACAGTTCCTTAATTAATCCTGTCAGATTTTTTACTTCACTTTAAAAGTTTAGCTAGCTTTGCAAGATGACCCACCAAGAACAATGATTTGCCATAGGAACTGAACTGACCTTTTTCAAAAATAGGATAGCTAGAAAAAAAAAATATATATATATTAGAGAAATATTCCAATGCCCCCCCCCCCCCCCCCAAAAAAAAAAAATGTAAGCAGCAGTTCATCATTCAGCCATTTTTTATTAACTAGCACTACTAGCCACCTGGATTTTCTTTGTAGTAAACAGTAGTTTAAATTGCCTCATTAAGTACCCATAGAGACCCATTCAATACCTGCAGCTGTTAGATCATTAGATGTACCAGAGTGACAGCTCCAAATATATTGTTGCATCAGAGTATCTCTTGCCTTCCTTAAATGTTTGTACATTTTTAATAAGCACAACAAGGCCAAACTGTCTAGCCTACTGTACATATCTTTGCAGAAAGAGCATTGCGGGACAGATCACCTATCACAACTTTGCAATGCAACTATTCTCCAGTGAAAATCAGGAATGTGTGACTGGAATTGGAATACATCTTACTTATTTGCATATGTGGGCATCATTTGCATGCTGTGAAACCGAAGGAACCTTTGATTCTGTGATCTCTTCCCAATAGACCTCTTGCAGGTGCATAGTGAATGAGCACACTTCTGAGAAAGGTGTCTGATTTTCCTTTTAGCTGCAATGAAGAAGGGAGGAATTTAGAAATTATAGGATGCATAAGCAGATTGAACTGCCTTTTTATTGGAAAAGTAAAAAGCTAAAAAAAAAAGACATACATTTCTGAAATTAAATATGCTTAGAGTTTTAATGTACTGTATGCTTGTCTCATGGGCTGTTGGCTAACTCCTTCTGAGCACAAGAGACATTTTTACAGCATTAATATGTCACCAGATTTGTGAATATTATACATAGAATAATGGCAACAGGGACATTATCTAATTTATTTTTTATGAAGACTTTCCACAATGAATCGAACTTATGGTAATAAGCTGTCACAATCTGGGATCAGGCTTTGCATTCAGTAGATTAAACAGCAATCAAGTTTGTGGTTATAAACAGGCTGGATTCAGTGCACAACAGTAGTAGAATGGGAGAGAGGCAGATGCATAGCAGGTCAAGCCTGAACAAGAGGTATCTCAGTATTGAAGTGGAGAAAGATGAAGAGTGGTCAGTGAATTAGCTAAGGGTCAGTACACAAGTGCATTAGGACTCAGGGTAGAAGTAGCAACGAAAAGCAAGCTGGCATAAGCACAATTAGAAAATACAGAGACCTAGCTTGAATAGAAAGCCTAGCAGAAAAGCAAGTTTACCCACGCAACTGGATAACTACGAGGACTGACCAGGAGATCAGGTAGGGAGCTATCCAGAACTTTAGGTAGAGCTGATGCCAGGCTCAGAAGAGTCCCTAAGTTTGGATTCTGACATCAGCCTTCAGGCCAATATATACCAACTTCCCTTTTAATACCCAGAGTAATTAAAATCTTGGTGACCACATCAAATATTGAACTTTTAGTATGTTTAATCAACAATACTTTAACTGTTTTGCATGCCAAAATATTTTTTTTATGTAACCTTTGTTAATTTGTTTTTTAAAATACCATGAATTTATTTAAAAAAAATGGATGGACAAAATCTGGAAAAAAAGTTTTAGTGTTTTGCAGTTAGTAAGTACCAGTCAGGATTTGATAGTTCTGACCAGTTATTCCAGGTTCGATCTCAGCAGGTGGAGGTCAGGAACATACTTTCCTGATCTCAGTCACCCACTTTACCATTCTGAAACCCCTCAACCACCATGAACACTTTGACATTGGTCCTGGGCTTGTGAAGCAGCAAGATGAGCCCAGGGGACTAGGGACTACCAAAAGAAAAAGAATGCTGTATAAAGAACAAAAAGTGAAGGGAAGGCACTCTGAGCTCTTAAAGATACATACTAACACAAAAGCCACAAAGTGAACCTCCTCCCCAGTAAATTACCTTGTATATGTAGTAATGAATAGTAATGAAAAGATTTCAAAAATTTCTAAATAAACAAATCAAATATATAGAGATATGACAAAAATCTAAATTTAATCTTCATGGATATAAAGTGTACAAACAATGAATAAAGGTACCCTTTCTTGAGTAAATGTTTTTGCTTGCCACTCCTCCTATCTTTTGAAATTCAAGTGGGCACATTCAGAGAGGTGTCTGGCTATTGGTAATTGTACAGAGGAAATATTCATGTCTTGCTATCCTGTCCTTAATCCATTTTTTTAAGTTCTCCAGTAGTGTTGAAGGACATTTAATAATCTCAACTACATAGGATAGCTGCCAAGTGTCTTATCTACTTATTTATAATTATAACCCCTATGTGGATGGATAAAGGAAGGAACTTTCTTCGAGCTAGAATATCAGATGCAATTTAAGCATGAATAGGATCCAGCATTCATGGGTACTAAAACAAGTACTATTGGTTGATGAAGCAACAAATTGGTCAAACTGGTTGGTTTTATCAATTTTATTAGATGGAAATGGCTCTCCTAAATTAAAGTACAAGTCCACCCAAAATCTAACTAAGCATAAACCAGCTCCCATCCCTATTATAAGCACTATACTAGCTAACCTGTAGGAAACGTGTTTATACTATAACTATATAACTAGTTTATATTAAGCTAAACTGAAATAAAATACACCAATACATAAATTACGTGTTTATTACAAAATGTAATTTATTTTTTAATGAAGCTAGTGTAAGTACCTGAATTTGACTCAGTGGTAACATCTTGTAAGTTCCTATACAGCAGCACTCAAATATGGAAATGTAGGGACAGCCACTAGAAAAAATTAGGCATGCTGCATGTATATGTGCTATCAAGAACTAGCTGACAGGAGGAGAGAGCAGTCTCAGTACGAGATTGAACTTTCAGCTGCTATGTATAATGCTATGTATAATTTGTATTCCTTTGATTTTCTTCTGTAGCCACCCAGCCCTAAACAGGGGTGAATATCTCAGCTTATGCATGTGCAGGTGTTGCATCCCATTTGACATAAATGGGACTGCCTGTACTGGGATGCATGGAACACCTGTGCATCCCTGTGCGGAAAAACATGGACCTCCATCGGCGTACACTTTAGGATGCCACATGTGAACGATGCTCTATTAGTAGTTTTGCAGGAATTTTGAAAGTTATGTTGTGTTTATGTGCACAATTAATGATTTTAGTGTATTTTTTGTGAAAATTGCGATATGATGAACATTTGCGCATTTTTGCGGGGCCCAAAAAAATCTGTAGAACTTTTTTTTTATTCTACAGATCATGTTCTTTCATAAAATGTCTAGTTTGAGTGGTCTTTTCAAATTCTGAAAGCTGTAAGTGAAAAATGGTAACCTCTGGATTTTTAGAGTAAATTGTTTTTATTTTGTTTTTACCTTCAGTTTTCCCCATTTCACCAAAACGTGCAATTTGCTGTGTTTATATCTGCTAAAAATGATTTTAGAAAAATGTTTGCGAATGTATTGTTTGATAAACATTTGCGCAAATATTGCGGTGTCTTCACAATCAGTAGAACCTTCTTTTCATTCTACTGGTCATGTGCTTTTAGAAAATGTATGGTAAGTGAAAAAGGAAAACCTCCAGATTTTCAAAGAAATGTTTGCGTATGTCCTTTTACAATATTTCTCAAAAGGTGCAATTTAAATTTTACAAATATTTGTTATTTAATAACTCAATACAGGTTAAGCTTTTATATTTAGTAGGAATTTAGCAGGAATTTTGTAAAATTGCTGTGTTTGTATATGCTAATATTGATTTGTGTATTTTTAGGAAAAATATAAACATTTGCGCAAATATCGTGGGATCTTAAAAATCAGTAGCACCTTCTTTTTATTCTACTGGTCCTATGTTTTTATAAAATGTATGGTTTGGGGGTTATTAACAAACTCTGAAAGCTGTAAGGAAACAATTGAAACCTTCAGATTTTTTGAGAAATGTGGTTATTTACATTTTTGCATACGTTCACCATTTTGCAGAACGGCGTAATTTAAAAATTGCAAATATTTGTTATTCGTTAAGCTTTTATATTTAGTAGGAATTTAGCAGGATTTTTTTTTAAATTTGCTGTGTTTAGATCTGCTAAATATAATTTTAGAGAATTTTTTGCCAATATATTGTTTGATAAACATTTGCGCAAATATTGCGGGGCCTTAAAAGTCAGTAGCACCTTCTTTTTAATCTACTAGTCCTATGTTTTTTAGAAAATATATGACTTGGTGGTCTTTAACAAACTCTGAAGTTGCTCCTTTCAGAGACTGTGTTACGGATCTTTTAAGAGACAGAAGTCACTCCAGAGGGAGTAGAAAGTCCAGGAATCAGGATCCATCTTTGTGTAATTTTTTTGTACCAAAATAAGAAGGTTTGTCCTCCAAGTCTTGTTTGAATCAAGTTGGGCATCCATATTCCTAGACCCTATCCAAGTTGTTTAGCCTAAACAAAACAACAAAAACAAGCCCATGGACTGGTTACTGACTCTGAATGGAAGTTGTAAAATGTTTGTTTCCTGGCTGTGCAGACTATAAGGGGGATTTAAAAACTTAGTGGTTCCTTAGGGGGTAGCGCTACATATACAGTGGAACCTTGGATTACAAGCATAATCCGTTCCAGGAAAATGCTTGTAATCCAAAGCACTGCATATGTGGGGGACATGGCTGCATATGTGGGGGACATGGCTGCATATGTGGGGGACATGGCTGCATATCTGGGGGACATGGCTGCATATATGGGGGACATGGCTGCATATATGGGGGACATGGCTGCATATGTGGGGGGACATGGCTGCATATGTGGGGGGACATGGCTGCATATGTGGGGGGACATGGCTGCATTTGTGGGGGGACATGGCTGCATTTGGGGACACATTTAAAAAAAAGTATCGGTATTCGGTATCGGCGAGTACTTAAAAAAAAGTATCGGTACTTGTACTCAGTCCTAAAAAAGTGGTATCGGGACAACCCTAGATATAGGTCAGTATATGTCTGTCACTACGGTCAGTGTAGGTAGGTAAGTGTAGGTAGGTCAGTGTAGGTAGGTCAGTGTAGGTAGGTCAGGTCACTACCGTTAGTGTACTGTAGGTATGTCAGGTAGGTCAGTGTACATAGGTCAGGTCACTACCGTCAGTGTACATAGGTCAGGTCACTACCTCAGTGTACATAGGTCAGGTCACTACCGTCAGTGTACATAGGTCAGGTCACTACCATCAGTGTACATAGGTTAGGTCACTACCGTCAGTGTAGGTAGGTCAGTGTAGGTATGTCAGGTAGGTCAGTGTATATAGGTCAGGTCACTACCATCAGTGTAGGTATGTCAGGTAGGTCAGCGTATATAGGTCAGGTCACTACCGTCAGTGTAGGTATGTCAGGTAGGCCAGTGTACATAGGTCAGGTCACTACCATTAGTGTACATAGGTCGGGTCACTACCATTAGTGTACATAGGTCGGGTCACTACCGTCAGTGTACAAAGGTCGGGTCACTACAGTCAGTGTACATAGGTCGGGTCACTACCGTCAGTGTACATAGGTCGGGTCACTACCGTCAGTGTAGGTATGTCAGGTAGGTCAGTGTATATAGGTCAGGTCACTACCGTCAGTGTAGGTAAGTCAGTGTATATAGGTCAGGTCACTACCGGCTGTGTAGGTAGGTCAGTGTATATAGGTCACTACTACCGTCAGTGTAGGTAGGTCAGTGTATATAGGTCACTACTACCGTCAGTGTAGGTAGGTCAGTGTATGTAGGTCACTACCGTCAATGTAGGTAGGTCATTGTATGTAGGTCACGGGTCAGCTCAAAAAAGTCTGCGTGTGTCATATATCCCCCCCACGTGCTTTCTGGCCTTGGACTTCGGGCTGAAGCCCCTAGTCTTTTTGCCACCTAGCAACACCCCTGGGGGCAGGTAAGTGCCTTTTGCAGAGACACTGTCACTTTGCCCTAAATAGCCAAAGAGACAGTGTGGGGTTCATTTACTAAGAAAAAAGGGAAGTAAAGGATGCTCTGCATTTAGTTACGTTCAATTAAGCCAATTAAGGCTTCAGCTAGGCGAACATGCAAATGGAATAGCGCGCTAATACCAGCAAACCTGTTTTGCTCCCCAGTGCCAGAGTCATACTTTTACTTTTCCTGTTTGCCTGGGGTGTAAGTTTGTGATTAATTCAGGTCCAGACCAGTTGAGGGTCAGGAACCTGGTTAGTCTGTTTTTAAAAGGGGAGAAATGTGACAGATACCCCAGGTGGGCACCTCTGCCAGACCTGTGTCTCCTGTCCTTCGAACACACCCGCAGCCTGCAGATTCGCCCTAACCAGCCATTAACCCCTCCATGACGAGACAAGCCACACAGATGTTGAGGGTTAAACATGCAGAGCATAAACTGTTTATTAAATATAAGACATACACTTTTACACACAGTTAGGGACACTCCCCTTAGCTTTGTCATAGAGGGGAGGGGTAGGGGACAAGAAACAACAAATGGGAACTGAACACTTGTACATTGAGACAGACTACAGATAAACATAAAGGGATTATGGTAAGCAGGCAGCCTCTCAATACACATCCCCTGCGGAGAGATGTCTCGTGTCCAGATCATTGTCTATGTGCCATTTACCAGCACAATTATACACAGCAACAAGAGGGGGGTGGAAGAGAAGGGATGTTGCATTACATTACATTATCTCAATGCCAGCTTCTCCCCAGGTCTCCAGTCTCTTCTGGGCCATAATCTGTGGGTAGGAGGCCAGCCCACAGTCCCTTCCAAAACACACAGTGACAGTGGGTTCTGTCACAGAGCGCAAAAAGTGAGAGAAACAGAGAAAATTATATTTTACCAAAACATAAAAACATTACACATTACTAGCATTATTAAAACATATATATTAGAAGCAGCAACATAAAAACCCAGCAAGGACAATTTATTTTAGAGAAATAAACAGTTCATCTCAAAATTAAAATGTATTTTTTTGGAAGTAACAATTGTACAATTATAATCAATTGTTGAGACTTGCATTTGGCTATATTAAACACATTTTCACGTTTGCAAATGCTTTTCAGCCAATGCGCGAAATTGCAAATTTACTATAGCGCTCTGTAAAAAAAATTTTATGGGAGTTAAATTGTGACTTTTTTGCATGTCTGAGCATGCGCACTTGTGCTGGTACATAGTTGTAGAAAGAAGGGGAATTTAACTCTTCTCAGATTTTTAATGATATTTCAGTTTATACATACATTTTTTCAGCAGTTTAAAAGCAGATTATCTTTAAACAATATACCACATATTTAAGAAACATTTAGGCTATCATATCATGCTTTAAGCATTATTTCCATGTGCAATTCCTGTGTTTCGATCACGACTACTGATTTTGATGGTCTCTGTTGTCTGTGACCTATAGTGAGTTTTATTTTGTGACTATTATTTGCCGAGCGCTATAGTGAATTCATTTTTGCACTAATTTGCACGGTCTTGGCCATTTTGCGACCATTTATTCACACATTTTCAAATTCACGCTATAGTTAAAAGAAAAAATGTCTCTTTATCTCTCCATTGCTTTGCAAAGCTGTTTACCAGCATGGTAGCCAGAAAGAATGCATTATTTGAAGCAGAGGTCAGCTATTGCAGTCTCCATATTCTTTGAGTACAGGTTTCCTTTAATAACTTACTAACACACATATTCTGTACTTAGTAGAATTATTGTAGCTAGCAATGTATCCAGTAAAGCAGGTTAATTCATTAAACAAAGCTCATTTATGTTGTGCACAGGCAGCTTAGATTAAAAAAAAACTAACATTTAAGAAACTGCTAACAAAAATGATGTACCTTAAGGGATTTTTTAATGTTATCTTCCAAAAGTTTCCCCTGGCCACCCATACACTGTCGCAATGATAGTTATTAGATAGTTATTTACTATGAATGGTAATATAAAATAAAATACTGCCTGCAAGAATGATACAGCTGTTGAAAACTAACATGCATACTTTCCGTTATGGCAGTTTTAAATGTCATCTTTGTCATATAGTCTGAAATATTGTTCGCTTTCATTATTCTCAATCTAACACATAACGAGAGTAGTGTAGTTGAATGATTGAACCTATATTGTTGGAGTAGTAAATGTTTTATTCATTGGTTAGAATAAACATGTGTAAATGCTACTGAGCAAAAGCTGTTTAGCATCTGCTGTTCTCTTAAGCCGTATACCAATATTTCCTTTAAAGGGCACTGAGTCAGTTAACATTCTTCAAAAATTTAAAGAACTTATCAGACAGATGACAAAGCTGAACACCTACTATTTAAAGCCCATGTCTACTTAAAATGTCACTTTTGTAAAAGCCCTCTTTCCTCTTGAAAAAAAAAAAAAAAAAAAACTTTGCAAAGCAGTATTCCTCATCTGCATACTCCAGTGCTGATGCACATGACCATTCTCAATGGTCCAGAGAGAGTCTATTTATCCAGGCTATATGATGTTGTGAATGGAACATACCCCCTGTGAAGGACCTGCCTCTACTGAGTCTCATAAAACTGCCTTGGTCCACAGGAGAATGCTGCACTGAAGTGCATTATATTATTACACCAGTGATGCTCTCTGTTACATTAGGGAATATTTAACATTGCAGAACAGAAAGAGAGATGTAAGACCCTGTGTATCACCAAGCTGATGACAGCAGGAAAAAATATAGGTGAAAACTAATTTAGAAACACATATAGATATATTGATGTGGGTGGAAGAATTTGGGCTTGAATGAGTGGACCAGGGGGCAGGGCGATGTTTAATATCATAATTGAGCTGTAACAGGTCATATATCTGTTGATTTCTCTATATTTTTTAATGCAGTTTTCTTCACATATACTGTATTAACCTGTAATTAATGTGCCTCTGTACAAAGAGCCACAGTGTGCTTTATAAAATAATTATATGCCATCTCTTTAGGGGCCTACAAACATTCAATGACAGTCTCCCAATCCAGTTGCTTTGGGTGACAACCTAATGTCTATAACCCACTCAGAGACTCTTTTCGAAAAAGTCTCATCAGAAAGAATAGTGAATGGATAGTGCATCCCTCCTCCACCTCTTTCCACAGGGAAGCTTTCAACTTCTCAGATGCATATGGTGAGCGAGGAGGAGATGCAGATGACACCTTCATGTCTATCTACATTCTAATATCCTGGAGCCTAAAGGGTATATTTGTTGGGCACCCCTGCTATACACAATGTGCTCCCTGTTTGCCAGTCTATGAGAAGTTTATTGAGCGTAGTATACATAAACCGTTCTCCAAGGAGACAGAGCACTTGATGTTTAAAGTAGAGCAGGACATAGAGCTAGCTACAATGCCACAAAAAAAGATAGAGTGACGATGTCCTCAGATCCAGGTAGGGAGTGCACCCAGAGCACCATTGGATAGGTTAGTATTGCAAGGTTGGGAACTAAGCCATGTGCAGAAAGCTACTAACTCCTATTTGCTCTGGCTAAAAAGGAGTAAGAGACACTTGTCCTGATTTTCTCACCCACTGGGCAATTAAACCTCCTTCTCAACCAGACCAATTTTTAGCTTTCGGTGCTCTCACATTTTGAATGAAATTTACTCAGTCATGCAACACTGTACCTATATGAAATTGTTGTCAATTTTTTTTTCTCACAAAGAGAGCTTTCTTTTGGTAGTATTTAATCACCGCTGGGGGCTTTTTTTTGTGCTATAAAATACATTTTGCTTAGTTTCTGCTATAACATTTTGCAAATTAGTCTTTTTTTTATATACATTTTGTCCAAAATTTATACTGCTACATATCTTTGGTAAAAAAATAACCCAAAACTATGTATATGTGAAGGTTATAGAGTCTACAAGCTATGGTGCCAATCTCTGAAAATGTATCACACCTGATGTACTAATGGCCTATCTAATTTCTTGAGACCCTAACAAGCCAGGAAAGTACAAACACCCCCCAAATTAGCCCTTTTTGCAAAGTAGACATTCCAAGGTATTTAGCAAGAGGCATGGTGAGTTTTAAAAAAAAAAAAAAATTAAGACATTTTTTTCCCACAATTCTTTGAAAAAGATTTTATTTTATTCACAAAATTGTTATATTAGCAGGTTATTTCTCACACACAGGATATGCATAGCACAAATTACACCCCAAAACACATTCTACTACTCCTCCTGAGTATGACGATACCACATGTGTGAGACTTTTAAGCCCTGTACACACGATCGGTTTGTCTGATGAAAACGGACCGATGGACCGTTTTCATGGACAATCCGATCATGTATGGGCCCCATCGGTTTGTTTTCCATCGGTGAAAAAAAATAGAACATGTTTTAAAATTTTCCTATGGATAAAAAACGAATAGAAAAAAAACACTGTCTGTGTGGAACTCCATCGGAGAAAGATTCACGCATGCTCAGAATCGAGTCGACGAATGCTCGGAAGCATTGAACTTAATTTTTCTCAGCACGTCGTAGTGTTTTACGTCACCGCGTTGGACATGGTCAGATTTTTGACTGATGGTGTGTAGGCAAGACTGATGAAAGTCAGCTTCATCGGATATCCGACGAAAAAATCCATCGGATTAGATTCCATCAGATATCCGATCGTGTGTACAGGGCATTACACAGCATGGCCACACACAAAGGCCCAACATGCAGGGAGCACCTTCAGCCGTTCTAGGAACATAAATTACACTTTAAATACATTTCTTGACTACCCCTTGCACTATTGAAGGCCTTGGAGCACCAGAACAATGTAAACGCCCCCAAAAATGACCACATTGTGGAAAAAAACACCCCCAACGTGTAATCTATAAGGAATAATGAGTCTTTTGAACATGTCATTTTTTTCAACAAGTTTTTGGAAAATGCGGAAAGAAAATGAAAACGCATTGTTGTTTACACAAAGTTGTCCACTTATACAATATTTCTAACACATAGCATGTACATACCAAAAATTACACCCCAAAATAGATTCTCCTACTCCTCCTGAGTATAACGATACCACATATGTGAGACTTTTCCACAGCCTGGCCACAAAGAGAGGCCTAACATGTAGGGAGCACCCTCAGGTGTTCTAGGGGCATACATTTCAAATCTAATTTGACTACCTGTTACCCTTTTGTGAAGCACTGTAGTGGCATGGACGAAAACTGATGTGTTATGGATAAGCATGAATGGGAATGGATGAGTCGTGGATGGGGATGGTAGAGTATGACTGGGAACAGCTGGGTATGGCTGAGTATGGCTGAGCACGGCTGAGTACAGTTGGGATGACTGGGCATGAATGAGTATGGCTGAGTATGGCTGGGTACGGCTGGATACAGCGGGGTACCGATGAGTATGGCTGGGATGACTAAGTATAGCTAAGTATGGCTGGGTTAGGCTGAGTATGGCTGGGTATGGCTGAGTATGGCTGGGTACGGCCGAGTATGGCTGGGGGGGGGGATGGGATGGCTGAGTATTGCTGAGTATGGATGGATGGCTGAGCATGGATGAGTATTCCTGAGTATGGATGGATGGCGTAGCATGGATGGATGGATGAGTATTGCTGAGTAAGGATGGATGGCTGAGCATAGATGAGTATTGCTGAGTATAGATGGATGGATGAGTATTGCTGAGTATGAATGGATGGATGAGTATTGCTGAGCATGGATGGATGGATGGCTGAGCATGGATTAGTATTTTGAGTATTTATGGATGGCTGAACATGGATGAGTAATGATAAGTATGGAGGGATGGCTTAGCATGGATGAGTACTGATGAGTATGGAAGAATGGCAGAGCATGGATGGATAGATGAGTGCTGGGATTGTCACAGAGCAGAGCTGTGGGCACTACAGATCCAGCCCATAGTGCTGCTGCACTCAGTACAGAGAGGGGAGAGAGGAACCAGACATGACACCGGTTTGTTTACAAGTGATCACTCAGCCATTTATCATCACGGATACTCCCGTGTGCACACCCCAGGGGGTGAGCGGGAGTGAGATTCTGGGAGGGCATCATAGTATGCCCTCCCAGACTTATCGAACTGCGCTGTAGCCGCCATTCCTCTATGGTGGGTTGGTTAAGTGGTTAAACAAACATGTCACACTAGAGTATGGTTAAGACTTCTCATATTTTAGCCCAGGGTTGTTTGAGCGCATAAAGTAGCAGAGAAGGAGGCTTTATCAACAGGCCGTTTAGCAGTTTATGGGAGTTCCATGTGCCCAGTATATTCTGAGTGTGGTCAATCCTTATCTTGGGGAGGGGCATTTTTTAAACAAATAATGGGCAGAGACCAGTAGATGGGGGAAGTCAAACACCACCTCGATATTATGAAATTTGAGTGGTTCATGGCCTTGGGGGGAAAGTCAAGGACGTGTGCTCTGTGTGAAATACAAAATCAAACTGCAAATCTATTTAGAAATATATAGGAATTCGCTACCTGAGCAGGAGGTTCTTGAGAAAGGAGGTTCTTCTTACATCCCCAAAATGTGTTTTTCTTCCCCTCACTCTCACTTTCACCAGGGCCTGGCTCAACTAGAAAAAAAACTCCAATAATAGATCCTGGGAGTGGTATATAACTGGTGCCTATACCCCTAAATAAAGGGGAGTAGCCTCCAAAAATACAAATCTACAGTATCAACAAAAATACCACAAATGATAAAGCACCTTCTAAGTCTACCAAAATTTGGACATATACTGTAATTATAAAAAAATTGCTGTACGAATGTCTTCTCCCATCGCCATATCCCAAACCTCTACCCCCATACCCAGGTTCCTACCCAACTCTCTTTTCCCACCCCCCTCTTATATATAAGGTCAGATTCTGTCGGGGTCCCACTATATGTTACTCAGCTGAGCATCATAAACAAGGACATATCAATCCCAATGTAATGTGTACCTATAGAAACTCAATCTGAGCTGGTATGTCTCTCACAGCCCTCTCTTCATATAATGCTCCTGCTATGTCTGCTGTGTCCAGCCTGTTATGCATTGACTGCTGCACTTTTGTTTGAAGCGGCTGATTGACGTTCATCTAAACAGGGGTTGTACACATGGAGATCAAGATTAGCTGCTATATACCCAGATATTACAGCCTCTTAGGCTCATGTGCCCAGCCAAAAACTACAATGGACATAAAAATATATACCTGTATATATTGTGACAGGAAGTCAGGTAAATCTGTGTGTGTGTTGTCCCAGATGGAAGATACTTTCCTGCCTTGTGTAGACAACACACCAATTACTATTGGGTGTCGGCTGTAGAAATGGCCAGAGAGGTTTGGGGAGTTAGAAGCCTTCAGCTGTTCAAAATAAAGCAATTAAAGCCCACTATAAATAAAGCCTAAGGATAACAACTGATTGCTGGATCCTGGGGCTTTGTGAAGTGAAGGAGCAGTCAGAAGCACTTCTGAAGAGGTGATGTGCTGATGGATATTTCTGTGTGAGAAATATCAGAGACTTTTGTTGTTGTTTTCTGCTGTAGGACCAGCAGTGTCTGCCCAGCAGTAGGCTGTGCCAGACTCAATAGGTAGGTTCCTGTGTTGGGAAGGTAGACGCCCAAGTGGCAAGAGTTTATTTTATGTTTTGTTTTGTTTATGCTGTTTTGATGCTTGCACATGTATCCCGCAAGATGGAAAAATAAACTATATCATTTGTTTTCACTCATCCTCAAGTGCCTTTTTGTACAGTTCAACGTGTAGTGAACCCATCCAGGGGGTCACACACACCCGCTACCGAGTTAATTCCCTCACACATGGTGGAGTGCCGCGGGCAGTTAAAGTAAACCCAAAATGTAGGAGATGCTGAAACAGCTGATTATAGCAAATGCAAATCACCAACAGGTTCACCAAGAGAGCATGGCAGCTCACCGAGAGAGCCTTGCAGCACAACAACAGGCACAGAAGCAGCAAATGGAGGCCATTGGGAAACTATTTGAGAGAACAGAGGAAAAGGATAGCAAGCCCTCTTTGATTGAGAATCCAGAGGACCATAATGCTATGGAGGTTACCACGTCTGTGGTTGAGACAAAATCATCACCGGAGTGTAGTACTTTACCAGAGGAACAAGAAGTGGAGCCAGAGGAGTGTGCCCTGGCAGAGCCTGAAACTCCCGAAGTAAAGGAGCCGCCATTAGTAGTAGAAGAGTCTGTAGAGCCTATGGAACCCAATGTTGTGAATGGCGTTCCAGAGGTCAAACCAGACGAGATCAAACCAGAAGAGAAAGACCCTCATGTACAAGAAGATGCTGAGGAGGTCCCAGCTGTCCTCGCAGTAGCAGCTCCTATAAAGCTGAATCAACGGTCTGACAGTTCTGCTAAATACAGTAGAGAACCTTTAGCAAATACTTTGAAGAAACTTGATGATCCAGCTACCAAAGCTGTTACCTTGGAACTGGAACCCAACAAGTTTAAGAGCAAGATTTTGGATTGCGCCAGATCTTTTTGCAAAGCCAAATTGCTGCATTACCATATGAAGTATTTCCCTGACAAGTCAGAGCGGGATCACAGTCCTGTCACGAGGCATATGCAGACAAGAGGCTCTTTAGCTCACGAAAAGGCCATTTAGCAAAGCTCAAAGAGAAGACGCACCACAAACAGTTCAAATTCCCACCGACCGTCCCTAAAAGACAAAAGCAAGGAGAACTTAATCCAGAAGTCTCATCGCAAGCCAAACAAGCTGTCTGAAAGTGTTAAAGAAAAAGTAAAGTTCAAAGATTTCTTGAGTCTGAAGTCAAAGAAAAAAAAAAAGAAAAAGAAAGCAAAGTCAGAGCTGTCTGGTAGTGAAGAGAACATAGAGGTTTCTAAGGAGCTCTCACCAACAACAGTGATTATTAGGCCCTGTGTTCTGGTAAAAGCAGCGATCATGGATGCCGTCCATATACAAGACTAAGTGATGAGGAGACGCTCAGCGATTCTTGCATGGAAAGCTTACTTTGGAGTGATGAGGATTACAATGAAGAGATCGTTGTCACGCATGCTGATGGTTTTCTAAATGTTGGCCGCAACAGGAGCAAGTACAGCTCTGCCAAACAAAGCCTTGTGATGGACAGTATGGATTAGAATGCTATCGATGCAAATATGGGCAAACTGTTAGATCTCTGCTCAGGAAAGTTTAAGGAATCACAGTCCAACACCAGCCAGCCTGATACAAATGACTCCAAGATAGGGGTTATGGATGAGTTGCTAGGACTTTGCTCTGGAAAATCTGTCTGTCAAGATGATGGTCCAAATCAACAATCTTTTAGTTGTACAAAGGCTTATGCTGAAAATGAGAAAAGTGACCTAATGAATAAAGCAGTTGCTCTCTGTTCCGGTTCTTTTACCAACAGAGAAAATGAAGAAAATGAGGCCGGGTTTGAGGATTTCCATCTTCTACCATGTGATGATTCTGACAGCGAACAGCTTGCAGAAGTTGAAAGTGGTGCAGAAGATGAAGAGGAGGAAGTGAAGGTGGAAGTAAAGGTGGAAATGGCAGTAAAGAAAGAGCCGATCCTGTCACTGCTGGATGTCCTGGAGGAGGATGACGCCCTGTAGGATGAGGCGTCTGCTGTGCTGGGGGGGAGCGATTCCGAAAAGTGCTCCTACCCCCTGGGTTCTGTGAAGAGACAAGCGTTGTACGCCTGCAGTACCTGCACCCTGGATAAAGAGGAGCCTGCTGGGATATGTCTGGCCTGTACATACAAGTGTCATGAAGGCCACGACCTGTTTGAGCTCTACAGCAAGAGGAAATTTCGCTGCGATTGTGGAAATGCCAAATTTAAACAGTGGGAGTGCAAGTTATATCCGGATAAAGAGAAGAAAAACCTGGCTAATAATTACAAGGACAATTTCTTTGGCATCTACTGCACATGTAAGAGACCGTACCCCAATCCTGAGGATGAGACCCCAGATGAGATGGTGTGCCAGAGCTGTATGGATCACTGTTCATTTCTGTGGGACTACTCTGTCAAGTTAGGAGTTCCTGGTGTCACCAAGATTACCAAAGCAGAAATGGAACATGAAGATGTTAAAATTGATGATTGTCCTACAAAAACAGCCAACACTCAGAATAGACTAACAATAAATAATGAAGAATGTGTGGAAGTTAATGACGATGAGGAGGAGGCAATTCTTAGAAAGCTAAATCTGAAGGACTTTATGGAAAATGAAGCTGAACTTTCTGGAAGTGATGTTGAAAGTGAAATCCCTGACCGCTTCAGGGCAAATGAAGTGGCTGAAGTGCAGGAAGTAGGGGTTTGCACATCTTCAGTTCTCAGTCAGTTGCTTGATGGAAATAAAGCTGAAAAACTTAATTCTGACACTGCACTAAATAAGGTAGAAAAAGTGTATCCAAAATCCACTGAGCCTTGTGAATGTAGTAAGGCAGGTGATATTCATGACTTTCCCATAATTGATGATCAGCAGAGCAGGGTCATTGAGGAATCTGAATTGCAAGAAATATGCACCCAGACTGAAGCTATTTTTGCCTCTGTGAATTATTTGCATGTTGAAGAGCAGTGTGTTAATTTTTATGTTAATGAAATCGGATTTGAATATAACGGTAATGTCACATCCTGTGAAACCCAGTCTTTAGAAAGTGTTCTGTCAGAGCAAGTAACGCAGGATAATACTTTGGACTTGACTACCAAGATTTCTCGGGAAGTAAAATCTATTTTTCAAAGTGTAGAATCTGTAATGGCAGGTGAGACCTCTAAACGTTGTGAAACCTCCATCACTGAAGTGGTTAGAGAGGCTAAATCTACTAATTTATTGGATGCTTTTTCCAAATGTCTAGAAAGGAATGAAGAATATGAGAATTTGTGTCCAATAGTCGATGGTTACAAAGAAACAAATACTAAAACATTTTTGGTAGACTATGAGGCAAAGATAGTTGAACAACTAGCCATAAACATAATTTCAAAGTGATTGTATCTGCTAGACAAGAAATTTTGTCTAGTTCAGTTAACCTCCCTGGCGGTATGATTCTGTCTGGAATTACATACCAAAAGCGGTACAATTATTTTGCATGGAAATTCTGCGTTTTATACTGTAGGCCTGCAATTTTTAGGAATAACTCACTTAAATTTGTCCAAACCAGAGTCTTAGTAGACATCCCGGGTATGATAAAGTTTGAAACACAAAATCATAAAATTATAATATAATAAATAACTATAAATAATTATAACAAATAATAATGTAATTATAATAAAAATTATTCACTAATGTAATCAAATCAAAATCACTGAAATTTGCTCAGTTGCAGAATTGACGCTGTCATTACTTTTATTTTTTTATGACGAATTTCCCCACAAATCGCTATCGCTCAATTCTGCAAGTGATTATCATTTATTATCGCTGTTTTCTAGCTGCTCTAAAATCACTTTTGACATAAAGGGACACTTTTGGTTGCTATGGACAATCTACAGTTTGCAGGCACAAAAAAAATGTTTTTATTATGTAAAAGAACATGCAGGGCACTGGACAGACCACTAGGGACAAGGGGGGTGTGTACTTTTTACATACAGTACTGTAATCTATAAGATTACAGTATTCTGTATGTAATGTGTTTGTTTACTTTTTTGAATTTGCCGCCGGTCTCCTCCCCCGTGCGCCGTTACGTCGCAGGGAACAGAGATCGGCGGCGCGCGGGCACTGTGTGAGTGAATGAGGACGCCACTCGCTCACACAGTGGGGATGCATCGCTGGATCCAGGGACAAGGTAAGTACAGTATACCCAGCCTGGATACAAGGTAAGCCAGCGCGCTGCAGGCTCTGCATATTCACCCCGAGCGCGACTCGGGGATATCGATTTTTACATAAAAAATCCACCCCGAGTCACGCTCGGGGATACCGGCAGGGGGGTTAATGATGTGTCCGATAGCAATTGTCAAGTTCTTGGTGAGAATAGGGGTGTACAAACAAGTGATGCACAGAGTAAGCGGTTGGTTCAAGAAAATGACGAGGATTCAGTTTCTGAAAACCTTACATTGGGTTTGATTGGTGAAAATCTTACTTGTGAGTCTGAACTATCACAAAGTAAGAAACTTGGAAATGTAGAATTGACAAGTAATGATTTCCGTCTAGCGCACCAAAGGGAAGAAAAACCGCCTAGTAGATCGGTTTATCAGAGGTCTTCAGGGATTGAGCTATTGAGGGAAACCTTTGTGTCCATTGAAAAACCAATTAAGGTTTTGCATGGTTTACAACTGAAAATGAGTATATTACAGAGCAAGGAACACCCTCTTATGTACCTCAGCCGAAATTTGAAGACCAATAGGAGAATAAATAGATGGTTCCTGGCCCTTCAGGAATTTAGTTTTGTTGTAACGCATCGCCCCGGTGTTAAAAGGGGGAATGCAGATGGTTTGTCCCGAGTGCATGCATGCCTGGCAACCTGTGTCTCAACCCTAGGGTTGAAACAAGAGGGGGGGGTATGTGACAGGAAGTCAGGTAAATCTGTGTGTGTGTGTTGTCCCAGATGGAAGATACTTTCCTGCCTTGTGTAGACAATACACCAATTACTATTGGGCGCCGGCTGTACAAATGGCCCGAGAGTTGTTTGGGGAGTTAGAAGCCTTCAGCTGTTCAAAATGAAGCAATTAAAGCCCACTATAAATATAGCCTAAGGATAACGACTGATTGCTGGATCCTGGGGCTTTGTGAAGTGAAGGAGCAGTCAGAAGCACTTCTGAAGAGGTGAGGTGCTGATGGATATTTCTGTGTGAGAAATATCAGAGACTTTTGTTGTTGTTTTCTGCTGTAGGACCAGCAGTGTCTGCCCAGCAGTAGGCTGTGCCAGACTCAATAGGTAGGTTCCTGTGTTGGGAAGGTAGACGCCCCAAGTGGCAAGAGTTTATTTTATGTTTTGTTTATGCTGTTTTGATGCTTGCACCGTGTATCCCGCAAGATGGAAAAATAAACCATATCATTTGTTTTCACTCATCCTCAAGTGCCTTTTTGTACAGTTCAACGTGTAGTGAACCCATCCAGGGGGTCAGACACACCCGCTACCGAGTTAATCCCTCACAATATGCATTGATGTAACAATGGGTCATGAAACCCTAGTCCACCCTATTATAGGTAACAGTCAACCCTCTATTATCTAGCTGAACCATATATTATATATGTATTTCTGAACATCAGCAGCTATATGACTTAAGTGGTGCTCACTGTACCTATGTACATGCATGTATTTTTGTTTCTTGGACGTAACAGTGGAGCTAAAACCTATGCTGTATTATGCTTAAATGTGATATGACATACGTGAATAATTGTACTTTTTGTTTAATTGTATGTACAGTAAATGCCTAATACAACTTTACTGCTAAAGCATTTTCTGTTATGTGGTTTGCTTACTCTATAGTAGAGATTGACCAAACACCCCCTGTTTGGTTCGCAGCAGAACTCCCAAGCAGGGGAAAAGTTCTATATAAGGAAAGAAAAATGGACAGCCGCACTCCAATGGATGAAAAGACTTAAAAATAGTGCCTGTTTATTCCAGTCAAAAAACTAAAACAGCAAAAACAGCAAACAGTGGGGTAACAAAAGCTGACGCGTTTCACATCGACAACCGATGCTTAGTCATAGCTAAACATAATGATAAAAGAAATCTCATTTATAGAAAGAAAAAAGTCCCAGAAACCATCCGATGATTCATTAATCAGTCTCCTGGTGGGGCCTGGCTAATGCCGGTAATCGTGCACACCTGTTGAAAGAATGCAACAAGGAAAAAACACAGTACATCATAACTAGGTGGGAACATAATATATACATCGGCCGATTAAAATTGGTTACACCAGTCTAATAGCAGCAAACCTAGTTTCAACCCCTAGGAAAATATATACAGTGGATGTGTGTTGAGAACATATGTGTTACAATGTAAAGAAACCTTATTTTCATCCCAATGGAAGTATGACATTACATATTCTACAACACTGATAAACAAGTGTAGATGTGTGTGGGATGAGAAGATATAAAAATAAAAACCCAGCCAAAGCGTGTGAATCATGTTACGCCGGATGTGTAAATAATTATTAAAATGTATAACCCATAGAAAATTGTGTTTTAGCGTGTGGTGTGCTGCAAGAGGGAAAGAGGGGGAAAAGGAGAGGATTGGTAGTTGCTGGTTGAACCGATGTAAATGTGTAGCGTTTCACATCATATGAGATGGAAACAATATTGAAAGATCAAGTGACCAAAGTATATACGTTAGGTGTCCTCAAAACAGCAGAAAAGCATGAAAGCAAGAAATAGGGTAAAAGTTGCTAGGTTAAAAATAAATGTGTATTACCCTTGCCCCGTAAGGAGATTAAATGTCTTCAGTGTTTAATCCAAATCCCTAACGACCCATAGAAAATGGTGTTTTAGCGTGTGGCGTGCTGCAAGAGGGGAAGAGGGGGAAAAGGAGAGGATTGGTAGTTGCTGGTTGAACCAATGTGAATGTGTAGCGTTCCACATCATATGAGATGGAGACAATATTGAAAGGTCAAGTGACCAAAGTATATACGTTAGGTGTCCTCAAAACAGCAAAAAAGCACAAAAGCACAAAATAGGGTAAAATTTACTGAGTTAAAAAGAAATGTGTGCTACCCTTTCCCCGTAAGGAGATTAAATGTCTTCAGTGTTTAATCCAAATCCCTAACGGCCATAGTATAGAAGGGACATATACATGGGTAAAGTGAATGGTGATAGAGATAAATGTGACAACAAAATGTGTGAATGTACCATTTAAATAAACGGGATGGAATAATAGGGGCCGTGTACAATAAGCACAGAGCATACAAGATATGAAGTGAAGGAAAAGTAAGATCAAACAATAAGAATAAAAAATTCTGGTTACTGTTACTATTATATAGAAAGAACCCTGTTACCAGTGTACTGCTGTATAAAGGAATGATTATTTTCGCCCTGTATATTTGACGGGTGCATAGTTAATGTAGGAAACCTCCCTGTAGCTCAGGGGTCTCCAAACTTTTTAGCCCGAGGGCCACATTGTAAATTTTATAAATATTCGCGGCCGAAAAAATTATTTAGAAATAAATGTAAATAATCTTGTCAGAGCCTTTCCACATGTCCGTGTCCCCTACCCTGATAACACACCCAGATACCCCCCTCCTAATATAATAATAACACCACCCCCCCCCCAGATACCCCCCCAGCCTGATCACCACCACCACCACCCCAGATACCCCCAGTCTGATCACACACCCCTATATCCCTCCACTCTGATCACACCCCCCCCCCTCATACCTCTCTCCTAACACACACCGTTGGCTTTTGCATTCCTGCAAACAGTTCCTCCTCCAGATGATGACAGTGGAGGAATCTGCAGCACACCAGGGTGGGTCAGCTGTCACTGGAATAGACACAATACCTTCCTAGAAATCTGGCAGTGGCAGCTGCAGACAGCAGGAGCCTCCTCCACTCCAACCTCGTCCCAGGGTTGGTAAATTGCACCCTAGGCAAGACCAGCTACAGGCCACTACAGTATTGGGTCTTGGGTAAAATGCACCTGCATATGTGGTGTCAAAAAAAAAGTCTTGTTGATAGTTTGCTGGAGACAAATTTCCTTTTACTGGGCTGTGAAGATGTTGGTGCTATTAGACATTTTATGGGTGGGGAAGGCTCCTGTTGTCCTTGTAATAGCCACAGTCAGTGTTGACACTAAATTGGTGCAGTAAATGGGGATGGATGGTGTACAGATAATGTGGAGCTGCTCCCATATGCCATTCCCCTCTATGTACACACTGCTCCCCTGTCATAAATATCTCTCACAGTGGCCTATATTTAGGTATGTCTGTATGGGGCGAGCAGCAGGGGAAAATGCAGGGGAGGCACAGTACATGGTGCATGGGGACAAAAGGGCACAGTACAGGAGGGCACAATATAGGTTGGCACAGTACAAGGAGGGGCACAGTACAGGAGGTGTTACAGAGCTCTGTGACCTGGAAAGGGCACAGTATCCAGGAGTAAAGTGTCAGGCTTACCATGACCATCTGAAGATTAAAGCCATCCACGACTCCTGTTTGTAGCTCCAGGTGATTTGACTGCTCTTATGCTTCTCAGTGAAGGGGAGAGATAAACACACACCAGCATATTCTGATGTCTTTTATCCACTCTGCCTAGCGGTGTAGCAGTTCTTTGCAAGCAGTGTACCCCTCTCTGCATGCAATGCACTTTCAGATCCATGGGTCAGCGGGAAAATGCCCGGCTCTCGAGATGTTTAAACACAGGGTCCGCCCCCGAGTGTCATCAGACAGAACTCCAAGCATACCCCATTCTAAGCTCAGCTACATGGAAGAACGGCTGGCTGTTAAACTGTGCATGGGCAGTTTGTATTAAACGGCGCTCGGCGGGGCTGTCATCGTTACTGACAGGCAGCTCCCCCATGTATCACAGTCTGCGGCGGATGAAATCCGCATTCAGGGGCTCCCCATGCACCTCGAGCCCTTGCCTGCGCATTAAGATGGGCTTGCCTCCTTAGTATCTCCACCCCCTCCTAGTCTCTGGGTGTCTGCCTCTCTGCAGTCTCAGTCTCCATGCCGTTCACATCAGAGCCATCCCCGGCTTGGTTCTTGGGGTGCAGCCGGCAGAGAGGGTACCAATGACATGCATAGAGTGGGGGTGAAGCTAACTGACACAGCACGCCTCCTTCCCCCACACCGGGACATGTATTTGCAGGACCCTACCTGACTCCAGCACACACAGCCAGCCCACATCCATGCTGCCCGATATGGTGCCCCACCTCCTCCCTTCGTGCATTGTAATCCGCCCACCGATCCACCTTCCTCTGCTCTGTCAGTGGTACACATATATCGCCCGCCTGCCTTCTGCTCTGTCCCACTGACTGCATGGGGGAATATAACCAGGCAGTCTCTGAATGAGCTGCGGGCCGGATAAAACATCCAACGGGCCGGATGTGGCCCGCGGGCCGGGGTTTGGAGACCCCTGCTGTAGCTGATTACACTGGATTTATCATATAATCTGAGATAGAGAGGTGTCCCTTAATAAAGAAAAACACTTTACCATAATCAACTGTAAACAGGTCCAACCTATAAAAGTTGTTTGAAACATTAAAATCTTGAGAATATTTTTTCAATATGTTAAAAATAGAACCCATGGGTAAAAAAGAAGAAACAAAAAAGTTTTATAATGGCTCATACTGCATAATAAAGGAGACCTCAAGCTCATCATGGATCACGCCCGGACAGTGAAATACTATCCATACATGATGCACGCACAGAACCCTGGACATGGAGGGGACATATACACGTGTATACGTGTGTCCGCATGTAAAAAGGACACCAGCTACAAAAATATACCAATCCATGAGGCTCGCGGGATATCTGAAGTGGAGAGCGAACATATAGATTAATGTAACAAACCCATTAACATGGGTAGAGGGCCTGCCTGTATGGATTTGAATCATTAGAGAAAACCACCATATATGACAAATCAAATCTGGCCATTAGTCATAAAAGTGGGATACATCCCACTCAAAGTTCATTCCATGTGGGATCCTAGTGTGGAGCGAGAAGATCCAAAATACCTCTCTCTTACAGAGGATTCTGAACCTATCTCCTCAACTAATGGGGGTAGTTATTTTCTCAACACCCTGTATTGTGAGGCTGGATAGGTCCTTAAAGTGTACATTATTCCAATGGTTGGCGACGTTAGTGTTATTATCTTTCTCGATATCGTACAGGTGATCGGACAAACGATCCTTTAGTCTACGAATGGTTCGTCCTACGTACTGGAGGTGACATATGTCACAGCTGATAACATAAATGTGGTACTTAGTGTTACAATTAATAAAATGCTTAATCTCAAAGCTTTTATCGCAGGAATGTGAGTGAACCTGTTGGCCAGTTTTAATGTGTCTGCAGTACCTGCAATCCTTGGTGCCACATTTATATGTGCCCTGAAACTGTAACCAATTCACGTTCGTGCGTTTGCTCTGATATAGACTAGGTGACAGTCTGCCTCCCAGTGTAGGTGCCCGCCGGGACACTGTTTTGACACCTTTATGTAGAATTTGTTGATAAATCTCGTCGTTATATAGAATGGGTAAGTATTTATCAATTGTATGTTTAATTTTATCAAACTCCAAACTATAGGGGGTAGAAAAAACCGGAGTGTCCCTAAAAAAGGTGTCCAAGGGTTTGCGTGCAGAGGTGCCTACGGCACCTAATAGCTCAGTCCTTGGAACACCTCTAGCCTTGGAGAGAGCTTTTTTAATGGTTTTAATAGGATAGCCTCTATCCAAAAATCTATGGGACATTTCACCAGCCTCTCTAGAAAAATCATCAGGCGAGCTGCAAAGGCGTTTTAACCTCAAAAATTGTCCGTACGGTACACCCCGGATGGTATGATTAGGGTGTGCGGAATCCGCCCTGAGGAGGGCATTGCCTGCTGTCTCTTTCCTATAGATACTGGTTGTGATGCAACCATGCTTAGCCGTTAATTTGACATCCAGATAATCAATCTCCACCCTCTGTAAATTCCCTGTAAACTTAAGGTTAAGATCATTATCATTAAGATAAAGGAGCCATGAGTCTAGGCTAATGTCATCACTAGAAACAATAAACAGCAGGTCATCAATGAACCGACAATAAAATGATGTATCCATACGGCGGGGGCTATCACATGCAAAGATGCGGGACCTCTCCCACCAACCCATGTAGAGGTTGGCAAAGGAAGGGGAGAACTTAGCTCCCATAGAGGCCCCGCATCTCTGCAGATAATAGTCCCCGTCGAACATAAAAAAATTATGGGTTAGCAAATACTCCAGAGCCTGTAGTAAAAACTCCTGGAGTATCAAAGAATGTTTGCCCGATTCCCTCAAAAAACAGTTAACCGCCTGGATTCCCAGGTGGTGGGGAATACTAGAGTACAGGCTGGAAACGTCACAGCTTATCCACTTCTGATTGTCCTGCCACTCAAAGTTGAACAACTTGGTGAGTAGATCCTTGGTGTCCCGGATAAAACCGGGGAGCTCAGAAACCAGGGGCTGGAGCTGATTGTCAACCCATTCACCCAGGCGTTCATTCAACGACCCTATGCCCACTAAGATGGGTCTGCCAGTCAGTGGGCATAAGCCCTTGTGAACCTTGGGCAGGTGGTGAAAGATGGGGGTTATGGGATTGACTGGAATGAAAAGATCCCTTTCCTTGGCAGAAAAAATCCCCGCCTGTACTGCTCGGTCCAGGAGTGAGGCCAGCGTTTTGCTAAATGCAATGGTAGGATTGGATTTCAATGGTAAATAGGTGTTAGTGTCAGTTAGTTGTCGTATGGCCTCCTCTCTGTACATGAGGGAATCCATAACAACCACGGTGCCTCCTTTGTCAGAGTTTTTAATGACAATGCTGTTATCAGTACTCAATGCCTTACATGCAAGTAACTCCTCCTTAGACAAATTGTTAGGGGGAGGATTTTTGTGACACCTCTGGGCTAGACGTACAAGATTCCCTTCAACCAGCTTTTGGAAAAGATCTAGGTCCTTGCCCCTGGACCACACAGGATAATACACTGACCATAATTTAAAAGTCAGTGTGGTGTCAGAATCTATGGGGTCTATGGTACATGGGTTGGACTCAGACGCTAGATCAATAAGGTCTTGTAGAGCACAAACATCTTTAAATAAAATGGGGGGAGGCAAGCACTCACCGTTCTCCGGACCTTCCGATAAAGCAGGTGTGTTCTCCGCTGTAGTTGAATGAAAATGTTTTTTTAAGGTAAGACTCCGTGAGAATTTGTTCACGTCCAGGATTGTACTGAAAAGGTTAAAATGAGCTGTGGGACAAAAATTAAGACCCTTTGATAATAAATCATTCTCTTCAGTGCTGAGGGTCCTGTTGGATATGTTCAAAACATTGGAGATTATTTTTTCATTCGGCCCCGGAGGACGTAACCGGGCTTCTTTGGTACTTTTATGTCGCCTGCCTCCCCTCCGTGTTTTTTTGTAGATGGTGTTGTCTTTTTCTTGGACCTTGGATCCGATGCACGGGGGTATGCATGAGTGTGGATTTCCCGACTTGGGCTCCGTGTGGATGGTAAAACAGGTCGTTCAGGGGAAGAATTGGAGCCGGTGGTGCCCATGGTGTCATATGCAAACTCTGAATCAGGGTCCATGAAGCTGACCTTTTTGGTGCGATTCCTGCTTGGACGACCTGATTGATACTGCGGTCTTTTCCATGTATAAACGTTATCATTCTCATAATCCGTATTGTCCCTGTTCATTTTGCCTTTTTTATTCTCTATGACTGATTTTTCCAGTCTGTCCAGGTTTTTATTCAGGTGTCCATCCAGTATGGCAAAATCAACTTGGGTTTGGAGTGGAATGAGATCCTTCTGTAGAGAAGGCCAACTCCCCTTGGAGTTTTTCCACCTGTTTTTGATTAGATCGTATCAGGATGTTCATCAGTTTAAGGGAACAGGTCCTTAAAGTTTCAGTCCATTCCTGTTTTAAGTCATCATCAAATAATTCTGATGAAGGAAATTTCTTTATTCGTAGACCCCGGGGGATTTGGGATAAGGAAGTATATTCCAATAAAAAATGAGTGTCCCAGTATGACTTAATCTCTTTAGCCATTAGCTGTTCCAGTTTCCTGAACATGTAAGTCATAGATGCATTAGTGTCCTCACCTGTAGAAGCAGTATGTAGTGAAGGGTTAATCCTTAATGGATTATCCGAAGGAGCCTTTAGGGTCCTACTGTATCCCGGTTCTGTTATAATAATTGCTGTAGTAGATGTAGTAGTATCCATGGATAGGCAGGAGTTTTTGAACAAAGCTTCTGGATGAATTAGCCAGAAAAAGCCTTGAGAGATGGAGACACTGAAGGAGCTCGTCGAGCTGGCAGAAATGGATGCAGAGTCCAAGACGACAAGATAAAGGGAAAACCGCCGCTCCAGACGACACTCTTCAGTGGTGAGTAAAGTTCAAAAACCCAAATGGGTGCAGGAAAAGTTCTGCCCTGAACCACTAACTTCATTGAAGTCTATGGCAGCCGAATATGAGAAATTAAAAGTGCCCATTTTAAAGGCTTATATGTAAGTAATTGACCATAAAAGCGGTATGAGGGTCCGGGTACTGCCCTGGGGGCCATGTATCAATTTAAAAAAATACAATAGTTTTTTCAGGAGCAGTGATTTTATTAATGCTTAAAGTGAAATTAAAAAAATTAGAAATTCCTTTAAATATAGTGCATGGGGGTCCCTCATTACACCGTGATCTTTCCATCATAAGACTGTCTTTGTGGACTCATTGTGGACTGTTTTAACTTATATTTTTTTATTCAATTTTAGTCTGTGCTTATTTCTTCGCCATTTTATGTTCATTTAGACTATAAAGTGATATTACAATTTTACCTATTGTGCGCCGCATTCTTTGTTTGTATGTTCCTTTGTCCATTTTCCAAGTGGTTGACAGCAGCACTGGGTTTTTGATACTAATTTTCACATTAACTACTTGCCGACCGCCCGCCGTCATATTACTGCGGAGCGGTGGCTCTGTCTCGCGGGAGCACGTAGCTCTACGTCCTCCCTTTAGAAACTTGTAGGGCGCGCGTGCGCCCCCTTGTGTCCCGCGCACGTGCCCGGCGGGTACGATCGCCGCCGGGCACCCGCGATTGCTCGTTACAGAGCTGGGAACGGGAGCTGTGTGTGTAAACACACAGCTCTCGTTCCTGTCAGCGGGGGAAACGCTGATTTTCTGTTCATACAATGTATGAACAGAAGATCAGTGATTTCCCCTAGTGAGGCCACCCCCCCTATACAGTTAGAACACACCCAGCAACACACTTAACCCCTTCCCTGCCCCCTAGTGTTAACCCGTTCACTGCCAATGGCATTTTTATAGTAATCCAATGCATTTTTATAGCATTGATCGCTATAAAAATGCCAATGGTCCCAAAAATATGTCAAAAGTGTCCGATGTGTCCGCCATAATATCGCAGTACTGTAAAAAAAACGCTGATCGCCGCCATTACTAGTAAAAAAAAAATAATAATAAAAATGCCATAAAACGACCCCCTTTTTTGTAAACGCTATAAATTTTGCGCAAACCAATCAATAAACGCTAATTGCGATTTTTTTTAACGAAAAATATGTAGAAGAATACGTATCGGCCTAAACTGAGGAAAAAAAATGTTTTTTTTATATCTTTTTGGGGGATATTTATTATCGCAAAATGTAAAAAATATTGAATTTTTTTCAAAATAGTCGCTCTATTTTTGTTTATAGCGCAAAAAATAAAAACCGCAGAGATGATCAAATACCACCAAAAGAAAGCTCTATTTGTGGGAAAAAAAGGACGCCAATTTTGTTTGGGAGCCACGTCGCAAGACCGCGCAATTGTCAGTTAAAGCGACGCAGTGCCGAATCACAAAAAGTGCTCTGGTCTTTGGACAGCAATATGGTCCGGGGCTAAAGTGGTTAAACTGTGTGTTATAGGGTACTTGGGTCTGAGGTCCCCGGACCAAAGAGCCAAGTCAGGGGGGGTTGTTGGGGCCAATTAGGACTATTTCGGTACTTGTATAAGGATAAACAATAGAGAGGAAAAAATGTATTAAAAGTGTTACAAAATTTTATTACAAAGTACTGACAAAACACATTAACATATTAAAATTATGGCAATCATCCAGTAACATCAAGACAAGGTCCCCAGAAGGGGAAAAAGGCACGATGGGTTGAAGACTGTCACAAGTTCTCAACTAGTTTTGCGGTTGGGACCGCTTCATTAGGAGAAGATCTAAAAATAGTGGACATTGAATCAATAGAAAATATATAAACAACATAGAGTTACATAGGGGAACCACGGGCAATTTTGCTCACCTGGACAATCCCGCAACAAGGTGGCAGTGGACGCAGCCAGACAGAGTCCCCAAATGGTGGCCGGAATGGACACAATTGTGAAGGGACCTACTTGTCTGGTATAAAGGGTAAATGGGTATATGGGTTAGATGGGTTTATGGGTTAGTATATGGGTATATGGGTTTATGGGTATATGGGTTAGTATCAATACATCTCAGCCTGCGTAAATCGGGAAGGAAGTGAAGGGTGTGTGGGGAAATATCACACTCAGTGGTTACTAGGGCTGGCCGCGCCTCCAGCATCCCGCCTACCTTATACTCCTCAGTAAATCTGGGGAGTAGCCTCTTATATTATTATTTCTTAAATTGTTTACTAATTGGTGTTACCGTGGTCTTGATGGGTGGGGATTGCATCGGGCATGGTCATGAGAGCTAATCCATATTGCTTCCCTATTGTCTTAGCCTGATCACCCCCAGACTAGATATAGCAACTTAGGACCTCCCTCAGACTAGTTGCTTAGTCTGTCCCAAGGCAAAATACCATTGCTGGGACATATCTTGCATCCTTTAAACTAGCTTTCATGCAGATTGCCAGCCCTGTATAATATGTGTTTTTCAACACATGCCTGCCTCTATGAGGAATTTATTTACCATCCCAAGCTAGATTTTCACATGCCCGCCCCCAAGACTCACAATCAAGGCTATTGGCCACCCCGGCAGCGTCTTCTCTCCAGCAGACACCTTTATTCTATATATATCAATTGTATAACTTTCTTAATCTCGTTATTTTAATATTGTGTCTGTTATAGGCCGTTTATGTTGTTTATTGACCGGGCTTCACTGCTCGCCATCTCCTGCCACCTGGTGGTTCAGCACAGCGTTGCCAGACATCTTCCCTCTCTCCCCCCCCCTCCCTACCCTCTTCCCTGCCCCTCCGGGTGTGCCTGGGGCTGCCTCCGTGATTCTTGTGGCTCCTCCCATGGAGCAGCGTCTCACTGGGATACTGCGATGCGGGTCACCGCCCACACATCAGGATACGACGCATGGTGTGCACGCGCGCGGCTACACTGACGTCATGCGCACGCCCCCTCCCCCAGTGACGTTGTGGCAGGGCTTCCGCCTTGCTAGTCAACGCCACTGTGCACTTGGACACATGATTGGGCCTCCTGTCCTTAATCCCCACTACCAAGGGATCCCAGGACTGCTGTGGCTCTACCCAGCTTTCCCCCCAGGCACCATTGGTCAGCATCACTACCCTAATGCTCTCCTGGGACCACGACAAGTCCCCCTCAGGAATATAAGTATCACTATATGCACACATGCACCCCAATATGTTGACACTGTTCGGGCTCCTGATCCTGGGATCCCCTTATCTTATTTTAACCCCGTTGTCACCAAGGTAACTACTTACTATTAATATATTTTTTTTCACCAGCACAATGTTTAACCACTTAAGACCCGGACCAATGCCCCCAAGGGGTTCACTCCCCCCTCCTTCACCTTTTTTTTCCCACAAATAGTCTTTGGTGGTATTTGATCCTTGTTTTTATTTTTTGCCCTCCTTTTTGGAAAAAAATCTATATTTTTTACTTTTTGTTATAATAAAAAACCTCTAAATTTTAGTCCCCAAAATTTATTTAGCCGCATCTTTAGTAAAAAAAAAATCCTTAAAAAAAATTCCTAGCGGGAACAGCGACACTGCTGCCTTAGTGATGCCTAGGGAGTGAAAGGGTTAACTGCTCAAGGGGTTAAAACTTTATTGGGGGGGTGGGGGGGCTCACACTAACACTGTCCCTCCCTGCTGCCATGTATGATTACCCAGTGAAACTGTGACCCCTTTTTTTTGTGTGTGTGTAGTGTAGTGTTGGTGCCTCTTGTTGTGTTTTGATCCCCCATTGAAACAAACGCCGAGGAGAGATTTCCCCCTGTGTTTACCAGAGGAGGAAGTGACCCGGGCGCACGCATTCTCTCCACTCTACCGCCCCCACTTTTTTCCCGCGCGGACCGCCGCATTGGGGGGGGGGGTCCTGTTCGTTGATGTGCTGCTTCCCTCTGCGGCGGTCCTTAAGTGGTTAAGATGCCTCTCTTGGTTCCTCCCTTTCCCCCCTCCCTCCCCTCTGCTCCCTCAGTCCCTCCCTGCTGCCCCCATTTTTCCTCCCCCCCCTTTTTCCCCCTCCCCCTTCTCTCCACTTTCCTTGCTGTTCCTGCTTCTATTTTTCCCTTTTTCCTCCAATTTTACTTTCCCATTTTCCCTGTCTTTCCTCACCTGCTTTACCTTCCCCCCCCCCCCCATTGCCTGCCCACCATCTTTCCCCTTCCAACCCCCCCTTCCTTTGCTCGAGCTTTACCCCTCCATTTCTTGCGTTCCTCCCCCTTCATCCCCCTTTTTCTTTTCCAATTTCATTTTTCCCTAGATCTACTCCATTCCCCCACCTATCACCCCCCAACCTTCTTTTTCTCACTTCACCCCTAGTAACCACTGAGTGTGATATTTCCCCACACACCCTTCACTTCCTTCCCGATTTACAGCTGAGCTGTATTGATACTAACCCATATACCCATTTACCCTTTATACCAGACAAGTAGGTCCCTTCACAATTGTGTCCATTCCGGCCACCACTTGGGGACTCTGTCTGACTGCGCCCGCTGCCACCTTGTTGCGGGATTGTCCAGGTGAGCAAAATTGCCCGTGGTTCCCCTATGTAACTCTATGTTGTTTATATATTTTCTATTGATTCAATGTCCACTATTTTTAGATCTTCTCCTGATGAAGCGGTCCCAACCGCGAAACTAGTTGAGAACTTGTGACAGTCTTCAACCCATCGTGTCTTTTTCCCCTTCTGGGGGCCTTGTCTTGATGTTACTGGATGATTGCCATAATTTTAATATGTTAATGTGTTTTGTCTGTACTTTGTAATAAAATTTTGTAACACTTTTAATTATTTTTTTCCTCTCTATTGTTTATCCTTATACAAGTACCGAAATAGTCCTAATTGGCCCCAACAACCCCCCTTTACTTGGCTCTTTGGTCCGGGGACCTCAGACCCAAGTACCCTATATCTCTAGTGCAAGGATGATGGTACAGCTTACC
Source organism: Rana kukunoris (assembly GCA_029574335.1). Taxonomy (NCBI): domain Eukaryota; kingdom Metazoa; phylum Chordata; class Amphibia; order Anura; family Ranidae; genus Rana; species Rana kukunoris. Next base: position 439,851,364 of record CM056049.1, read on the forward strand.
TTAATTTCAATATATCTTACCCCAGAGGCTCTCATTTACATTTTATTAAACTGTGTGTTACTATACCATGTTGTAGCGCTATTAGGGGGATTTTTGTATATTTTCACCTTACCAGGTACCACGCCTAATGACTGGCTGCTTGTAGTTCGAACTTGTGCTTGGTTACCACAGCAGCTACACTCCTTCTTCTTGTGGTTGCTGAGTTAACTCTTTAGTAGTGATGTTACTTCATACCCCGTAGTGTTTTTACAGACCCTGGTTGTTTAGATATGTCAGAACCAACATGCATGCCTTTGAATAACTGTTGAGTAGGCTCATAACAGTTAAAGGAGTTGTAAAGGAAAATATTTTTTTTGCTGAAATGACTGTTTACAGGGTATAGAGACATAATAGTTAACTGATTCCTTTTAAAAATGATTAAACAGAGATAAAAATCAATCCTATAATCAACCTACAGTTCTAGTTTCGTTTTTGCTGTTGTTTCCTGTCTCTCTGATGTACAGAGCCAGAGAGCCAATAGAGGGCAGTGATGGTTTGTCTAAAACCCCTCAGCCCAATCTAGTTTCAGTTTACACACAGTAATCACACCTCCTTGATTAGTGACCACAGTGAGAAATCTTCCAGCACTGTGGTTATCAGGAAACAGACAACCATGAAGTGTCCATAACAGAGAGGAATTACAGCAACATCAAAGCAAAAACGAACAATTAGACCATGAAAACAGGACTGCAGTAAGGTAAAGGAAGCTATTTAGCTAAAAAAAAAAATGTTTTCCTTTAGTGACCCTTTAATGTACTTTACTAAAGTGTTGCATAGCAGTTCAATATGAACAATGTCTTTCCCCTGACTCTAGCTAAAGTAGTGTGCTGTCCAGGTATACCTTTGTGAGGCAAGAGTCCATTATGGCATTGTCAATGCCTTACAGTGCCATGAAAAAGTATTTATACTCCTTGAAATTTTCCACATTTTGTTATCTTACAACCAAAAACGTAAATGTATTTTATTGGGATTTTATGTTAAAGACCAACACAAAGTGGCACATAATTGTGAAATGGAAGGAAAATTATAAATGGTTTTCCATATTTTTTTACAAATAAATATGTGAAAAGTGTGACATACATTTGTATTCAACCCCCTTTATTGTGATACCCCTAATTAAAATCTAGTGGAACCAATTGCCTTCAGATGTATCCTAATTAGTAAATAGAGTCCACCTGTATGTAATTTAATCTCAGTATAAATACAGCTGTTCTGCAAAGCCTTCAGAGATTTGTTAGAGAACCTTAGTGAACAAATAGCATCATGAAGGCCAAGGAACACAGCAGGCAGATCTGGGATAATGTTGTGGAGACATTTTAAGCCAGGTTAGTTATAAAATATCCCAAGCTTTGAACATCTCACAGAGCACTGTTCAATCCATCATCCAAAAATGGAAAGAGTATGGCACAACTGCAAACCTACCAATACATCCACCTAAACTGACAGGCCAGGCAAAGAGAGTATTAATCAGAGAAGCAGCCAAAAGGCCTATGGTAACTCTGGAGGAACGGCAGAGATCCTCAGTTCAGGTGGGAGAATCTGTCCACAGGACAACTATCAGTTGTGCACTCCACAAATCTGGCCTTTATGGAAGGGTGGCAAGAAGAAAGCCATTGTCAAAAAACACCTTAGAAGTCCCATTTGCAGTTTGCGAGAAGCCATGTAGGGGACACAGCAAACATGTGGAAGAAGGTGCTCTGGTCAGATGAGACCAAAATTTAACTTGTTGCCCTAAAAGCAAAACACGATGTGTGGCTGAAAACAAACACTGCACATCCCCACGAAACATGGTGGTGGTACATGCTTTTCTTCAGCAGGGACAGGGAAGCTGGTCAGAGTTGATGGGAAGATGGATGGAGCCAAATATAGGGCAATCTTAGAGGAAAACCTGCAAAAGACTTGAGACTGGGGCAGTAGTTCACTTTCTAGCAGGACAATGACCCTAAACATACAGCCAGAGCTACAATTAAATGGTTTAGACCAAAGCATATTCATGTGTTGGAATGACCCAGTCAATGTCCAGACCTAAATCCAATTGAGAATCTGTGGCAAGACTTGAAAATTGCTGTTCACGGATGCTCTTAAGCTATTTTGCAAAGAATGTGCAAAAATGACACTCTCTAGATGTGCAAAGCTGATAGAGGCATCCTCAAAAAGACTTGTGGTTCTACAAAGTATTGACTTAGGGTGGCTGAATACAAATGCACGCCACACTTTTCACACATTTATTTGTAAAAAATTTGGAAAACCATTTATCATTTTCCTTTCACTTCACATAAAACCCCAATAAAATACATTTAAGTTTTTGGTTGTAACATGACAAAATTTAGAAAATTAGAAAGGGTATGAAAATTAGAAAGGGTATGAATACATTTTCAAGGCACTGTATCTGTCCCCGGAAGTCCTGGTGCCCTCAATCCACACACAATCAGCTAAGAAGATCCGACCAACCAGAGCAATCCCCAGAAGAGCCATTACCACTGCTCTCGGACCTCAGTTTTCCCCCTTTTTATATCGCAGGTGGGCCACCTAGGATCAAAAATCTTGGGAACAGAACTTCTACAAGTTAACCCCTCATCCTTTTTGGGCCAGCTGCTAACTACTAAAACCAAATGCAGTTCAACTTACCACATGCATATAAACTAGAGTATACTGTATCAGTACATTTTAAAAAGTGTTGCTTTTTGATTTGAAAATATTCATTATGTTGTATTAGTTTCACTATGCTGTTATTAAAAAAAAAAGCACACTTACATATTCCCAGAAGATGGTGTCCTTTTAAAGGTTAGCTGCCCTCTTTGTCATTGGACCTCACAATTCAAGCTTCATTATGCTGTTGGTATAAAGCACATAGATGACTTTATAAAAACTATTCAGAGTGATTCTTTTAGCTTCCCTTGACAGAACTGAATATCGTTGTATATATACTAACAAAGAAATATGAGAATGCCAGGAGATTTCTCTGTGGAATACAAATTCTTTGTGTTACAACAACTTAGGTTAATTTCCTGCTACCCACAAGTCATTTTTACTGACATATGACAGATAGGTTCAGCTTTCTGCAGTGCTTAAAGATATTTCTAATGTTGCCTGCTATAAAAATTATAAATGATCATATTTCCATCTTTATCTCTAGATATATTATCTATACTAGAGTATGCAAAGAAAACCATAACCATTGATAGACTAATTACAAGTAAACAGATCACAGGAAAGGATGGTTACTTTTAATAGCTATTCAAAAGCTAGCCAAAATCACCAGGGTATGTAAACTTTTGATCAGGGTCATTTGGGTAGTTTCTGCTGTCAATATGATGTAAAAAAATAGTTAACACGGTTGATTCATAATAAATGGCTTCAGCCAAACACTAACCATTAGTGTTGCTCACGAATATTCGCATTGCGAATATTCGCTACGAATATTGCATATTCGAGTATTCGCGAATATCTCGAATATCGCGGCGAATATTCGCTATTTCGAATATTCGATATTTTTCAAATTTCGCAAAAAAATTCGCAATAAAATTCGCAATAGCGAAAATTCGCAATTTTTTTTTTATCAAATATCACGAATATTCGATATTAACGAATATTCGCAACCGCATATGTGAAATTTCGCTTTTTTTTTATATAAAATATACCGAATATTCGTAAATATCGAATATTCGTGATATTTTATAAAAAAAAAAAAAAATCGCGAAATTTCACATTAGCGAAAATTCGCATTAGCGAAAATTCGCATTAGCGAAAATTCGCAATTTTTTTTTTTTTTTTTTTTTATAAAATATCACGAATATTCGATATTAACGAATATTCGCGAATATTCTTCGAAATATTCGCGAAATATCGCGAAATCGAATATGGCGTATTCCGCTCATCACTACTAACCATGAGTGAAATAAACGTTTTTGTGTTATCATTCATATTCTCTGAAAAATGGCCAAGAAATCATAAGTTCTGCCAGGGTGTGTAAACTTATGAGCACAGCTGTACACACATGTGCACATAAAGACAGGACATTAGAGGTAGGAGAATAAAGTGGGCAATACAAATTCAAATATTCATACTGTAAAGGAATGTGATAATCATAAAAATTGCCTATTTTCTTATGTGCATACATGTTTCTATGCAATTCCTTACTTATTAAATAGAGTACAGCTTTGCTTTGGAACTAGCAATGATGTCTACCCCCTGCTGCCAACGCACTGAAGGAATGAGGAAGTAAGAGAGAGAGCAAGCGACAACCAAGCTTTAATCATCAAGCTCCTGTAGTCTTCTTGTATTTCAGCCAATTAAGATGTGCCTTTTAGAATGACCACAGTAGTGACGTATACTCTATTGTTTGTGTATAAAAGGATTGGGCACCGCCCACATTAAACAGAGATGTGAAAGTGGTCAAACTGAGTTAACTCAGTGTGGTTACTTCTTACGTGCACGTACATTCTCACTTTCCAAAATTAGGAGCAGCGGCATAAATCCATCCTGAACCCCATTGAGGTTCTGAACCATCACAGCACAAGCATTCATATTAAAATTTGTATCTATACAGTTGATGACTTGATGAATATCATTCAAATGTAATTAAAAAAAATGTACTTTTAACATTTGGTTTTGGAATGAATTAACTTTCTTAAAGGAAAACCAAATTCACTATTACATTACATTATTCGAGAAAAATTAATAAATTCCTTTATTTCAAACTTTCTCCTTACTGTGGTTGAAATCAAATGTTGATTTGACCATACTAATGACTAGAAAATCAAACAAATGTTTGTCCTCTCTATCATTGTGTATCTATTTACACACAATGAGCACAGGAAGATTAATTCCTCCAGTTACTTTTATGTCAAACAAAAATAAATTCTTTAGTGTGGGCAATTCTAACCTTTAATTTCATGTTCAGCACATGTATGTAGGTTATAGGAAAATACATTTGGGTTTACCTCAAACATGTCAAAAAACTCTGAAGTTGTAAGTAAATGCATACACAGGTTCATGCAAAAAAACATCCAACCAAAGCGCGGTGATGTACAACGCGTATAACGGGACTATAAAGGGGAAGTTCCTTTCAAATGGCGCCACCCTTTGGGCTGCTTTTGCTGATCCTCGTTTTAGTAAAAGTTTGGTGAGAGACGATTCGCTCTTTTCAGTCCGTTACAGCGTGATGAACGTCCTATATCCATTTTGAACGCTAGTTTTACCAGAACGAGTGCTCCAGTCTCATACTTGATTCTGAGCATGCATGTTTTTTTTTCCCCTTGGAAAAGCATACACATAACCTTTTTTCGCGACGAGAAAAAGACTGAGGGGAAACATGATGAGAAAAAAGAGAGCTGGTTTCAGTTTTTTGCGGGCAGTTTTTTCGTTGAAAAAACTGCTTGGGAGCATACACACGACCGGTTTTCACGACCAACATAAAAAAATGGCAGTTTTCTCGTCATAAAAACCGGTCGTGTGTACAAGGCATTAGGGCCGACCTTAAGAAAACACCAAACATATTTTTGCACTGGTTTTCTCCAAAAGTAAATTAATAATATACTGGATACTAACATTTATAGGTAAAGTTGATATATATGTATATATTTGTATGTATATCGATATATATGTGTGTGTAGTCTCCTGGTTGGCTGTTGCATTCATGGGTCATCTGCAGACTGTCCCTGTCGACATCCTGCCCTGAGGTCAGGGACAGGTCACTGCCGTTACGCCGGCCAACCCTTACGCACAAGGTATGTGCAGGCAAGGGGGGTGAGGTTGCTGTCTCATGGGTTTTTGAGATTGCGTTTGGTGTCCCCCCCGTTTTTATTTTCAGCCCTCCAAATCAAATACTTACCGTAATTTTCCTTTCCTGATGGACTCCATGGCAGATGGAGTCCCCACCCTAAATGATCATTTAAAAGGGAAAATAAGTGTCCAAGAGTCGGCTAGTTACGGAACACAGTACTGAGAGGTAAGCTGACTTTTATGGGTATGGGGTCCTATAGCATTGGAGAGCAGGCGGGGTTAACCCACAGGTAGGCTGCCATGGAGTCCATCAGGAAAGGAAAATTATGGTAAGTATTTGATAATAAATTTTCCGTTATTACAGTAGTATAAAATGTACAATGTGTGCGTTTCTGTAATATAATTGCGGGGAAGAGAGCTCCGGCTGGACACAGAAGCGCAGAGCAGCACTATAATGAAGGTATTTGGTACATTTATATTACAGAAACATTTCTTCTTTTTTTTCCCTTAAAAAAATCCCTTTAAAATTCAAATGCCGTTGTACATTCATATGAGACTGTTAACCTCCCTGGCGGTCTTCACGTGTGTGGCACGGGGTGAGATTTTTAAGCTAATATCGGTAACCCCGTGCCACACACGGACTTTCCTCGCTGGATGCAGAAAAAGTTTACTTACCTTTTCTCTGCGATCCAGCGATGAATCCCCGCAGTACACGGCGGGCGGATGTCCGCCTGATGCTGTGTGTTCCGCCGATTCCCTTCCCTGCGAGCGTCGCGACGTAGGGGGGGGGAACGGCGCCAAATTCAAAAAAGTAAACAAACACTATACATACAGTACACTGTAATCTTATAGATTACAGTACTGTATGTAAAAAATACACACCCCCCATGTCCCTAGTGGTCTGCCCTGTACACTACATGTCATTTTGTATAATAAAAACTTTTCTTTCTCCCTGCAAACTGTAGATTGCCCATAGCAACCAAAAGTGTCCCTTTATGGCAAAAATTGTTTTAGAGCAGCTAAAAAACAGCGATAATAAATCAGAATCACTTGCAGAATTTAGCGATAGCGATTTATGGGGAAATTCGTCATAAAAAAAAAAAAAAAATGACAGCAAAAATTCTGCAACTGAGCAAATTTCAGTGATTTTGATTTGATTACATTATTGAATAATTTTTACTATAATTATATTATCATTTGTGATCATTTTTTATAATTATTTATTATATTATAATTTTTAATAAAAAAAAAAAAAAAAATCATACCCGGGATGCCTATTAGACTCTTGTTTGAATAGATTTAAGTGAGTTATTCCTAAGAATTACAAGCCTACAGTATAAAACGCCAAATTCCCTTGCAAATAATGGTACCGCTTTTAGCACCTAAAATCTTAAAGAATCATACCGCCAGGGAGGTTAATGTTTATTGTTATGTGTAGTTTGTCATTACAGACATTATTCTCCTGATGAAGCGATGTAGCTCTGCCAAACATGTTGACGAATATATAATTTGTAAGAATTCACTATACCTCGCTATACCTCTCTTTTCCTCTATGGAACACACCAAGTAATATTGGCCCACATGTATTGTTAGGATATATTTCCAAATCGTATTTGCACTTGTGTAATTTTTTGATGTTATATTTGGGATACCCATTTTATATTTTAATTGTTGTATAAATAAAATATTATAAACTTTTACACAAAAATGCTGTGTACTCTGTCCAAACCGGTACCAAGATAGTCCATTTCCTCTCCTCCCTTGTGGCGACCTTTTAGGCCGCGTACACACGATCAGACAGTTCGATGGTGTGTACGGCCCATCAGACCGTTGTCCGTCGGAACAAAGTTTAAAAACATGCTTTAAAACCTGTCTGATGGACACCTTTCAGTCGGACAGGTTTGATGGTTAGTACACAAAAGCATCGGACCAAAAACCCGCGCATGCTCAGAATCAAGTCGACGCATGCTTGGAAGCATTGAACTTTGTTTTTTCATCACGTCGTTGTGTTCTACGTCACCGTGTTCTGGTCTGATCGGATTTTGGTCCGATGGTGTGTACGCACATCAGACCATCAGGCCGCGTACACACGGAGGGACATGTCCGATGGAAGCAGTCCACGGACCGTTTTCATCGGACATGTTTCCTATATAATTTCACTTTATATGAGGAAAAAATCGTTTCTTACATTTGCATAGTGTCAGCCCGACACTAAGGAAGTAACTCTTGTTTGTCATATACCATTCATCCCCGGCTGAAGGTCCAAGTGTTTTTAATAAAAGCCTGTGTACTTTATGTATTTACGCTACGAGAGGCTTCCTTCCTTTTACCCAACTTCTATGTTTGATTGGGACCTGCATGTGAGGACCCACTGAGAGGAGATTGTATTGAGAGCCAGCACCTTGGAGTTATCTATGGTACTTTTTTTATTTTCATCATTGAAGAGTGTGTTTAATTTTTAATTTCATGAACTTATTTTAAATATTTGTGTTACTTATCGTGAACCACACTGTGTTGCTTTGCACTGCACTATCACTTTATATAAAAAAAAAATTATACATTGCACATTATGATATACGCATATTGCAATATTGTTGCATTTATATTTTTGTGTTTGCAATATCAAGTTTAGCAGTCGCTATTTTGTGGATATGTTTCCCAACACAGATGGTTTTATCACATTATCACTGTTATAGTGGGTCGTTATCAAAGAGATTTGTTTTGGCCAGTGCTGCTCTCTTTTCAGTTTTTTAGTTGTGCCTCTGTTATGCATTACAATCCTGTGTCTGATTGCGTATCTATGCTGAAGCATGTTGTCTGTCTCTGCCCTCCTTGCATTCTATTCTAGTATCTCCTAGTCATCTTTCATATTTTATATCTATGAATTTAAGGTTCAGCTCAGTCTTTGTTCTGACTCCTTCAGTTTTAATATTCCTGGTTGCATCTTGATTTGTCTTTGACTAGAGAGTAGGGTTTTGAATCATGTGTCAGAGTTTCAGTCCACCTGAAACCCAGATACATTATTCAGAGCTAATCTCATCAGGATTCTCCCTATAACAGCCACCCCTTCTGCACATTCAGCCGCTTACCGCCCCCAGCTGCCCCCATTCAAACCCCCTTCCTGCCCATACCAATTTTCAGCTTTCAGTGCTCTAAGGGCTCTTTCACACGTCCATTCAGTTTTTTAGATCAGTTTTTTCCCCCTTCAGTTGATCCGTTTTTTCATCTGTTTTTCGTCCGTTTTCCGTCCGTTTACATCCGTTTCCGTTCCGTTTTCCGTCCGTTTACATCCTTTTCCGTTCTGTTTTCCGTCCGTTTTTCATCAGTTTTTTTCATCCGTTTTTTCATCCGTTTTTTTTTTTTTTTTAGAACTTTTTTCTTTTTACATATTTTGATGAAAAACTGACGTTAACGGATCGGATGGTAAACGGATCATCCGCTAACGTCCGTTTTTCGTCCGTTCCGTTTTTTTGACGGAAGAAAAATAGGGTTTTCTTCCGTCCAAAAAAACGGAGCTTACCGCAGACGGATGTTAACGGACGTTAGCGGATGCTCATCCGCTAACGGACGCTAACCCATAGGGAAGCATTGAGGTCCGTTAACGGACGTCCAAAAAACGGACGAACTGAACGGACGTGTGAAAGAGCCCTAAGGGTCCTTTCACACGTGCGGACCGTTTTTTAGGTCCTTTTTTTTTCATCAGTTGGTCAGTTTTTTCGTCCGTTTTTTGTCAGTTTTTCATCCGTTTTCATCCGTTTTTCATCCGTTTTTCGTCAGTTTTTCCATCCGTTTTTTCATCCGTTTTTTTTTTTTTTTATTACATATTTTGATGAAAAACGGATGTTAGCGGATCGGATGTTAAACGGATCATCCGATAACATCTGTTTTTCGTCCGTTCCGTTTTTTTGACGGAAGAAAAATAGGGTTTTCTTCCGTTCAAAAAAACGGAGCTTAACAGAGACGGATGCAAACAGACGTTAGCGGGTGCTCATCCGCTAACGTCCGCTATCCCATAGGGATGCATTGCAGTCTGTTTTTCATCCGTAAAAAAACGGACGAACGGTCCGCACGTGTGAAAGGGCCCTTACTCTTTGAAAGACAATTGCGCGGTCATACAACAATGTATCCAAATGAAATCCCCCCCCCCCACACACACACACATACAAATAGAGCCTTCTTTTGGTGGTATTTGATCACCTCTGCGTTTTTTTTTTGTAAAAAATAAAAAAATATAAGACAGAATAAAAATAATAATTACAAAACCTGTTTATACAGTATTTTGTTATAAAATTTAGCAAACAGGTCATTTTTGTCCTTCGTTGATGTATACTGATGAGGCTGCACTGATTGGCACTGATGGGCTGAACTGATAGGCACTGATGGGCTGAATAATAAAAGCAATATGGGGAGTGTATACTGTCTATGTTGGTTTTATTATAATAAAACCTTTTTTACCATTTTGACTGTTTTGGTTAACCAATGACAGTGGTCACCCAGACAAACAGAAATAGTGGATTTCCCCAGGGGGGCAACAGCAGCCATATAAACAGAGGTATCTACCCTTTAGATACACCTTAAAGTCTCTGTTCCCCATTGATAATGTAATATGTGACAAAACGTGTATGAGGAGGTCACCACGCCATCTCGTTGAGGAGGACAGGAGTGTATACTGGAGCCGACCAGCTTTCAAATTTATGGAATATTTTTACCTCTACATTTGTAAGTGTAACTTTTTATTTGTTTATTAAACCATGACATAGACAGTATCACGCTATGGTCTATTTTATTTCTTCTTGGGCCGATTGCTGAACATTGCTTTCGGAGGTCATGGAGCTTATGGTTATTTGCTTGTGAGAATGTGTCAGTACACATACAACATCCCTTTAATTCCTGTTGATAAAGGCCTGGGCTGGGTTATAGCCATATGTCTAATTGGCTTGCTATCTGGTAGGCATGTTCTCTGTGAGGTGGCGGTGCACTTGTCTGTGGATCAATCACTAGGGTGTCCGTTAATGAATGAATTCAATCAATTGTGCAATCATTTGGAACATTTTCATGCCTTGCAATAACTTTATGGACTGTAATTAGCACAATTTTTTTCCTTATCGCGTACACACGATCGCAATTTCTGACAAAAAATGTTCGATGTGAGCTTTTGGTCGAATATTCTGACTGTGTGTATGTTCCATCGGACATTTGTTATCAGAATTTCTGACAACAAATGTTTGAGAGCTGGTTCTCAATTTCCGACAACAAAAGTTCTTGACGGAAATTCTGATCGTCTGTATTCAATCCCGACGCACAAAAATCCTACACATGCTCGGAATCACTTCAACGCATACTCGGAATCATTGAACTTAATTTTTCTTGGCTCGTCGTAGTTTTATACGTCACCACGTTCTTGACGTTCGGAATTTCAGACACCATTTGTGTGACCGTGTGTATGCAAGACACGTTTGAGCCAACATTCCTTCGAAAAAAAATCCACGGGTTTTGTTGTCAAAAATTCCGATCGTATGTATGCGGCATTAGCCTGGAAAAAGTTCATCAATGTGCTCTTTGATTTTCAGTACCTTTCTCTGTAATTTGCTGAGAATAGATAAATATTAGGTATAGAATTACATCAAAATACAGTAACATACGTCTTAAACCTTCCATGAATATCCTGTTTTCTCTGTCTGTAATCATGTAGGAACCTTAAGCTAGAGTGTCCCTAATCTAAATGTTGTCAGCCTGAGCTTTGTGTTCAGTTTGTTGTCTGGGTTTATCAGGACATTGCTCAGGACATTGTTTTCCTCTGGCTTCGACTGGGAAGTGTTCTCCTGCAGATAGCATAGGAAGGTATGCACATACACAGAAAGCTGGTAGTCTTCGCAATCACCCCTCCCTCCTATACTTTGCACAGCATTGTTTAGTCAGATTCCTATGCTCACAAAATAATAATAATACCACCTGTAGTTTTAACAAGCAACTCTCTTATGTTGCACAAAGCATTGTGTATTCTGATTGTCCTGATACTATCCTTACAAAAAACATGTAGGTTTTACAATCATTCCTCCTGCTTTTTACACAACACCATGCCCTCTGAAAATGTTGTAAATTATGAAAATGTATTTTATCTTGACTGTAGAATGGGGAAAGGGAATAAATATTTGATTTTTGATGAGACCTAAAAAGGTCCTTGCATTCCAGACATTACCTAAGGCAAATGAATGTGCCAAGGTTTCCTTGCCTCCCAAACCTTCTGCCTGGGAGGTATATGATCCATGATGTCCTTGCTTTCCAGGTATGCTGCCTGGAGAAGGTATAGCTTCAATGAAGTCCAGTTTGTGCTTCCTAGGCCTGCTGTCTAGGAAGGAAGCTAAAGAAGAATGCTGATAAGTTAACTGCCTGTGTCATCTTAATCTTTTTGCTGCCAGAACCGTTTTTTGCACACATGTCTAAAAAATTATTTTAGGCCTGAAGATGACCAAAAAAAACACAAATATCATCTATTTTCTGAAAGTTATCAGACACCTAGAAGAAGAAAAATTGTGGTATTACCGCAAAGGTCTAGAAAATGCAACATTTCTGTAAGAAACACACTAGCGTTAATTTTAGGTTTGAACTTTGGGGGTTCTTTAGCTCAGCGAAACAACCAAAAGAAAGGCACATACGTTTTAGTAAGAAGTCCTCCAGTCCTTCCCTGCAGACACAGCGTCACTTCCAAAACTACTCCACCCTCTGTCAGGACTTCCTTTCCTTTTAACTCACTTCCTGGAAGTGGTTAACCCCTTGTGTGCCTGAAGCCAGGGGTCAGAAGGGGAGGCTCTCTTCCCTCCCAATTGTCGCTTCAGAGCCTCCGAAATCCCGGACCCCCAAATATCATTAAAAGAAGACAAAGAGGACTTTAAGCCTGTCCTCTCTGGATCCATTTTATCTGTCCGGAACCTCTCACCCCCTTTGGGTGACCTCCTGAACCAGTGCTTAAAGGGACCAGATTCCAAAAATTGGCGCTATGTAGCGTCCATCCAGGACCCATCCCTGGCGTCCTGTACATAGGGCAAAGAAACGCAATAAATTACCCACATTTTTAATAAACTATAAAAGACAAGGTTCCACCGAGTAAATAGATTCCCAACATGCCAAACCTTAAATTTATGTGCGCCCGTGAAATATTTTCTATAGGCAATGCTTCAAAAGCCCCTAAAGGTATCAGTTTAGTGTAGCGGAGGAGGTCTTGTGTTAGAATTATTGCTTTTACTCTTGGCATATGCAGCGATATGTAACATGTGTATCACAATCAACGTTTTTACACGTAGGCGCCCCGACGTATGCATTTAGGCCCTTTTCACACTGAAGCGTTTTTCAATCGTTATTCGATCGTTTTTCGAGCGCTATTACAGCGTTATTACAGCGTTATTTGAGCGGTATTGCAGCGTTATTCAAGCAAAGCCTTATCTGCAATCCCAATGTGTTGGTAAAGCACCGATAAGACCCTAAAGTTTTAGAGCGTTTTTGCAGTGCCTCGGTGTGAAAGATGCTGCTTGCAGGACTTTTCTCAACGCCCCGCCAGTTTAACGCCTCAGTGTGAAAGGGTAAGGCGTTTTTACAGCGCTTTTCAATTCATTTCAATGGAGAGGAGCATTTTTGGAGCGTTATTTTCAGCACTCAAAAGCTGCTCCAAAGATGCTGCTTGCAGAAAACTTGGTGTAAAAAGGTCCATTGAGATGCATGGAGAGTGTTTTATGCGTGTTTTAAGAGCGATATTTTTAACGCTAAAATGCTGTAATAACGCTTGAAAAATGCCCCAGTGTGAAAAGGGCCTTAAGTTTGTGTGTGTATATGTGGGGGTGGCAGGGCCTCAAAAATTTTTAGGAGGATTTTATGTGCTTGGGTGTAACTTTATTTTTTTGCCAGAGAAATATGTTTTTTTACTTAACTTTTTCATTACATAGGGGACACACAGGTTCTCTTTATTGAGATATGGAGGATCTAAAAGACTCTGCACGTTTCCCCTGTACTCCACAGAAGTGACGTCAGAGACAACGCTTTTCCGGTCACAAGAAGGGGAGGAGAGCGGACATGTTCCTCATTCCAGCACCCAGGTGTTGGCTGTTGCTTTTCCCCTGTCTGTGTTCACCTGTTAGCTGATTGAGTCACTTGATATAAGCAAACTGAACACTCTATCCCTCGCTTGTGATAGAGACAGAATTACCTGCATTGTTCTAGATCAAGTCTCTCCTTAGTCTGCCTTGCTTGCTGTTGGATCCCTTGAGTATGATCTGGATTGGATACTGAACTATCCCCTGAACCCAGCCTGCCTTTTACCTGGAACAGATACTGGATTATCCCCTGAACTCATCCAGCCTTTATCTGAACTGTCTTTGAACCATGCTATCAGTCTGCTAAACTGCAAGTACCTATTTGCTTTGCTCAGTTCGCATCTGCCTTGGCATGGGAGCCAGACACTACAGCATTTTGTAGAAGTCCTAGGTGCAACCAAGTACCAGTAGGCCTGCTTGTCTTAAGAGAAGGGGGCTGCTATAGGTGAAGCACATAGTAGCCAGCTATAGTGTCTGACCACCTGCATTTAGGTAGATGTGACATTTGTGACAGCGGAGCCCGGTAAGCATGGTGGGGTGGTGCAGGGACGGGCGGGCGCCGGTATCGGGGGTGTGTGAGAGCAATCAGGTGTCAGCGGAGCCGACCGAATGCTCTCACCTGACAGGCAGGAATCTGCCTGTCAGTTTCACACACAATCCCAGTGGCTACAGCCATTGGAGTGCATGTGATACCCTGTCGTTAAGTCCGTATGGACCTAGCGGTAAAAGGGTTAAAGCGTAACTCCACTTTTGCTGAAAAAAAAACATTCCCCTCTGAGTGATCTATGTACATTGCAAGGATTATAACAACCTTTGATGCAGATTCCTACCTTTTGTTCTGTGCCTCTGTGCTTAGTAGGTCTAATGGAAGCGGTTTCATAATTATCAGTCAGCTTTGGCAGATGAAGAGCACTAATGAGAAAAGCTGCTGGGCCTGCATTCCTTTAGACTTGTTCCTATTGGAAACATCTCGCCAAAAATGAGGGGGGATGCCTGAAATCTGACTTGTATCATAGGCAGACTTCTGGTAAAATTGGTGAGCCAATCAAACAAAAAAGCGGCATTACCCTTTAAAGGTCTACAACTACTACTAGTATTGCCCACTACTAGCCTGTGAGAGGGCTGAAGATACTTAAAAGTAGCCATCTGTCTGTCTAGCCTACCAAATCTGCAACAGCTTGTGGCAGAGGATACAGATCCTACAAGATGCTACTAAGTAGAGGGATTTTTCTGCTGTTTTGGGCATCCTGTACCCCTAAACCTTCCTCACCTGGGCAAGGAATCCAATAAAACTGCAAAAGGAAGATTGACAGAGTGGAAGTCTATCTGTCACCTTCAGTGGGTCAGTGATTGTTTGATTGCAGGGAAAAAACCTGAGCGGACCCCAAAAATAACATCAGTTTTTTCAGGGGTCATTGCTAACATATATTACATAAACCAGAAGAAATGTGAATGGACTTTAGCTTAGATGACAATGACATTAGGCAGTATTACCATTTACTATACTATATTTTTATCTCTTAAGACTGATACTTTTCTTAAGCCCTGGTTCACACTGGGTATGATTTGCTTCGATTTGAGATGCGATTTCACATGTGAAATCGCATCTCAAATCGGCGGCATTTGCCGGCAATTGTCGGCAATGACACCGTCCTAATCGGTGTGACGCCGCATCTGCGGCGCTGCACCGACTTCAAAAAGTAGTTCCTGTACTACTTTTTGTTTTGCAATTTCGGGCCACGATTTACATTGACATCTGTGCAGAGACCTGCACAGATGTCTCTTAAATCGCGTCCGAAATCGGGACTGCCAGCGGGTGTGAAATTGTACGAGTTCAGCTAAACTCGCACTGCTTCACTCCTGCAGCCCAGTGTGAACCTAGGCTAATATGCTTTATACTTATATACTGTAGAAGTTAAATTTTGCCTGTCTTGGGAACTGAAAATTATGTCAGAAATGTTATAATTTCCTTACATTTTACCTTTAAGCAACCTAAGATTTTATTCAGATATGTGCTATGCTGCTTCTCAGGCCTAGAATAATGGCATTTTCAAACTGAAGGAAGAACATCATCTTTCAATTGTTTTAACATATCTACATGATACACTTAGCTTCACGCCACTGGGTATTAAAGAAGATGACTATTTAGTTCCATGAAAAGATGACTGGTGAAGAATGTTTTCCCTATAATGTTAAAAATGATTTAGATTTTGCAGATATAGATATTTTATTTGAGGCAGTAACTCATTTAATGTCAAATGCTGAGTGACAGGCAGAAATCTATTAGCTGATCTTTCAAGCTGCTTAGTTGCCAGTCACATATAAGCTATTAAAGACATGATAATAGCTATGGATATTATACACATTCATTTAGACTTTTTATACATAAGATTCATAAATGCAACAGACTCTATAGTTTCAATACAGGATACGGGGTCACTTATTCCAGTAGGCTAAAGTTCAGAAACTCAATCTAAAAAATTGTAGTAACCTATGTTAAGCATGCTGATTTTATCATTTTCCTTATGTTATTATAGGTTATTGCACCATGCACTTCTTTACAAAATAAACCTAATATGGTGGTCAAATAGGATGCAAAGGAAAGTCAAAAAAGTGTAAGTGCACTCAGAAGTGGTTTTCTGGTGACTCTGCTGCACTTTTGGCTGGCATGCCAAAAGTAATTGTGAATATTTCAGGGTGGGGTTGTCAGAGATTATGCAATATTGCAGAGAACAGAAAGATGTGACAGCAATATCAGTCAAAACACTGTTCTGTGATTCTATGATACATTGTATTTTATACCATGAGAAGGAAATAGGTAGTCACAATCAAGTGAAACTTGGCATATACAATATGAAATAAACACATGTGCATATGTGAAAAAGTAAAAAGAGAGTCCAAATTAGGTCTTCAAAACACCATAGTGACACTTTGCAGAAAGGGAGTGTTCAATCCACTTTGGCAATTACCGTGTAAACCTTCACCAACCATAAGATGTGGACTCTTACCAGAACATAGGGGCTCCACTACAGAGTCAAATCAGCCTATATGTGACAATCCCGTTAAGCAGAAATCCAGCTCATATTATTTGGCTGGTGTTCAATCATGTATTTAGTTTTTCCAATCAATAGTGCATCAATGGCAACCATATAAAGCATGAAGTTCCACAAAAAATGAAAATGTACAAATCAATATAGTGTAAAACCGTCTAAAAAGCTGTATTACACTTTAAGATGCTCTTTGTAAATATAATGTTCCCGGGATGCATAGTAAAAAGTTCCAAACAATGCTTCACAAAGTTACTGATCCGGATAGGCGTGACGACGTCACATGCATTAGCTCCTCTCAGCGCATTTTGTCAGATGTGACATCTTGGGGTGCATTAATGCTACGCTTGTCTTCATACCTAATTTATATGTACTTGATAAGGTATGTGACCCCATAATTGCTGGTCTCCAAATTGCACACTTCCTAAAATGGCAGACAAATCATTTCAAGACTCTTTTAAAATAAAGATGGCTGCCCATCCAGATTTTAATAGCATCAAGCCTCTCTTTTAAGTCCAAGATATCCGACAGACCAGAAATGACTTGGCCTTGTTTTCAAAATAAATATGGCCAGTGAATTAACAAATAAGCCTCGACTTCAGCTCTGAAATGAACAAACAGCTGAAGTCAAGCCTCGACTGCAGTAAAAAGGCCATCTCAACGTTGGAGGATGAATAAGGCCATTATATGAAACAACCAAACCGGAAAAAGCACCCGAATAGAAATGCGGGCACATAATTAGTAGACATGTGCACACTGAAATATTTTGTTTCCGAATTTCGTTTTTGTACGAAAAATACATTTATTTAGTTACTCCCGAAATTTGTTTTTATTTATTTTGTTCTGTTAAAAAATGCATTCGTCCGAAAATCCGAAGTAATTAAGGTTGAATCTGTCATTGAAGGCTTATGGTGTCTGTCGAATGTTCTAAAGAGATTCGACGGAGCAGCTAAACTGTAGGATGCCACAATCGTACATTTCCGGTCGAATGTTCCGCCTACAAGCCATAGAAGAATTCTAATGTTGTATGACACTAGTAATAATTATATTTATAAATTATTATTACTAGTCAACACACATTCGAATTCTTCTATAGCCTATGGGCCGAGCATTTGACCGGAAATGTACGATTGTGGCGTCGTACAGTTTAGCTGCTTGTCAAATCTTCTTAGAACTTTCGACAGACACCATAAGCCTTTAATGACAGATTCAACGTTTGTATGTTTTTCGCTGCTTCGTCGAATCTTCGTCGTTCATGTCAAATGGTCTACCCCAACACTGTCTCTATAATGTTGAATCTTTTCTCTCTATGTTGAATCTTTCCTCTCTATGTAGAATAATCTTGGACTAATAGAGTTAAGGTTAGGCACATTCGACCACAGGTTCGATAGGCACAGATTGCTATTGTCAGGGTCGTGACAAATCTTCTATCTACATCGAACTGTTGTAGCAACGAAAACGAAAATAAAGCATTTTTTATGTTGGATCTTTCGGATTTCGAATTCTGCACGTTCATTTTCGTTTGTTAAAACGATAACGAAAATACCCGAAATTTCGGACGAAAATGCATTTGGATGAAAACATATGCACATGTCTAATAATTAGTAGAATTAA
Organism: Rana kukunoris; assembly: GCA_029574335.1. Classification (NCBI taxonomy): domain Eukaryota; kingdom Metazoa; phylum Chordata; class Amphibia; order Anura; family Ranidae; genus Rana; species Rana kukunoris. The sequence continues at coordinate 439,869,872 of CM056049.1, forward strand.
AATTCTTAAAATGTAAGAAGCGTCACATCAACATAAGAAGAAAAGAAGAAGGCAGAAGACGGCAAAGAAGAGCGTGCTGTGCCACCGCTAGTAAGAGAGCTAAAAAGAAGATAGCAGTGGCCAGCCCCAAAGTAGGCACCGGAGAGGGAGCAGGAGAAGAACTGGGGAGCACCGAGATGACAGCGGAGTGCGGAAAAGACGGAAGAAGACCCCTCGGAGAGTGGAGAAGACCCCCCGGAGAGCGGAGAAGACCCCCCGGAGCTGACTAATAAATTATTTTAAAACCCTGTGTTGTGTGTTTATTTTCTTTTACACTTTTCCTCCAGGTGAATAGGTAGGGGTACAATGTACCCCATATTCATTCACCTAGGGTGGGGGGCATAGGTGTGCGCAGCCTACTGAATTAGGGTTTGCACCCCAAAGCTCAGACACATATTACCGATAACTCACAATGTTCATTCACAAAGAGAAGGGGCCAGTAAATAACATATTTACCGGCCCCTTTCCCCACTCATCCTAAAACATCTCTGCAGCAACAGCCAGCGAAAAAGGAGAGAAGGGAAGCCGGAGGCGCTGTGGGAGGAAAGGGGGGGCAGTAGGGGGAATCTGAACTGCACAGGGTGATTAGGGTGTGCCTGGGCACACCTGGCACACCCTGTGCGCACGCCTATGGTGGGGGGCCAGTATCTGGGGCCCCCTTATTAAAGGGGGCTCCCAGATTCCGATAAGCCCCCCGCCCGCAGACCCCGACAACCAACGGCCAGGGTTGCTGGGAAGAAGACCTGTCCTTATCAACATGGGGACAGGGTACTTTGGGGTGGGGGGCCGCAGGGTGCCCCCCTGCCCCAGAGCACCCAACCTCCCCATGTTGAGGGCATGTGGCCTGGTACGGCTCAGGAGGGGGGGGGCGCTCGCTCGTCCCCACTCCTTTGCTGACCGGCCTGGCGGCGTGCTTGGATACGGGTCTGGTATGGATTGTGGGGGGACCCCCATGCCGTTTTTTCGGTGTAGGGGGTTCTCCTTGCAATCCATACCAGACCTAAGGGCCTGGTATGCCCCTTAGGGGGGAACCCAGGAAGTTTTTTTATTTAAAATTTGGCGTGTTGTTCCCCCTCATGATTCATACCAAACGCAGTGGCTAGAATTGGCGGGAATCCAAGTCGGATCCCCGTCCCTTCTATGATGGCTTTTTACCCATCGTGGCAAACCCAGCTCCGCGCTGGCTCCCGCGACGGGGCTCGTAGGTGGTCAATCTAGCCAAGAACGGGAGCGAGATTGACACAATATCGCGGTCACCTACAGTATATGCATTGAAAATGGAGCTATACAAGATAATGATCATGAATAATGAATATAAAAATTAATTAAATATAATAAATCAAAACATTATGCAAAATAGGACAAAAAATAATAAAAAATAAAAAAATGTATAACCCTTATCTAGTGGATACAAAATGTTGCCACACTTCAATAAATAAACACAGTCTATAATACAATAACCGTACAAGGAAAACAAACATATAAAGATATGCAATATAGGCCCATGCGTATAAGACCTAACCTAAGTGGGTTCATACTTTATTTATAAACGCATTAATATCCCACCTAACATTTATACCATATGGACTATAGGACATCTCATTGATCAATTGAGTTTCCATTTGGGATATGAATTAAAATTTGCAATCCTATACACTCTATTGTAACCTATATACAGTAGCTATATATGTATTAATTGTATATCCCTATAATTGGTAGACTATTGAGAGTATACTAGGCCTAATGATATTAAGTTAGCTATGAAGACAGACACATATGCTTGTAAACAATATCTTATTTATTTACCAAGAAGATAGAAATATCACACACTAAACAGCATATATCTATAGAGCCTATAACAACAATAAAACAGTAGATACTTAACAGATCCTCTAAGTAGAATCCTTGTTGAGCTCAAGATGGCAAATAGAGGACTAAGCCTCATGGCTTAGGCCCAATCCAGGATTCCATGAGGCTCTCAAGATGGCAGAGAGAGCCAACAGGCTCCAGCAAAGGCCTGCACTGAAAGAGAGGGCTTTGTGTTTTCAACAGTCCTTTTTAACCACTTCCATACAGGGCACTTACGCACCTTCCCGCCCAAGCCAATTTTCAGCTTTCAGCCATGTTGCATTTTGAATGACAATTGCGCGGTCATGCTACACTGTACCCAAACAAAATTGGTGTCCTTTTTTCCCCACAAATAGAGCTTTCTTTTGGTGGTATTTGATCACCTCTGCGTTTAAAAAAAGACTGAAAATGTTGAAAAAAATAATGTTTTTTTTTTTTCTTTTTTTTTAAATAAGTAAGTTTTCTCTTTCAATAACAGGTACTGATATGGCGGCACTGATGGGCACCGATGAGGTGGCACTGACGGGCACCGATAAGGTAGTACTGATGGGCACCGATGAGGTGGCACTGATAGGCGGCGCTGGTATGCGGCACTGATGGGCACTCATAGGTGGCACTGATGGGCACTGATGGGCAGCACTGATGGGCACTCATAGGCAGAAATGGGCACTCATAGGCGGCACATATGGGTGGCACTGATGGGTACTTATGGGTGGCACTGATGGGTACTTATGGGTGGCACAGATGGGCACTGATAGGTGGGCACTGGGCATGGATTTGCACTGTGAAGTGGCACTGATAGACACTGTGGGGTGGCACTGATGGACACTGAGGGGTGGCAATGATGCATCCATGTTGCCAATCAGTGCCCATTTGTGGGCACTGATTGGCATCTTTTTTTTTTTACTGTCTTTTTTTTCTTTTTCTATTTTTACAAAAAAAAATTGCCCCTTCTTTTTTTTTTATTCCCTGGTGGTCTAGTGTGGGCTTCCCTGGTGGTCCAGTGTGGCGATCCGAGGGGGGGCTGCGCTGATAAAAAATCAGCGCAAACCCCCCTGTCAGGAGAGCCGCCGATCGTCAACGGCTCTTCCTGTTTACATCGTGATCAGCCGTGATTGGACACAGCTGATCACATGGTAATGGTAACGAGGCTCCGCCGGAGACTCGTTACCGAGATCGGGGATGCAGGGTGTCAGACTGACACCCCACATCACCGATCGCCGCGATGCGCGCAGCGGCTTAATATCCTGACGACGTCATATGACGTCAAGTCAGAAACTAGTAACCACTTTGCCGCCGTCAATATGTCATTGGCGGGCGGCAAGTGCTTAAAAACCTTAATCGCACATTATCCAAACTCCCTCCCATTGCCAGCCCCACTAGATTTTGGACGCATCACAGTGTTCACAGGATAGTCTTCCTCAAGCTTACTTGTAGAGTGGTAATCACTTATTCTCATCTTATTGTTCTAGACACCCTGGAGCCAGGCCCCACTGCTATGCAAATTCTGCTTGGGGCCACATTACTCTGTACCTTTTAAAACCTTGGAATTGCACGTATCAGCCTGAAGAATCTTTGGGATAGGAAACAGATATGTAGAACCTCCAGAAATTTTATATTAACTTATGTTGCCCTCTAACATGTGCCGCTTTGTGCCCAAAGAGCGAATATCACCCTTCTTCAGACATGGCTCCCATTAACCACTTGCTTACTGGGCACATATACCCCCCTCCTGCCCAGGTGAAATTTCAGCTTCCGGCACTGCGTCGATTTAACTGACAATTGCGCGGTCGTGCGACGTGGCTCCCAAACAAAATTGACGTCCTTTTTTCCCCACAAGTAGAGCTTTCTTTTGGTGGTATTTGATCGCCTGTGCGGTACAATATTTTTTACTTGTTGCTATAATAAATATCCCAATTAAAAAAAAAAAAAAAAAAAACATTTTTTTTTCTCAGTTTAGGGAGATACGTATTCTTCTACATATTTTTGGTAAAAAAAAAAAAAATCGCAATAAGCGACTGGTTTGCGCAAAAGTTATAGCGCTTACAAAATAGGGGACAGAATTATTGGCGGCGGCGATCTGCGATTTTTATTGGTACTGCGACGTTATGGTGGACAAATCGGACACTTTTGACACATTTTTGGCGCCATTCACATTTATACTGCGACCAGTGCTATAAATATGCACTAATTACTGTATACATGTGACTGGCATTGAAGGGGTTAACACTAGGGGGTGAGGAAGGGGTTAAATGTATCCTAGGTGTGTTCTAACTATGGGGGAGGGGGGGGGTGACTGGGGGGGTGACCGATCTGTGTCCCTATGTACAAGGAACACAGATCGGTCTCCTCCTCTCCAGAGACAGGACGCTGTCTCTGTGTAAAAACGGCAAATGAGAGATGATCTGTGATCATCTCTCATTCGCCGCACAGATCGCATCGCAAATGGCCACTCTGATTGGCCGTTTGCCGCGATCTGTGATTGGCTGTGTCCAAGGGACACGGCCAACACAGGGCTTCCCCGCAGCGCGCTCTAGAGCGCGCGCTGGGAACACCCAAAGGGGCGGCCGTCTTTTGACGACATGTTGGATATTCAGACCCGCGCTGTAGCCGTCATTCGGCTATACCGCGGGTCTGAAGTGATTAAACAGTCCATAACTGTCCTAATGCCCAACATGTGTTTCCAAACCAGCAACTATGGAACAGTCCTTAAAGGAACACTAAAGGTTAGTTTTTTTATTAGATCAATTGATTGCTGTAAGCTAGAGCATTTAAATATCACTTACCTCGTTTTTCCTTTTGACCTCCAAAATACAGTAATCCAGGTTTGAAAATGCCAATTCCTGTCTCTCCTCTTCTTGCTTTCCACCAGCATCTGAGCTGTTTTGCATGGTGGAAAGCAAAATGTGCTCACCCCCTCCCTATGACTACAGCCCTGCGTGAAGATGTTTTCTTATTCCTCACAGGCATGGAGGCTAAGCCTAATGGGAACTGTAGTTCCCATTAGACCGTGATGTAGCAAGAATGAATGCGCACCGCAAACCAGGAAGTCAGTGAGAATAATGATTCAGGAGTGACAGAGGTGAATAAAACGGCTCGATTTCAACAGATATCAAACTAGTTACAATGCAAAACATTACTTTTTACTTTATCAGCTACTGTCAGACTTTAATTTAGGAGGAAAATATTTTTGTCTTTACAACCCCTTTAACTGTCTTAACGTGTTGCGTTTTTTCAACATGTGCTTCAGAAACAGTTCCTATGGAACAGTCCATAATGGTCTTAACGTGCTGTGTTTCCCAACACATGCGGCTTTGCTACTGGGTGACACACCAACATCATTCTTCTGTGACAGCTTCCATGTCACCATTTTGTGTATTCTGTATCTTCTCCTTTCCCATATCTTCAGGACGGGGCGCAGTACAGGCAAGGGGTGTCCATTCACTCGCCATTCACCAGCACAAACTCAAAGCAGCATCTTAACCAGCTTTCAGATACAGAGTCTGGAGTAGGGCCTTACTTGCCCATAATATTAGCCTAAAATACACCTTTATTACACTACACCATAACATAAATCAACCCATTACCATAATATATACATATATACGTATGACCCATCAAATTACGCATCCCACTCCAAACCTCTCATATCTCCTCACTGTAAATACGGGTCGGGATTCGGCAGGTTCGTGCACAATGGCCTTTCCTACCGCAATTCTGGCACATCAACGGTATTTCAGGGCTCTATATTGGTAGCAAAGCCTCAAACTTGTATGTAGAGACCTTACGGTCGATTCAGCCCTCAAATTGCATAGATAAATGCAAGACTTTTCTTATATAAATGTTGAGTCCAACAACACATACCAACTTGAACCAATGACAAAACTGCAGCAATAATTAGTAAAACTACAGTGGGATGTATCTAATACCGTATTTATTGGCGTATAACATTCACTTTTTTACCCTGAAAATAGAGGGTAAACTGTGCCTGCGTGTTATACGCAGGGGGCTGTGGAAAGTTTTTTTCCTGAAACTTAATTTCTTAAAGTTAGGGTGCGTAGGGTGTGCATACCACTCCAAGTAAAGTTGGAGTGGGATGCGTAATTTGATGGGTCATATGTATATATGTATATAAATTATTAAAACCTCCATGATTCCTTTTGGATGAACCCACTCTAAAATGGATCCCATGGTACGAACAAAAATTCAAAAAATGAATGTGAATGTTGCTTCTCAAAAATCAAAATTGTAAGCATTGAAAAAAAAAACAATGCATTATCTGATCTATGCACTAACCCCCCCCCATTTAGGTGGACAAAGTCTAAACCTTTTGGAACTTTTTCCACCTGAATAAAAAGAAAACAAACAAATGAAAAAAAAGACAACAACTCCAGCAGCTAAAATAGATTCTTACCAACTCTTGTCTTATACAAAGGACCCACTCCAAGGACCCACTCCACCGCCGTCCCATAACAAGCCTCAACGTATTCTCTAAGATAATGGAAAAAGTAGTGGTACAACAGCTGCAACAGCATCTAGATACCTACAAGCTACTTGACCCATTGCAATCAGGCTTCCGTCCCGGACATGGGACAGAAACAGCATTGCTGAAAGTATGGGATGATGTTCTCAAAGCCGCAGACGAAGGAGAATCTTGTCTCCTGGTTCTGTTGGACCTAAGTGCAGCTTTCGACACTGTAGACCACAAGCTGTTACTGAAGCGGCTTACTGAAGTAGCCAGGGTCGCAGAAGGTGATTTATCTTGGTTCTCCTCTTTTTTGGAAAACCGATCACAAACAGTGAAGTTAGGACCTTTTACGTCTGAAAAACGCACAGTAACATGCGGAGTCCCTCAAGGATCGCCTCTGTCACCAGCGCTATTTAACATCTATCTGCGTCCTCTCTTTGAGATCATTAGCAGCCAAAAACTGCTTTATCACTCTTATGCAGATGATATGCAACTGTATTTCCGCATCTGCAACAGACAGGATCACCACCTCAATCTAGAGACATCTCTCTCTTTGATAGAGGACTGGATGACTAAGAGTTATCTCAAACTCAATGGAGCGAAAACAGAACTTCTTCTGTTTCACTCCAAGCGTAGGAATCAACTTTCAACACCATGGACTCCCCCGCCTATTTTGGGTAAGCTCATCACTCCAAGCGCCAAAGTCAAAAGCCTAGGGGTAATTTTTGACTCCTTTATGACAATGGACACACAAATAGGATCAGTGGTCAGCGGATCTCACCATCTACTGCGCCTACTACGCAGACTCACTCCGTTCATCCCTTAAGAAAATCTAGCGGTCGTGGTGGGAGCTATTGTAAACTCCAGGCTGGATTATGCAAATGCCCTCTACCTCGGCCTCCCCAAGTACCAAATCGCTCGTCTGCAAGTCGTTCAAAATACGGCCGCCAGACTTGTGACTGGGAAAAAACCCTGGGAATCCATCTCACCTTCACTGAGAGCCCTGCATTGGCTGCCAGTTAAAGACAGAATTGCTTTTAAAGCTCTCTGTCTTACACATAGATGTGTCCATGAGAATGCCCCCCTTTACTTATGCGAATTAATAAAAGCGCATAATCCAAATCGCGTTTTGCGATCCACGAATCAGAACCTGCTCCAGGTTCCGAAAGCCAACTTCAAGTCCAAAGGAGAAAGAAGATTTGCGATCCAGGGTCCAAGACTATGGAACGCTTTACCAACCAGCATTCGGTTGGAGGAGAACCACCTAGCATTTAGGAAAAAGGTCAAGACTTTTCTCTTTTGATAACAAAGAAGACAGGAACAACAAGCGCCCAGAGGCGATTCAGTTCGCATGTGCCGCGCTATATAAGTTTTCATTCATTCATTCATTCATTCATTCATTCAAAATGTATTCAGCTGCTAATTCAGGACATAGTCAATGACCCCCCCTTTCAGATGGACTACACCTAACAATTTTTCCACCTGAACAAGACAAAAATTAAATAGATAACTAAGCAAATAGCAAATATATATATATATATATATATATATATATATATATATAAAAAAATTGAAAAGAATAATTACAAAACTAAAGAGACTCTAAAATGGAGATGGCTTGGATTCATAGGCTCAAGACCTACACCCCCTATGGGTTGAACATAGAGACGTCAATGCTTTTATCAACAATGCATAATGTGTAAACTCGATGAGTGATGCCAGGATGGGTCTAAACAGAGGCTTATTATATAATTAATTTATAAGTAACCCTTTATTAAGCTATTCATTTTTATTAATTTAATATTTTTTAATTATAATATAAGTTTATTTTTATATTTGATTATGTTTGGGCACTTTACTATTATCACTAGCACTTTTTACACCAATATATTTAATTGATTAACCACTTGATACCCGCCCGGCGTCAAATGACGGCGGGCGGGTAACTCTCTGTTCCTGACTGCATGACGTCATGTCATTTAAATCGGCTAGGGGGGGCGCGCGCGTCGGCGGCGGCACGCGCGCGCACCCGTCGCGTCACTGAGAAGCCTGTGCGTGTGCCCGGCGGCCGCGATGGCTGCCGGGCACACGCGATTGCCGACAATTGAGCTGGGACGTGGAGCTCTGTGTGTAAACACAGAGATGCACGTCTCTGTCAGGGAGAGAGGAGACCGATTGTGTCCCTTGTACATAGGGACAAAATCGGTCACCTCCCCCAGTCACCCCCCCTCCCCCTTCAGTTAGAACACACCTAGGATATACATTTAACCCCTTCCCCGCCCCTAGTGGTTAACCCCTTCCCTGCCAGTTACATTTAAACAGTTATCAATGCATATTTATAGCATTGTTCACTGTATAAATGTAAATGGTCCCAAAAATGTGTCAAAAGTGTCCGATATGTCCGCTATAATGTCCCAGTCCCGAAATAAAAATCGCAGATCGCCGCCATTCCTAGTAAAAAATAAATAAAAAATAAATCATAATTATGTCCCCTATTTTTTAGGCAATTTAACTTTTGTGCAAACCAGTCACTATACAGTTATTGCGATTTTTTTTACCAAAAATATGTAGAAGAATACGTATCTGCCTAAACTGAGATAAAAAATGATTTTTTTTTTAAAATGGGATATTTATTATAGCAAAAAGCAAAAAATATTGGGCCAGATTCACGTACATCGGCGCATTTTTTGACCGGCGTAGCGCACCTCCTTTACGTTAGACCGGCGCAATGTAGCGGCGCAATCACCGTATTCTCGTTTGATTTGCGCAGAAATTAGCGCCGGTACAACGTCGCAGTCCTGTACTATTTTAGCTTATTTTTTACTTTTATTCCTTTGCCTATTTTTCTGTATGCCATTTATGCCTAATAAAGGCCTGTTCTACTGGAAGTAACCACACTATGTGCAGCTGTGTGTGTTTTCTTTCCTTACATGTTTTTATGATGGGTCTACCTGCCACAATGCCATTATCCACAAGTTTTCCCTGAAGGATTTTTTCCCTCACACTTGGATCCACGCGACTTCTGATGATCGATTGCCCATCGGCTCTACTGTCTCCCATTGACATCATCGCTTTCCAGGAGTTGGTGCACGCTCGATCGACACACCGTCGCTGACGCATGTGTCCACGTCATCCGGTAAGAGTATTCAACTTTTATCTGTACTGATTGGATGTTGCAGCGGATCATATGTGATAGACTGCTGAGGAAGTTTTTACTACCTGTTTAAATCACTGAAGTATCCGATTCCTGTGTTGATGGACTCATTCTACAAGTTTTTGCAATTTCGTTTGCTTTAATGTGATTTTGTTCATTTTACATTGGGACTTTTTCATCACCAGAGTTTCCTCTTCTTGCTTTTTATTCACATTGCAATATATAATAGCATTTGCTTTTTATCTTTGCACAGTAATTGATATTTACATTATTGGTTTAATGCATTTATTTTTATATTTTGTTCCATAATTGGGTCACTTGATTTGAATCTCTCGATCACTTATTTGGTCCTACCCCAGATATTATTTAGCGCTGCACTTTTTTTTCTTTAACTTAGTGAACTACGCAGACAGCATAAATAGACAGACACAAACGCACTTCCTTTGCAAAAGTACATCCCTTTGTATCCCTTCCTATACAGCAAGGTGCTTTTATTCTGTTGTTTGTTGCGTTGTGACTTGTCTTTGTGATATTTGTTGACTGTTTGATCTAGTGTTTTGTAGAATATATTTGAAAGTGTTTTTTTGGTGACCGGTTGTGAGACTTTTTGGTTGATAGATTTTGGTTTGTTTGTTTTGTTGCTTGATTTTTCCTGCTAGTTTTTGTGAGTGATTTTTGCTGATTGTTTGGGAGAGAGTTTTTGTATGAGTATGACTAAGGCCGCGTACACACGATCAAATCTATCTGCTGGAAACGGTCGGCCCGACCATCCCAGCAGACAGATTTGACCGTGTGTACGGGCGAGCCGATGGATTTGGCCACCCGACAGATTTCAAAGCATGCTTTCAAATTTGTCGGCTGGGAACCCGTCCGCCCGACATGTCTTCTCGCACACGCGCCGAATGGTTTCGACACATGCGCGGAAGTGTTTTACTTCCTGGTGCGGTGATGTGGCGGCGGGGATTTTGGTTTGATCGTGTGTACACGATCAAACCAATATGTCCCCAGCAGACAGATTTGTTCAAATCGGTCGGCCCGACCGATTTGAACAAATCTGTCTGCTCGTGTGTACGTGGCCTGAGAGGAAGCGTAAGTTGAATTTTTCTTTGGGGGAGAAACAAATAATTGCCCGGGCCATTACCCAATATGGGCGTTTCCTCCACGGCCCGGAGAGTGCCATTTGCAGCACATTACCGACCAGGTAAATTCAGCAGGGGGGGGGGGAACCCGGACACACGAGGGGATTGAAAAGAAAATCAATGATCTCCGGGGTTTGGTCCGAAAGAAGCTGGGGCAGATGGCAGCCCATGCCAGGGGCACTGGAGGGGGCCCACCATGCCCTGTTAGGCTTACAGCGGAGGAGCGTGCGGTGGCCCACACCTTTAAAAGACAACAGGTGGAGGGCCTGCCTGGCTATGACTCCAGTCATGAAGCCGTGATGCCAGGTAAGGTTTTTTTGCCCTATCAGGTGTGTAGCATGTGTGGGGGGGGAGGGAATATGTGGCAAGTGTGTGGATCCTCCAACCTGTGAATGTTTTGTGTCATCCACAGATGTGCAGGAGGGTGCTGGGCCATCTGGCCTGACCGCACCATCCCCAGGACAGCAGCCTGATGAGGACCCCCAGACAATGCCGGAGTCCTCGGAGGAGGTTGAGGAGGAGGAGGTTGAGGACGAGGAGTTTGAGGAGGAGGAGGATGCCATGTCAGCCAGTGGATTGTTGTTTTTGGAGGAGTCTTCCTCTCTGGCTGGCAGAAGCCAGCCCTCCATAAGGGCTAGCCCCTCCCACTCCTCCCCCAACAGGGCTCCCCTCCCAAGGGGCTCCCCTTCTCCCCGGCCACAAGCCTCAGCTGGAGGCAGGAAGTCGTCCCAGAAGACCAGGGGGGTGGCCGAGGTTCTGCCCACCAATCTGAGAAGGGACCAGGCCCTTCAGACCCGCTATCTGGGACAGGTCAGCCAGACTTTAGTGCGGATGGAGGAGAGCCTGTCCTCCATAAAGGATACGCTTGGGGACCTGGACTGCCACTCCCGGGCTCTTACAAACTGCCCAAACGAACTGCAGACTACAACAGCAGACGTTGGGCAGGATGTGAGGGCCCTTACCCAGGCTATCCAGGCCAATACGGCATCACTAAATGCTGGCCTGAACAGAATTGCCGTGGCCTTGGAGGGCAGGCCGCCAGGTGGGCAGAGACCAAGGGCTGCTCCTCCTTCCCCGGATTACCCCCCCTCCCCATGAGTCTCCCCTGAGGAGCCGGGCCGTGGCCGTGGGCGCCCCAGGCGTGGCTCACGCCAGCGGCATTAATTTGTTTTCCCCCTTTTTTTTCTTTGAATTTTTTATGTATTTTTTGCTTTTTTTTTTGGATTTTTATTTTTTTTTGCTAGACGTTTTTTTTTTTTTGTGAATGATTTTGGAATGTGGGGGTGATATTCCTGCCGGAAAAGGGGTGTCACCCTCAGTTTTGGTGGAGAAGGGTTCCCCAGGACCAGGGAGAAGTGATCCCCAGGTCCGTGTGAATGGTGTATGAATGTACAGTGACATAATTGGAGCCGTGGCGTGGCGTTGCTGCTCACAAGTTCTGCATGGTGGGCTTGTGCCAATCCAATTTGATGAGGATGTGGGGTGTGTGTGCTAGGGACCAAAGTGGTGTGCATGCATGCATTCTCATTGTGCCATGATTAATGTGTGTGTTTAACGTGCAAAGATGCCCAATGTGAGCTGTCTCCTGGCTGCTCTTCCCTCAGAAGACGGGGTAGCCTCGGTTAGGGGGGGGTTGTCTGGTTCAGGGGTCAGGTCATCACGTAGGTTAATCTGCAGGCCCTTTCTTACTGCGAAGTTGTGCAGCATGCAACATGCACCGATGATCTGGCACACGAAGTTTGGGGAATACAACAGGGTCCCCCCAGATGTATCCAGGCATCGGAAATGTGACTTCAGGAGGCCAAAGGTGTGCTCCACCACTGCACGTGTTTGGGCGTGGGCTTCATTGTATCTTTCCTCTCTTGGTGTTTGGGGGTTCCGGATAGGAGTCATGAGATGGGGTCCCAGTGCATATGCAGAGTCACCTGTAAGGGAAAAGACAGGAGGATGTTAGTCATGCATGTGCCCCTTGTGATGTGTGCATCATGGGGGGGGGGCAGTCATGCCTGCCACCCATGTCCCTCACCAACCAGCCAGGTGTCCCCATACACGTTCTGTTCGAATTCCATTCGGATGGGGCTCTGATTGTAGATGTAGCTGTCATGGCTGGATCCTGGGTGTTTGGCACGGACGTGCCATATGAGGCCTTGGGCATCGACTATCACCTGTACGTTGATGGAATGCCAATGCTTCCGATTGCGGTATATGTGCTCTGTCTCATGGGGGGGCTGGAGTGCCACATGTGTGCAATCAATGGCCCCCACGGTGCGTGGGAATCTGGCAATTCTGTAGAAATCTGTCATTGCCTTCAGCTGCAGGTTCTCAGTGATTGGTTTGATGATGTGGTGGGACATGCGTCTGAGGATTGCTGGGATAACCTGGTGCACACATCTGCTCATGAAGGATTGTGACATCCCAGCCACCACTTCCACTCTTTGAAAAGAGCCACTGGCAAGGAAATGGAGTGTTGCCAGGACCTTGACCAGTGGCTGCACTGCATGTGAGCGGTGTGTTGGGCTGGTGATGTCCTCCTGCAAGGTTGTAGTTAATTCCAGGATGGCATGAGGGGTGAATCTGAAGATGCGATACACCTCAGAATCACTCATGCCAAAGATGTCTATGCGTGTGCGGTATATCCTCTCCCATGCCCTCCTCCGTGCCCTCCTCCGTGCCCTCCTCCTTCTTTGCTCCTCTAAAGTCAGTAGTATAGCTATGAGCAAGGGTGTCCCTGGCATGTTGGCATACAGATTGTTGTGCAGCAAGTGTGACTGCTCAGCTCCTCACTAACAGTGTTGCTTTCACTGACATGTAGACGGATTGTCTAATTTTATACCAGCTTTTATATGGTCTAATTTTGGACAGGACATTTAGCTGTTGCGCACAGCGCGTAGCCTGCGCTGCACCAACGTTCTTTTGTGGATCCCCGTAACTCCCTCATTAGCATATTTGAATAGCAAATCAATGGTGTGTCTAGCGCAGTTTTGCGCGGACGGATGCGCCTGTCTATCGAAATTACGCCGGTCAAAAAAAAGTAGATTTCATGCGTATCTCGTTTTGGGGATGCGGCGCATCGAAACGCATGCGCAAATTTAGACTTACGCCGCGCATCTCCTGTAACGCCGGCGTAATCGCTCTGTGAATCTGGCCCATTGTGTCTTTTTTCAAAATTGTCGCTCTTTTTTTGTTTATAGCGCAAAAAAAAACACGCACGGGCGATCAAATACCACCAAAAGAAAGCTCTATTTGTGGGGAAAAAAAGGCCGTCAATTTTGTTTGGGAGCCACATCGCACGACCGTGCAATTGTCAGTTAAAGCGACGCAGTGCCGGAAGCTAACATTTTGTCTGGGAAGGGGGGGGGGTAGGTGCACAGTAGGCAAGTGGTTAATATTCAATTTTTCATAATTTAATCTAATATTAATTTATTTTTTTATATAGACCATATATCCATATATAATTATTGTACAGTAAATTTTAATTAATTAGCATTAATAATTGTTAATGGTTAATTTATTGGATGGCTATTTGGAATTTATATAGAATATATACACTATATATGAAATATTATATTTATTGCACAGGTATTAATTTAGATCACGGGTTAATTTTGTGTATATTTCGTTCACTTGGAGTGTCCACTGAGATGTAATATATATGTTAGGAATAATGAGTGGTCTGGCGACGCCATCTGGTCTGGCCGTGCTACCTATCCGAGGAATTTGTTAATTTTTTAAGAGGTCGTGGGTTGCTCTATTATTTAATAAATTGTTTATCTGTTTTTACATGTTTCATTGTTTTAAATGTTTTCATTGTTATTCACCGTAATTAGCTCTCTGAGCTGTTATTGGCATCTATGCTTATATTCAATATGGTGCTATTTGACTCGATCCTCGCATCTCACAACAAGGCTTGGTCTATTTAAGTGGTGTGTCAGTACGTTGCCCTATCCCCATTGATAATGTCTGCTATGACGAAACGCGTATGGGTGCGACGTTCTGACGGGTTTCTGTATGTGCCGGCCGGCAACAAATCTATGCTGGTTTTAATCCATATATATGTAAGTGCATTACCTTTTTTTTATATAAACATGCCTTACGTTATTAATCTATGATCCGTGTCCTTCTTTTATATGTGATTTCTGGTAAGCAGACATATTAATACGGTGGTGGCACCTCTATCCGAGTTTGTGATTCACCGGGTGATATGCATGGAACTGGACCCTTTATTGATATAATCTACATTCAAAGTGTTATTTAATATTAATTTTGTGGACTATGTCATCACTTTTAGATTAGCACACTGCAGTCTAGCTATTGATTACTAGATTGTACAATTTATATTGATATTTTCATTAATATTTCAATTTGGACACTTCTGGCTTGGTCTGCTGAGTGTGTAATGCTTTTGACATACCAGTCTCTGGATGTCATTACAACTATTGGACTTTTTTATTGCCGCAGCTTTCTATTTTTTTAGTTACTTATTTGTGTGTTATCCCACTAGTGCTGCTGCCTTTTGTTCTTTTTTATATCAGAGCGCAATTTTTTCTTGTTTGTTTGACTATATTCAAGCTGCTTTCAGGGGATTCAAAACCTGAGAATAACCCCAAGAGCAAAGGCAAACTGTTCATGAACAATAAATCACAATATGGCAATCTGTATGAGACTGGTTACCTTTACTCAGGTCGGCTCTATGAGTCCAGGCAGGAGGAGTGCAGAGGAATGATCCTCTTTATGTCAGGCCACTTTCTTCTGTCCCCTGACACCACAGGCCCAACTTCAAACACTGTAATCAAATCACTATTTAATGGCTTGACTTCCCAGATAACTGTCCTGCACACCCACTGCATATACAGAGCCCTGAGTATGTGTGCGGGCCCATATGGCACTAGTAGCTTCAGTCCTTTTGAAGAAATATGAGTCTTTGTATCTTCAGATACACTTCAGAGCCACTCTCATTGGTGCACTTAAACTCCTGAAAAGCACGGCAAAACAACACAACTAGCCTGATTTTCAAAGAAGAGACAAATTTTAAACTGCAAGGTGCAATCTGATATCTCTTGCCATTTCAAAATTTGGCAGCCCATATAAAAAAGTTTTAAAAGGTCTTCTTACAAAATTTTTGTTTCATTTTTCAGGCATCAAAATTAGATTATAGTTCTAAATGTAATTTGTTTGCATGTAATCTGCCAGCTCACTCCCCCTGGAATAGAGTTTGGCGAATGATTTGGTTCGAGCACAAAATATTGGCTGAACATCCGATTGCATACCCGCAAACCCGCAATCGTGTCATGGTGAGGAAGAAGGGGGTAAAACTATCGAGTCAAACACAGCCCATCCCCTACAGTTAGAAGCACTCCCTAGGGCATACTTAACCCCTTCAGCGCCACCTAGTGGTTAACCCCTTCACTGCCTGTGCCTGTGCATTTTTATAGCACCGATCGCCTTCAAAAATGACAATAGTCCCAAAAATGTAACAAAAGTGTCCAATGTGTCCCCCATAATGTCACAGTCATGGTAAAAATGACAGATCGCCACCATTACTTGTAAAAAAAATATAATAAAAATGCCATAATTCTATTCCCTATTTTGTAGACGGTATAATATTTGCGCAAACCAATCAATATACGCTTATTACGATATTTTACCAAAAATATGTAGAAAAATACATATTGTCCTAAACAGAGGAAAAAATGTATATATGTTTTTAGGGAATATTTATTATAGCAAAAAGTAAAAAATATAGATTTTTTTTTCAAAATTGTCGCTCTTTTTTTGTTTATAGCGCAAAAAAAAAACGCAGAGGTGATCAAATACTACCAAAAGAAAGCTCTATTTGTGGGAAAAAAGGACGTCAATTTTGTTTGGGAGCCACATCGCACGACAGCGCAATTGTCAGTTAAAGCGGCGCAGTATATTTCAGTGTGTTAGTGCACATTTAACGCAGTATATATCAGTGCGCTACCTCACATTTAACACAGTATATTTCATTGTGTTGGTGCACTTTAACATGGTATATTTCAGTGAGTTACAGCACATTTAGCGCAGTATATTTAAGTGCGTTAGTGCACATTTAGCGCAGTATATTTTAGTGCATTAGTGCACAATTAATGCAGTATATTTCAGTGCATCACTGCACATTTAACGCACTATATTTCAGTGCCTTACTGCATGTTTAACGCAGTATATATCAGTGTGTTACTGCACGTTTAAGGCAATCTATTAAGTGCATTACTGCTCGTTTAACACAGTATATTTCAGTGCGTTACTACATGTTTAACACAGTATATTTCAGTGCGTTGCTGCACATTTAACGTAATAAATTTCAGTGCATTACTGCACATTTAACGTATCATATTTCAGTGTGTTACTGCGTGTTTAACGCGGTATATTTCAGTAAGCGTATGTGTCTATATGCAAAGGTGGACATGGTCTGTCTTCAGGCAGGGCATCATTTCCTCTGTTTAGTGATGTTGCCCATGCTGTCCAGCCACAGCATGCAGAGGAGGTGGTGGACAGGCTTGCTAAACCTCATCCTCCTCATCCTCCCTCACTCAGAGACTAGTGCTTAGTTCATTCCTGCCAGAGTGGCTTATTCTGCTTCCTTGTCCACAGCTACTCCTGGCATAGCTCATTATCTCCAGTGATTATGAGTATGGAGGGGATGATGATGTCACTGACGCAACTTGAGTTTTGAATAGAGCAGAGGAGGAAAGTGAGGGTAAGGCACAACCCCAAAAAGACAGCCATCATAGAGGAGTGGAGAACAGCCACCCTATTCCACCAGATTGTGAAGCTGTTATCTCTCGGCCCACTTTTTACAGCTCAACTGTTTGGGCCTTTTTTAGCATATGTGCAGCCGATTGCACTGTTGCAATCTGCAAACTTTGCCTCAAGCACATCAAGTGTGGCAAAAACACCAGCCATTTGGGTACCACATGCTTGACAAGGCATTTAACCTCCCACCTGAAAGCCACAAAAAGGGCAGGCAATTCTGCTCCTCCTCACTCCTGACCTTTGTGGTTTACCCCTGCTATACCTTATGACCAGGGCTCGAGTCCTGCGGGAACGCGTGGGAATGGCGTTCCTGCACTTTATTCACAGCATGAATGCCATTCCCTTTGCAGGACAAGAGCAGCTTCGAGCAGCCGAACCGCCTGAGCCGATCCTTCACTAAGCGGTGATGCTGGGAGGACTTGACGCGAGTCGTGTGTGACATCACGCAGAGGCAGATTCACACAGCAACGCTAGGGTGAGCCCGCGTCTCCTCTCCTCACACCGTCACACGCACTCTGACCTGACACTGACACATTGACACTGTGTGTGCAGTGAGCTGTAAAAAAGCCCTTTTTGTACCCTGCTATAATATATATTTATATATATAGATTGACCAGCCAGCCAGCACCCTGAGGCCAGCCAGCCAGCCAGCACCCTGAGACCAGCCAGGCCAGCACTGAGACCAGCCAGGTCAGCACTGAGACCAGCCAGGCCAGCACCCTGAGACCAGCCAGGCCAGCACTAAGACCAGCCAGGCCAGTACCCTGAGACCAGCCAGGCCAGTACCGAGTACCCTGTGGCCAGCCAGCCAGTATCCTGAGACCAGCCAGGCCAGTACCGAGACCAGCCAGGCCAACACCAGTATTTTCTGTGAAATACTGTATATATGCATATGAGCAGATCTTTTCTTTTTTAGTGGGGGAGTGGATCTTGGGTGGGAGTTCCCACACTTTTTTCCATAGGACTTGACCCCTGCTTATGACCTCTCAGCAGCCTCCACTGACGGGGGTGATGGTATTACGAAGGGTGTCACAGGTCTTTGTTGAATACCTGCCACTAGCACACCACCAGCTGTAGACTATAGCAGGAACATTTCTCTGCCCCATCTGCTGCAGCAAAAAAATATAAGTCACTGCCACCCACATGCATCTAAATTCAAGCTTTACAACTCCTGCCTTTCAGTCTAGTGGATTCGGCCCCTTCCGTGAATTTTCTGAATGTGCTGTACCATAATGGTAGGTTCCCAGTTGCTATTTCTTTTCACATAAGGCTATTACAGCTCTCTACCATTACGTATAAGGCAATGTCGTGGCATCATTGTGCAAGGCAGTCAGCCGCAAGGCTGACATGTGGTCCAGCAAGCATGGTCAGGGATGATATATTTCATTCACAGCACACTGGGTAACTATACCTGCAACTCAGAAAGATGCAGGGCAGTGCTCAGTGCTGCAGCTTGCTGTGCCGCCACATCTTCATACAGCTAGTGATGATATGAGATTTGTCAGCTCTACTCTCTCCTCCTCTCCCACTTCCTCCATGCCCTCCTCTGCTGAATATTCCTATGAACCACAAGTACCCCCTAAACGTTCAATGGAATACTCAATGAGTCAATTTAAATGGTGCCATGCAGTGCTTCAGCTGGTCTGCCTAGGGGACAAGATCCACACTGGAGCAGAGATTCTTGTGGCTCTGCAGGGGCAGGCCCAGAGGTGGTTTATGCCAGGCCAGCTGAATGGTGGTGTGCGATAATGGCACAAACCTCCTGTCCACTCTTAGACAGGGAAAGTTGACACATGTGCCATTTCTGGTGGTGCAGCGTTTCCTAAATAGGTATCCAAGTTTGGAAGATCTGCTAAAGCAGACCAGAAGAGTCTGTAGCCATTTAAGGCAGTCATACACAGCCAGTGTTTGGTTGCTGAAATTCAGCGGGAATTCCACCTGTGCGTAAACTGCCTGATTTGTGAAATGCCAACTAGGTGGAACTGGACTTTGGCAGTGCTGCAGTGGCTGCACATGCAGCAGAGGACCATGAACTAGTACCTGTGTGAGTATGGGATAATGACAGGCTCAGGCCAGCTTGGATTTTTTTCCCCACACCAATGATTGCTGATAAAGGATGCATATACTGTCTTGTCACCATTTGAGGAGGCCACCAGGATGGTGAGACTTGGCAATGCATGCATCAGTGACACCATCCCTGTAGTGTTCCTGCTGGAGCTGACCCTGCATGGCATTATGGACAGGGCACATGAGGCAGAGCGGCGGGGGGAAGAGGGGAACTTCCTTTGCTCCCAGGGTCCGCTATATGCAGACACTATTCTTGCCATTGAAGCAAGACATATACGTCAACCCTTAACAAATGCTGTCTTGATATTAGTTCATACTCATTTTATTTGGGCTTTCTCTGATTAGTTCACATCTTTACATTTCCAGTACCATTGGTATTCATATTTTTATTGATTCACAGAATGGAGCTAGTTGCCCCACTTTTCCAGGCATTTTGGGGCACACCTACACATATGCTCCCTGTGTTCCTGTTGGACCCTATTACCACAGCTTCCGGACCAGGTATTCTCTCCAGTCCTAGCACCCTGAATGGTTTATTTTGATATACTCAGCTCTCTTTATAAATGTATCTTGCATCTGCCCCTGATGATTGAATAGATCCCATGAAACGTGTCGGGCTTAACCTGTATATACATACTTACATGGTCTTTGGATCCAGGCAATACTGTTGATTATATCTGATATATTATAATGATCTTTTATTATTGAGGACAATACTACTGTATAATGTATTCATGTTTTTAACATGTAAATGATTTGGATACATGATTTGCTATAGTATGTGCCATTATCACATGTACTGTCTGCCATATCAAAAAGAAAAAATGTGTCTAGTAAGTGCAGTATGTCTGATAATATGGAATTTATTAACCACTCAAGACCCGGACCTTTAGGCAGGTAAAGAACCTGGCCAGTTTTTGCAATTCGGCACTGCGAAGATTTAACTGACAATTGCGCGGTCGTGCAACGTGGCTCCCTTACAAAATTGGCGTCCTTTTTTTCCTACAAATAGAGCTTTCTTTTGGTGGTATTTGATCACCTCTGCGGTTTTTATTTTTTGCGCTATAAACCAAAATAAAGCGACAATTTTGAAAAAATTCAATATTTTTTACTTTTTGCTATAATAAATATCCCCCAAAAACATATAAAACAATTTTTTTCCTCAGTTTAGGCCGATACGTATTCTTCTACCTATTTTTGGTAAAAAAAAATCACAATAAGCGTTTATCGATTGGTTTGCGCACAGTTTATAGTGTTTACAAAATAGGGGATAGTTTTATTGCATTTTTATTAATATTTTTTTTTAATAATAATGGTGGTGATTAGCGATTTTTTTCGTGACTGCGACATTATGGCGGACACTTCAGACAATTTTGACACATTTTTGGGACCATTGTCATTTTTACAGCAAAAAATGCATTAAAAATGCATTGTTTACTGTGAAAATGACAATTGCAGTTTGGGAGTTAACCACAAACGGGCGCTGAAGGGGTTAAGTGTGACCTCATCTGTGTTTCTAACTGTAGGGGGGTGTGGCTGTAGATGTGACATCATTGATTGTGTTTCCCTATATTAGGGAACACACAATCGATGGCGGCGCCACAGTGAAGAACAGGGAAACTGTGTTTACACACAGCTCTCCTCGTTCTTCAGCTCCGGGGACCGATCGCGAGACTCTAGGGGGCGATCGCGCCCGTGGGCCCCGCGGTCACGGAGCTTCGGAGCGCGCCCGTGACCCATGGCTGGCCACTTAAAGACGACGCACCTGTACGTGCTTGTGCCCAGCCGTGCCATTCTGCCGACGTATATGTGCAGGAGGCGGTCCTTAAGTGGTTAATTAAAACAGCCAAATGGCTACTCACTAAAAAGTAGTACAAGATGCTCTCATAAAAAATGCGGAAGCATTGAAACGCGTCATCACCACGAGCCCCTGCCTGGCGTCACTTCTTGTCGCCGAGAGCCGCGTGCGCTCCAGGCTGGAACGCACGCCGCCGAACAGTCACTTCCGGGTTTTGCTGTGCCCGTAGTGCTCTGCCATGCTTCTTCCCTGGACAGCAATCAACAAAACCTTCACCAGAGAAGCCACCATCATTGGCTGACGATCCACAGTGACTACACTTCCCTTTTTATGAGCGCATTTTGTACTACTTTTTAGTGAGTAGCCATTTGGCTGTTTTAATGAATAAATTCCATATTATCAGACATACTGCACTTAGTAGGCGCATTTTTTCTTTTTGCTATTACAGTCTTGCTTCACTCTCCAAAGTGCTGCCACTGTGTATACTATCTTTGTGGTCGTTGACCGTCTGTCCAATATGGCCCATTTCCTACCAATGAAGGGCACTTCTTCTGCACAAGTGACTGCACAAATCTTTATCAGAGAGATCATAAGGCTTCACAGAACCCCGGCAAACATAGTCTCCGACAGAGGGGCCTAGTTCACCTCCAGGTTCTGGAGGTCGTTATGTGAGTCTTTGGGGATTGAACTTTCATTTTCATCAGCCTACCATCCGCAGACAAATGGACAGACAGAAATTATCAGACACTCGAACAATACCTTCGCTGTTTTTCTTCATTTTCACAAGACGATTGTGTCCACTTACTCCCTCTGGCCGAATTCTCCTATAACAACTCCGCTCATTTAGCCACCAAGCAATCGCCCTTCTTCGCAAACAACGGTTTTCATCTGTCCTTTCTGTTCAACTCAGTTCCGGAATGCTCTGTACCTGCTGTCCTTGAAACAGTGGACTTATTTAGTACCAACAACAAATTGCTGCAGGAAACAATAACTAAGACCCAGGTTTACAACAAAGAAGACTTTGATAAGAAGAGAAGGGGGGAACTAATCCTAAACCCAGGTGATCAAGTCTGGTTGGCAACCACAAATCTAAAACTCGCTTGCCCTTTAAAGAAATTGGGACCTAATGGCCCGTACACACGATCCGAATATCGGACGAAAACGATCGTACGATGATGGATCGTATGATTTTCGTATCGTGTGTACACTACTTTCGACAGCCGATCACGACCGTTCATCCGATATTATTCGATCGGACAAGCGTGAAAATTTTCCTCGTACAATGTCAGATCGTACCATTTTCATTTAGTCAGTACAGTTGGCCTTCTGAGAATACAATACAAATACATTACAACACATGACATCACTTCCGATTTTTTTTTTTCTGTCATACGAGAATTTTCGTGACTTTAATAACCTATTTCATTTTACTTGCGACTATTAAGCGAAAAAAGTAGTACGATCCGTCGTACGATATTCGGATCGTGTGTACGGGCCATAAGTTTCTGTGACCATTCCCATGAAGAGACAGATCAATAATGTCGCATACGAGCTTGAGCTACCGGACTCCTTCAGGATTCACTCCGTATTTCATGTAACCCTACTGAAACCTCTGCTGTTCCTGATCCATCCCCTGATCGAGATGTTGGTCCGCCTGAACCCATGTTCGTAGACGGCGAGGAAGAGTTTGAAGTGGAAGCGGTATTAGATTGCAGGAAAAGGAGGAATCAGGTTCAGTACCTAATTAAGTGGAGGGGATACGGACCGGAGGACAATTCTTGGGAACCGGAAAGCAATATTCACGCCCGAATGCTCGTCCAAGCCTTCAAGAACTCTCACCGAAAAAGTGGCCAGATTGGGCATCCGGAGGCTGCCCGTTAGGAGGTGGCAATGTCAGGAAGGGCATGCCAATGTCCAAAATGGCGGACGTAGAAGACGGCCAGTGACTTCTGTTCCTGCGGGAGCGCCGTTGGCGCGCCTGTGCGCGCACGTGCGTGTACACATGAGCGCGCCGCAGCGTGCACCCCTTGAGCGTTTTGGCGCCAGACTGGCTACTTAAACTGGGCCACTTCCCGAACTCAGGTGCTGTCCGTTCTACAGCGTTTAGTGCACCTGATTCTGTTACCTGATTCCTGTTCCGGTTTACCCGACCCGGCTTGTCTCTGACGTTCCTGCTTCTACCTGCACCCGACCCGGCTTGTTTGACCCTGCTTCTGCCTGCCGCTCCTGCTACTTTGCTGCCAGCCCAATACCGACCTGGCCTGCACCTTGACTCCGCTCCTGCCTCCGCTTTGGTTTCTGACGTGCCCGCTAGTGTATGACCTGGCTTGCCTACTTCCGCTATCTGCTGACAGCTGCTCCTGGGCTCTTCCTGCACCAGTGTTCTCCTGTGGTCCCTTTAACGATTCCAGCCCAGCGACTTCATCAGCGATCCTGCCAGGCACTTGTGCGACTCTGTACTCTTGCGCTTCCTGTCTGCTCTATCAGGAGCTCAGAGTCAGAGCTGTAAGAGAGGCCATCCTCTGCACATCAGGCTCTACCGCCAGGGACGTGACAGGTTGGGAGTACCCGATATTGGTAAATACTACTATGTTACCCATCTTACAGCGACCATCTCTTGGTCGTCATGCTTTGCAACGAGTAGATGCTCAGAGTTAAAACTCAGTGTTACTAGCCCTGTACACCCTTGTTTAATGCTTTGGGCCGACTTTACTTCATCCATATCTCAGCTCAGACATATATGTCTAGGACCAATGCTATTTACTCTTTCCATCTGGAAAAAATGTAACAAGAGGTTGGGCGGGCATTTTTCATCTCCGCCACCTAGTACATCCTGTAATCCGCAAATTATTCTCCTTTAAAGATCACAAAAGCAAATTTGACATACCCAAAACGTTTTTTTTTTCATTTCTCCAATTTAAACATTACTTCCATTCTATATCGCCTGCCTTGGCCTTAGAAAAACCCGACAGCGGTGATTCACAATTCTTTGTCTCAATTCTCAAAGATATGGGATGCTTGGGACAACTTATCCTTCAATCCTGAATCGCTTTCCTAAACTACTAATAAAGGTCCCTTAGGCAACCAGTTCCTGCATGTTCGATTGATAAGCCTGATGACCATTATTACTTTATATACTATTACTACATATATGCTACGTCAAGATCCATGGTGTACCCCCCCCCTTAATTTTCTTTTTTCTTCTGATTATAACATCCCCCACTAAGGCCCCGTACACACGAGCAAATACATCTGATCAAATCGGTCGGACAGACCGATTTGAACAGATCTGTCTGCTGGGATGTATTGGTTTGATTGTGTACACACGATCAAACCAAAATCCCCGTCGGCAGACAGCGCGCTGACATGGCGGTGACGTGGCGGTGACGTTGACGCCGCCACGTCACCGCACTAGGAAGTAAAACACTTCCGCGCATGCGTCAAATCCATTCGACGCATGTGCGAGCAGATATGTCTGCTGGTTAGCGTACTAACCAGCAGACATATCGGTCCGACGGGTTCCCAGCCGACAGATTTCAAAGCATGCTTTGAAATCTGTCGGCTGGCCAAATCCGTCTGTTTGCCCGTACACACAATCGAATCTGTCTGCTGAAACGGTCTGTCATACCGTTTCCAGCAGATAGATTTGATCGTGTGTACGCAGCCTGAGGCCTTGTACACACGAGGGAATAAATCCGCTGAAACTGGTCCGACGGACCATTTCATTCGAAAGATCCGGTCGTTTGTATGGGCAAACGGACCGTTTCGGCCGGATTTTTCCAGCGGAAAAATTTCAAAGCATGCTTTGAAATATTTCCCCTGGACCCATGTCCGTCGGATATGTCCGCTCGTTAGTACACAAAAGCCTCGGACCAAAAACCCGCGCATGCTCAGTCAAAACGATGGGACGGGAGCACTCGTTCAGGTAAAACTCGCGTTTGTTTGGGACCTGGCACATTCGTCACCTAAACTCTCTATATAGTGTTCCGTTTAGATCGTTTTTTTGTGCTTTCTTCTCTTGCTAGAATGAACCCGTTGTTTTGCTGTTGCAATTTTCTCCAGATGTCACATACTGCTAGCTTGCATTTTCATTATTTTTTTTTCTATTTGACACAGTTTGCTTGCCAGATGTCCCCACATTTGTTTATGTTCTCCACATTTTTAAAATGTCTATTTGGACTTAATGTTGAGCGTTTTTTTTTTTTTTTTAAGATTTGGATTTAACGTGTTTGGAATATTTCAAATTTAGTTTTTTTTTCTTGTTTCACCCTTTTTTTTTTTTTTTTTAAATCTCCCTTTTTTTCACCAACTTATGTAATTTAGTAGTTTCATCCTTTTTTTTTTTTTTTTATCAAAAATTTACGCTTCTTTTGGGTTTACCAAGTTCAAACATAAAAGGTCCCCCCCCCCCCTAAAAGGAGTTTGGGTCCTTTGCAAATGCCACATTTTCTTTGCCAAATGTCTGATGCTTACTCACCACAGTATAAAACACAATAGACAAGGTTTGAAAGTAAATAC
Source organism: Rana kukunoris (assembly GCA_029574335.1). Classification (NCBI taxonomy): domain Eukaryota; kingdom Metazoa; phylum Chordata; class Amphibia; order Anura; family Ranidae; genus Rana; species Rana kukunoris. Next base: position 439,895,677 of record CM056049.1, read on the forward strand.
AAAAGCCATTTATTTCCGGCCAAAAAATAAATTAGAAATCACCAGAACGGCAGCACTTGATGAGATTGCAACATACATGCAGACTTGGGAATTACAACATGATGAAGGACAAATTAAGTAACCTCAGGAGTCAATATCAAAAATCAGGATCAGCAGCACATGAACAAAGGAACCCAAGCTGTGCTACTACAACGAGCTCAGTTTTTTGGACAATAAACTGGATGGCAGGGATTCATCTTCTCGACTTCCTAGCAGACTTCCTTCCAGCGAAACTTCCACGGGTCCGTCCACGGAACCTTGCAGGTGGGGCTGATTTGGCAGGAGGAGGATGAGGATGATGGGGAGCAGGCCAAGCCGGGTCCCACAGCACAGTGTCCCTGGTCAGCTCGTCCCTTTTCATCCTGGCCAGGACCTGATTTATAATGTCCTTGGCCAGGCTTTTTGCTCCTCCCCCCCTTGGTTCAGCTCATTGGCCACAAATGCGCTATAGCATTCCATGGGGTTGAGGGGGGCTCTCATGATTTCGGCAGCCTCCCGGATGACCTGAAGGCTTTCATCATGCACCTCCCTCCTGCGCCTCCTTGCAGCTGGTGGGATCATTTGGAGGGGAGGAACTTGGCTGATTGTGCTCAGCCTGGGCCTGGGGACCTGCTGCACCTCACTTGACCCGGCCTCCTCCTGGCTGCCACTCACCCCTTCCGCCTGTCTGACATGGGCCTCAGGAGCTGCCACCTCCTGGCTGGTCTCTTCTTCCTGTGTATAAAAAAGGCAACATGTTGTAATTTTTGGCACAATCAAGCACACACATATTATTTCTCTAGACTTTTTTAGTTAGTTATAATTTAAATTAAACTGACTGTCCTTCTGACCCCTGCATTTGGCATCCCTGTTTGTTTTTTGTTTACAAGATCAACTCACGAATTCAAAATAAATAGCAGCACAAAACTAGTTTTGAAAATACTAGACCTCACTGAAGATGGCCAGATCTGGCTCCCTGTCAGCCAGCCCTGCTTCTGATTCTGCAGGGCTCCTGGGATCCGGGGAAGTTCCGCTGGGAGGAAGTGTTGAAACCGAAGCCCTGCCATCCAGTTCATCATTCAAAAAACTGAGCTCTTTGTAGTACCAGAGCTTGGGTTCCTTGTTCTTAGCTGCTGCTGATCCTGATTTTGGATATTTCCGCTTTTTATATACATTCCTGTAGCTTCTCCTGAGGTTACTGAATTTGTCCTTCACCATGTCGCCTGTGCAACTTGGCACCCAAGTGTGCAGGTATGTCGCAATCTCCTCAAGTGCTGCCTCTCTCTTTCCAGTGTCCAAATAATGGGTGTGCCTGGTGTCCCAAAGAAGGGGCATATCCCGATACCGTGTTATTAACTCCATTGTTGCCTCCTTCCCTTTGAGCAAATCCATTCTTTTGGGCAGCTTCTAGAAATGTCGCTTCTCAATAGTAATGTCTAGAATAGAAATTGCCAATCAAACACAAAGCACAACTTTCCAAAGGCTCAGCTTTGTCATTCTTAAAATATGTGCACATTCATTCATTTTAGAGCATCTACTTTATACAAACACAGTGTCTTATGCTGCTACATAGCTGGCCTGCTCTGCCGCATTGTTGTACCCCCCAAAAAGTTGGCATTCAGAGTCCATGTTGCAAGTTGTAGCATGTAGTTAAGAACACATCCACCATGAATATGAATGCTAGCATTCACCTCAAGGCACTAGTTCATGTGTAGCTATCATGCCCCTCAGCATTGATGGCAGAAAACACTACCTACTTATCTCTGTCCAACCAATACACAACACTACTGGCATGATCTGACTGCATACTCTAAAATACAAATAAAGAGGAAAGAGCATTCTCTACATATATCTTGATGAAGTGATGTGTCCAAGCACTTTACTCTCTAAATGTTATGGTGGGCCCCAAAATACATAAATAACAGTGGTCTAAAAAGGGTGCAAACAACATAGAAAAGCCCCATCCCCCATGCCTGTTCAAATTATAGGCCTCTGATCCGATGTTTTCATTTACCTTCGTCTCTCTCTCTCCTCGTTTCCGTTCGAGTAATCTCCGCGTAACCTACGTAATCACGTCGTTTCCATTATATTCCCCACGCAATCAAGAAACGCCGCCCTCGTCTCCGCCCATGACGTACCAATTTCTGCTTTCCACGCCCATCTGCAACGTTGATTGGAAAATATGGCGATGTCACACGAGCGCACATTAGCCTCTGATCGGGATCAGGAAGGGACAGAGGCCGGAACGTCCCGATCCAGGCCAAAACGTTACAAGGCCACAAACATGTCTCTACAAGAGATGGTGGAGTTGGTGTCCATCCTGCAACGGAAGGACTATGATGGTGAGCATGGCCCATACAGCACCCCTAACCGGAGGAAGTCAAAAATTATGGATAAGGCAGCAAGGAAACTTTATGAGATGTTTGGGGTCACCAGGTCCAAAGAGCAGCTCCGGAAACGCTGGTCCGACTTAAAACAGAGCAGTATCGCAAAATAAAGAAAATCATTGAAAAAAGTAAGTACTTTAAAATGTCTTTGGAGTGCCTATTTTTGTAGAAAATGTTTTGCCATGTATATTTCGCCATCTGCCTCGTTGGCCTGCTTGTATTTTTTAAACCCTGCCTTGTAAATTTAGTAATGTTTGTCTAATATAAATCCGACGACTTGCCACGATCGTAGTCAACATCGTTCCAATCACATCGTTTATCCTCAATCCGCGGGTCCAGGAACATCACACCTGGACAAGGCTATTTGGCGAAAAACATAGTTTTCAGAAACAATGTTGAAAATATGATGTGTTTGTGCAAACTAATAAGTTTATTTAAAAAGGCAATCAGGATTCAGTAATTCACACAGTGCTGAGATAACTTAATATGCAGCTGTTTTGACATCTGTAATTTAGAAAACCTGTCTACCCACATAAAATAGTAATTTGGAGTTTAGGAGAAGGGACTCCAAAAAAGACTTATTCAGGAGGCCAGCCATGTGTGTCACTTCCCCAAAAAGCCTCATTATATCACAGCTAGGGAGACATCAGCTAGCAAAAAAAAGGAACATGGTTTGTGCTGTAATAAGGCCAAAACTAGAATTGTAACGCCACTTCTAAGCAATGTTTGCAAATTAGTCCCTCCAAAAAGATCTGTTTGCTGATGTATTTTTTTTTTTTGTTGTTTTTAGGGGAAAGAAGAGGACAGCGCTATGAGGAGTCAGGGAGGCCCACACTGTCTCCCAAACGGCCCGAAAAAATTGTTGAGCAGGAGGATGATGAAGAAGGAGAGGAGGAAGAAGGAGAGGATTGGTGGAGGAAGGCGGATTGGTGGAGGAAGGCGGATTGGTGGAGGAAGGCGGTTTGGTGGAATTTGGCGGATTAGTGGAGGAAGGCGGATTGGAGGAGGAAGGCGGATTGGTGGAGGAAGGCGGTTTGGTGGAATTTGGCGGATTAGTGGAGGAAGGCGGATTGGAGGAGGAAGGCGGATTAGTGGAGGAAGAAGAAGAAGGAGAAGTTGTAGAAGATGTTGAACTTGTCAGTACAACAGGTCAGTGACACCCCAGCTTTGCAGGGAAAAAGAGATGTAGATAGGCCTGCACCTTACTTACTTACAATGTTGTGTTTTTCCTTTGGCATTTTTAGGGGATGAAGATGGGATTAGCACATCTGTCGCTCCTATTTTTTCTCGTGCAAGTGCACAAATCCTAATACAGCAGATAATGGAGTGCAGCACCGATCTGGCCAATATGAGGGAAAGGATGGTGGTGATGGACCAAAACTTCAAAAACATGCTCGATATTTTGGGACGTATATAGAAGACTATCCCCCCCAGCTGCCCCCCATGCCCCCCCCTGCCCTCACCCCTAACCACCCCACTCTCAAAGATGTTGTATAATGTTCGTTTAATATCCCCCAAAATTTGAGGATGCACACACACACACGGGTTTATTTACTAAAGATATAAGGTGCAAAAGCAGCATCACTTGGCATATAAAACAATCATCTTCCATGTTTGGATGCGAAGTCTTAATTGACTAAGCTTAATTTAGAAGCTGATTGGCTTATATGCACAAATAAGCCTGAGTTTGGACTGTTTAGTAAATAAACCCCAATGTGTGTTCACATGTGCGATCTGCCATCACAGGACATCAATTGTATGTGCTTTGTGGGTGCAACCCCTTCCTTACTTATCAAGTAGGTGACAGAAAGGGGTTGCACCCACAAAGCACATACATTGATCACCCATGATGGCAGATAGCACATGTGAACATTTTGCATGGGATCTCATGTGAAAAATCACCATTTGGCCCATCACACACACAGCATGTGTGCATCCTCAAATTTTGGGGGATTCCGGCGTGACCTAAGACCATGTTGTCTGGGTTTGTTATGCCAAATAAAAGGTTGAACTTTGTAAGTTCGATTGTTATATATGTTTGTCAAAACCACAAAATATTTTTTGAATAAATAAATACTTTCTAAACCAATTTTTCGAAGAAAACACAAAGATTTTCGTAAATAAAAAAGAAATAAAAAAACCTTTTAAAAACACACACACACCAGTGGCTTCTTATTTCTAACCTCAATACCCAGTTTGTAGAAGAGTGACTAGAATGTGCAATTGTGTGTATTTACTAAAACCTGCTAACTAAATTGGGCACAAGAAATGCACTAGTTTCAGAACCTGGAAGACAGATAAAAAGAGAAAAAGCAATAATGACAAACAACTGTATAAAGTCCAATGGTCAAATTATTTTTTAATTCTTGGTAATATTTCTTTATTTTGGGGGCTGAATTATAAAGAAATATTAATCTGGCATAGCTATGGCCCCCCGACCCATAAAGTACTCAACATATTTGTCGCGTACCTCACGAGCAGATTGGGTGACCGAGCCAGCGCGACCAGTGTCCAGCCCAGGAAGGGTATCTGAGGGTAGTCCTGCCTCAGCACCAATGTTGGGTAGGTACGTCTGGGAATGCCTGCGTCAAAAATTATGCAATATGCAGCAGGCCAAAATAACAGAGTTAAATTTATATTCCGCCAGATGTATCGCTGTCTGGAACAGGCGGAACCGGCTGGCGAGTATCCCAAAGGCATTCTCGACTACCCTCCGGGCCCTGGCCAGTAGTGTTGCTCACGAATATTCGAATTGCGAATATTCGCTACGAATATTGCATATTCGAGTATTCGCGAATATCGCGAATATCGCGGCGAATATTCGCTATTTCGAATATTCGAATGTTTTAATTTTTTTTTTGGAACAGATCACATCCTAGAGATCCCCATCGACGTCTAAAAGCATTGCTGGTATGATTAGAGACCTTGGGCCGAGTAGCTGCAGCGCTCATTTTATATTGCCGAAAAATCGCAATGCGATTATTCGGCAAATAGCGATATCGCGCGATTATTTTATATTGTAATATATCACGAATATTCTGAGCCAATCAGAGTACTCCATTCCGCATTTCTCGAAATTTCGAAATTATTTTGTATTGTAATATATCACGAATATTCTGAGCCAATCAGAGTGCTCCATTCCGCATTTCTCGAATATTCGCAATTATTGTGTATTGTAATATATCACGAATATTCTGAGCCAATCAGAGTGCTCCTTCCGCATTTGCCGAATATTCGCAATTATTGTGTATTGTAATATATCACGAATATTCTGAGCCAATCAGAGTGCTCCATTCCGCATTTCTCGAATATTCGCAATTATTGTGTATTGTAATATATCACGAATATTCTGAGCCAATCAGAGTGCTCCATTCCGCATTTCTCGAATATTCGCAATTATTGTGTATTGTAATATATCACGAATATTCTGAGCCAATCAGAGTGCTCCTTCCGCATTTGCCGAATATTCGCAATTATTGTGTATTGTAATATATCACGAATATTCTGAGCCAATCAGAGTGCTCCTTCCGCATTTATCGAATATTCGCAATTATTTTATATTGTAATATATCACGAATATTCTGTGCCAATCAGAGTGCTCCATTCCGCATTTCTCGAATATTCGCAATTCGCATGCGCAATTCGCAATCGCAATTCGCATTCGCGATAGCGAAAATTCGCAATCATTTCATTTCGAAAATATATCACGAATATTCGTATTTAGCGAATATCTGTCGAATATTCGACTATATATTCGAGATATATCGCGAATACGAATATGGCATATTCTGCTCAACACTACTGGCCAGCCGGAAATTGAAGACTCTCCTCTCCGGGGTGAGGGTCCTCTGGGGAAAAGGCCGCATGAGGTGAGGTCCAAGTCCAAAAGCCTCGTCCGCTAAAAAAACAAACGGAAGTCCTTCCACATTGTCTTCATCCGGTGGCAGTTCAAGACCACCAGTTTGTAGACGCCTGTAAAATTCGGTCCGCGCGAACACTCCCCCATCAGACAGCCGGCCATTCTTCCCCACGTCCACATACAAAAATTCGTAGTCTGCCGACACCACCGCCATCAACACGATACTATGAAAACCTTTGTAGTTATAATAGTACGAGCCCGAAAGAGGTGGCGGCACTATGCGGACGTGCTTCCCATCAATTGCCCCTCCGCAGTTTGGAAAATCACACCGCTGGGCAAAGTGGGCAGCCACAGTCTGCCATTCCTGCGGCGTGGAGGGAAACTGTGGGGACAAAAGCAAAATAATAATTAGCACTTTGGCACAGAAACAACATTGCAAACACTAGTAAAAAAAGAACATTCTGCAACATCACGGTATTAACATTTCTAAAAATTAGTGTATAGAGAGTATTTAGGGCAACAAATCTAGAGCCAATTATTATCAGACTCCACGTCCCGCTGATAGGGCAATACACTTTTTTAGGGGGAGGGAGTTGAACTACAATGGAGCAGGACACCAAAAAAAAAAAAAAAGGTGTTTTTGTCCCTAGGAGATGATGCTGGACAGGTTAGTAGTGTTGAAGGTAAAAATATGCAGGTAGGCCAAACCACATTAACCTGGAAAGCTTAACAACATGCATGGGGAGAAAAGGGAACATTAAGCACACAGCATATTACAATCATGGCGACTAGGAAAACCAACACAAAAAGGTGAGAAAAATATGCAAACATTATTAAAGACACAGATTGTGATGTTAAAGGAGGAAACTTACCTTAATAAACTCCTCCTGCATGACTTGTATGATGGCAGAACACGTCTCCGGTATGATGATCCCAAGCGCCTGGGGAGAGATGACTGTTGAGAACTTGAGGTCCTGCAGGCTCCTCCCAGTCGCCAGGTACCGCAACGTGGCAATAAGCCTCTGTTCAGCCGGAATGGCTTGGCGCATCACAGTGTCCTGCCTCGTGATATAGGGGGACAGGAGATCCAGCAGACGGTGGAAAACGGGGTCCGTCATACGGAGAAAGTTCCTGAAGTCATCAGGATTATTCTCCCGGATCTCCCTAAGCAGAGACATATGAGAGAATCGATTACGCTGCCGCAACCAATTTTTGGCCCAGGAACTCCTCCTCCTACTGTTCCTGTCCAAATCACTGGAATGCACACAGACTCCAGAACAAAACCCATAAACAGCACGAACTCGTGAAAAGTTGCGCTGCTGCTCCATCATGGCTTCAAACCGGCCGGCTGGTCAGTCAAGAACACACTCAAACAGAAAGCACCCCCAAATCCAGCAAGACCTGCAAAGATCGCACGTCAAACAGATACGACCGTACAGGACGGCACTGCAAAGCAGAAACGCCGCGTACGGCAACACTGAATGACAAATACTAGCCCACAAGCACACACTGAACCTGAAAATACGACCTGTTAAGCGCAGAGACTGAAAAGCACGAATCAGCTCTAACCAAACCTTCGCTAACACGGAACTAGCAGAAGCGGAACAGAGGGCGGCGCCGATGGCTTCCTCATTCCCCTTTATAGTGACGTCGTACGTGGTTTACGTGCCCGCGTTCTGGTCCGCTGGGATTTCGGTCCGATGGTGTGTACGCTCATCAGACCAACGGACAAATTTGACTTATCCGCTGGGAAATATCCGTCGGATGTTTCCGACCGGATACATTCCCTCGTGTGTACAAGGCCTAAGAGACGCTTCTCTTCTTCTGTATAAGATGATGATACTTTTCTGTATTATGTTTGCCTTTTCTTCTTTTTGTAAAAAAATAATCAATAAACATACAGATACAAAATAGAATGACAGAAGTAAAAAGTACAAGTACAGTGCCAAAAAGTTGCCCTTATTGCACCGGATGATAAAGACATAATCAGTTGTCCAGTGTAGAAAATGCTATACTTTACAAGGCTAGCAAATATAAACTAAAGTAATGAACTCAAGAGATATTCACAGGTTCCCTCTATTTACTGCATAAATGAATTCATTGGTCTATGCCTATTAATATACAAACGCACACATACGCACTGCTGCTGGTAAAAATGAACATCTCTGTTTATTCCCAAGGAGATCGGGATAGTACGACATCACACATTATAAACATCACAATACATATATATACAAGAGAAATTCAAAGATACTTATCACACCTGTAAACTCAGCTGGTTAGCAGTGAGCCTAGAGCTCCCATGGCCGGTATATAGAGGAGAGAGAAAGGGGGAGAAGGCCTTGGCCTGGCCACATGTCTTAGACCTAAGATGGCCACCAGGTTTCCATGAAGCTTTTGGCCAGCCAAGACCTTTACTCACCTAGCATCCAAAACAACAGAGAGCTCTCAATTCCAACATCATTCACCCAACACTCATTCAAGAGTCCCACCCATATTTGTCTATCCAATCAGCTGCACTTCCAAAACATTCTCTCCTCTAGGGGGGAGGTATTGCAGTCCATTGTCACAAAACTCTTTGAAGTCTGTAGCACAGCAATGCAAACTGCAGGGGGCCCACTTCCTCTGTAGCTTCAAATAAACCATGGGATCAAGTGTCATTCCCTTGCAAACCCAGATCTTTTTAGCCCAGATTATTTTTACTGTACTCCAACATATGCCGCTTTGCGCTTGAAAGGCGCATATTACCCTTCTTCAGCCATGGCTCCCATTAAACAGTCCATATAGTCCAAACAGTCCTCAACTGTTTCATAGTGTAGCGTTCTTCAACATGCACCTCCGAAACAGTTCATAACTAACTTCCAACATGTGATTCCGAAACAGTACCTCTGGACCAGTCTTTCATTCTTCACCATGTGAAATGGCCCCTATGGAACAGTCCATAAATGGCTTCCCAACCTGTTTTTCCGGACCAGTACATATGGAACAGCCCTTAATGGTTTTACCGTATTGCGCCTCTCAACATAGGCTTCAGAACCAGCTCCCATGGAACAGTCCATAACAGTCCTAACGAGCTGTGCTTCTCAACACATGCCGCTTTGCTACTGGGTGACGCACCAACATCATTCTTCCGTGACAGCTTCCATGTCACCATTCTGTATTTTCTGTATCTTCTTCTTTCTGCCATCTTCAGGACGGCGTGCAGTATAGGCAAGGGGTGTCCATTCACTCACCATTCACCTGCACACACTCAGAGCAGCATATTAACCAGCTTTCAGATACAGAGTCTCAAGGAGGGCCTTTTCTTGCCCCTCTTACTAGCCTAAAATACAGTTATCACACTACACCATGACATAAATCAACCCATTACCATAATATCTACATATTTGCATATGACCCATCAAATTACATATCCCGCTCCCAACCTTCTATAACTTTTTACTGTAAATACGGGTCGGGATTACGCAGGCTTGCACAGTGGTTTTTCAGACTGCAACTTGGCCTGTCTGTGGTACCTTGGGGATCTAAATTGGCAGCAAAGTCTCTAATTTTTACTAAGAGAAATTTCCATCAATTTGTCCCTCAACTTGCATAGGTAAGCAGAAGAGCTTCCTATATAAGTTTTGAGTCTAACAACACATATAAATCTCAAACAATGATAAAAAATAAATAAAAAAACCCACAGAATTCCATCCCTGTGATTCGACTTCAGTGACTATGCCCAGGGTATATCCTGCACCTGTACCTACTGTTAGGTTCAAGAAATACCCTTGTTTCATGACTGACGTTACATTGGTATCCTTTAAGACAAGGACAAATTTGTCTACGCCCTAAATAATAACCAGGTGCTTCCTTCCCAGCAATGATCTCTCCATCCCGAACACAGAGTACTGTATATTGACCTGGTATGCAGAGGACATCGTAGTCATGCTTTCGACAGAGGGAAATATAAACCTGCCCCCAGCTCCGTACTCTCTGACCACATGTGGGTCACTTGACCACAGACGCAACAAGATAGAATCCCCAGTCAGTAAGCCCATTGACGCCACAAAATATACAGACCGGGTCTGCAATTCTATACATGGACCATACAGCACAACCTTTCACAATCCAAAGCAGTACAGCACATCCAGGCATTCGACTACCAGTTTGGATTTGTGTAAGCCACGTATTTTGCAAAGTCTTACTGAGCGGTGATGCTAATTCATTAGGCCACTGCCCCTCATAGAGAGACTGTACAATCAGCTTGATGGTGGTTGATAACTCCGCCTGCCGCTGCGTGCACGCCAGAGCCAATGACATATGCCCATCCTATACCATCTCACACTCTCTACCACCTCTCACCCTGGTTGACAAAATCTCGAGCCACGTTACACTGGGTCCCATTCCCCCCAATATAGTGCTGAATATATCCCTCCTCTTCTGGTTACTCCTCAGAGATAAGCGCCCTGAACTCTATGTCCGCACATCCCTGGGAGAAATCCACTGATATATCACATTTGATTCAGAGTACATTCAGCACATATAGGGTACTAGGATTCTATCAAACACTGCAAGATTCTGAAGCGCCATGTAATGACGGCATACTGTACCCTGGTAGCCAGGGTTTATTGCTGTCACTGGCATTACCCATGCAGGGTTTCAACCTCTCAGGTAAGACATCAATTAGGTGTATCTCCCATACGTCCAGTAACCGAGAGCTTCTCTATAGGACTGCTAAGATTGAGACACCGCCCCTACGAGGACGGTTTCACCCCATTGATGTATCACCTGGCACCCTCTAGTCTGGCCAACAGACACTGTATTATGCATAAGTGCCAGCCTCCTAGGTACCTGCACCATATTCAGTTAAGTCAATACATGTGAACAAAAAACATTTCCTTCTTTCATTTCCTCCTCCCACAATAAAAAACATATTTTACATCTTTTGTTCTGAAGTATTGGATACGTTATATTCCTTTCCCAACCTCCAACCCATTGCATTTGTATTCATAGTCTGTTTGCATCCATAAATGACAGGAGAGACTTTGGCAAAATGTTTCACAAGTCTTGTTGTTGGGCAAAGTCTTTCAGATTCAGTACTAGTGCAAAAATTGACCGTAAGCAAAAGAAACCTTATATTTCAAGTATTAATCTGAATCTTTTCTCTCCTGAACGTTTATCAGAACAAATTTTCGGTGTGGTATGGCACAGACGAACTGCCAACCAGATGAACATTCTTCATCTCTGTTCCAGAATCCTCTCCAATTTCGCTCCACCAAGATTCTGGAATTAAAGAACAAGAGCAGAATCAAATTCTTATCGATAATATCCCATAACACAGGAATTTAGCATTCCTGACTTCTAAACAAATGATCAAAACACCATGATTCCTCTAGGACGAACCCATTCTAAAATGGATCCCCATGGTATAAGCAAAAATCTAAAATAAAGAATGAATGTGATCGTTGCTTCTCAAAAATTCTAAATTTTAAGCAATAAAAAACCAATGCATTATCTGTACTCTAAGATCTATGCATTACTTCCCCTTTCAGGTGGACAAATGACAAAATATTGGAATTCTTTCCACCTGAATGAAAAGAAAAGCCAACAAAAGAAAAACACAACGCAATTCCCGCAGCTAAAAATGGCTTCCTACTGTAGCCAGCTGCTAATTGAGGACATAATTCAACGACCACCAAGTCAGTTGCTAATGATCCTTTTCAGGCGTACTAAATCTAACAATTTTTCCACCTGAACAAAACAAAAATAAAATAGATAAATGTATTTATAAAAAAATTAATAAAAAAAATAATAAAAAATTGAAAAATAAAAAAAATTTAATTAATAAAAAATAAAATATATAATAAAAAAAATTGAAAAAATTAAAATTAATAAAAGAAAAAAAAAATTAAAATTATAATAAAAAAATAAAAATTAAAATGAAAAAAAAATTGAAATAAAACATGAAAATTAAAACTAATAAAACAAATTGAAAAAAAATGAGAACAAAATTAAAAATGAAAATAGAATAATAATCAAAAAAAAATGAACAATGAAAAAATTAAAAAGTTGTACTACAAATTATGGAGAAAAAAAAATTAAAACATGGCCATCAACACATAACAACAACACGGCAAGACAACGACCATCAAACATTGAAAAACACTCAACTTTTAGTTAAAGACATCCATGGACCTTTCCCCTGAGAAGAGTGAGCGCTCATTCCTATCTGGAAGAGAATTAGTTGATGGGGAGAAAAAAAAAAAAAAAAAAAACATCTGTACTTCATCACAATCATTCGTAACCTCACTTCTACTCTATAATCACTGCCTGACTATTGTTTAATATCATCTTTTTTTTTCATTGTTTGCAAACAATTACTAATTAATGAGCTCATGGTACCATGTGATAATCGATTATACATTTACAATAATCCAACCCCTTTTCTGTTAAATTTGCCCACTGTTGTCCTCACTTGTAGGATCTGCAAAAAATAAATAAACATTAGTATCCAAACCAATTTAACGTCTTCCATGGTCTCTAGAAAAAGAAACTCAAGAACAGTTATTATACACAATTATCACAACATTTGACTTTTTAAATCCCTCAAGCCTTTTTCATTCTGTAATGCAAGGGGAATAATTGCCATATTTTCCTAAACTAAGCAGGCAGTATTGGTAAACTTTGCCATATTACACAGGAAAAATGGCAACGCCATCTGTGCCCAACTACATATAAGCCAGAATGGCATATTAGCCCAGGGGGCACCCATTGGAATGTTCCTCCAGTCTTGTTGGCTGTAATTAGGGCGTTGGCTGTCATTTATTATCTCCTCTTGCAAATTGTGTGTTCTGTCCTGGCTGCTATCTTTCATATCAGATTTTTGTGGTAGGCTATTCTTACCCTGGAGGGTTTTCATTGCAGATGCCTGTATTTCTGGGGTTTCCTGCTGCATGCTAGCAATCTTAAAGGCTCCATTCCATTTAGAACGTCTGAACTGTCTATGCCTACCTGTACTTCTGCTTTTTAGTGCGAAATCTGCCTTTGACCCATATTCCCTATGACTGGACTCTTGACGGTAGTCTCGTAGGATATTGACAAAATTTTGGTAGGATCTAGCATTCCTCAGGGCCATTCTAGCGGGATAGCTTACATAACATTTATTGGCCATTGAGTATATGAAACTTGCATCATCCTCCAATAAGTCAGGACAGTTGAACACTTTCGTATATAATGCAAGATACTCACTGCAGAACAATATCGGATCATCCCCTCTTCTAAATTTCATTTGTTGCAAATCACTCATACCATTATCACGACTGTCCACAATTCGCCTCAATTCCGCTCTTCGCATTTCTGCATCTGCTAAGTTGTCATTAACCTGTGCCGATAACTTGCCTACCACAGGTCCTGGTAGCCATGCTTTCAGAAGAGAGCATGCATCTTCATTACTCAAGTTGAATTTAATTACAAGAGCCTCAAATTTATTGGACAGGCTCATTGGTGATTCCAGGCTGTTAAATTCCCCCAGAACCTGGCATAACGTAAGTCTTTCTTGGATTGTAATCAAACTGTTATTCTGTTTTGCAGCTATAGGTGCAATATCTGACTGTGTTTCATCACGGCTCTTTTTCTCAATGACTGTGCAGATACTAGCCAATGTGCCTTTGTTCTCGTTAAGCGATACAATATATTGCTCTTTTGTAAGAAGCTGGGAGTGTGCCTTTGCTAATTCCCTTTCTACAGATCTAATCAACTCTTCCATCTCTGTCACTCTTGTTTGCAATGTTTCTAAAAGTTTGCTCTTTATCTGACCGTCTGCTCTCTGTGAATATAGCTGCTCTCGCAGATCCCTATTTATTCTCGACAAGCTGTCTGCTTTTGCCTGCAATTCCTCCTTCTCATTACTGGATGTTATTGCAATCTTTCGAAGTTGTTCACTGAATTTTCCTACGTCTTCCCCAACACGTCTCCTCTCTGCTTCCCATTTCTCTCCCATTTGATCAGATATTACCTTAATTCTGAGCAATACTGCAATTTCATTAGCCAATTTCTCTTTATCCATTTTCTTTGTTTGTTTACCCACTAATCTGGCATTATGTTGCTGACATTGAGACAATAGCGAAGCACACTGATTTTTAAGAGATTCATCTGCACATGAATGATAACTAACAGAGGCATGTTTCTTAACATATGTATACACAAGCTCCATTTTACAATCCACAGTATACAATCCACAGTACACAATTCTTTTAGTACTAATGTTCTCACACTTAGCCACCTAAAACTATTTAGCACATACCTTTAACACAACTGCCCTTTCCCCCCACAAAAAAAATGTAACATATGTTTTCTTGGCTCAGGTCATTTGCATGTCACAGACCTGGAAAGGGGGTCATTTGGGCTGTCAGCAGCTGAGAAAACACACATCACCCACACCAGACAGAGAGGGGGGGTGGTTGCTCTTTGAAAATGAGGAATGGTGTTCTATAGTTCAAACTTTAACAAAACAGCGCTTTGGGCCTGTTAATTCATCTAACACAACATCACAATCCATGGATCGCACACACTTCCGCACAAACGTACCTCTCACACTGCCCCAAGCAATGAGCCAGACTCAATTATCTTTTAGCTCTTACAACTCACAAATTAAAAAAAACAAACAAAAAATAAACAAATCGCTCCTCGCATTCACTATTCTTATTCCTTACCACTTTAACCGATGTCATTCAACACAATTGAACCTTTTGCATATACATAGAAAAGACTCATCACACATACCGTCCTTCTAAAAGCTGCCTTGTACTTGAGCACTTCTGTCATGTGGGTTCTATGTGGCTTTTAGGGCTACCACATTTCCATTGGGCGCCAATTGTAGAAAATGCTATACTTTACAAGGCTAGCAAATATAAACTAAAGTAATGAACTCAAGAGATATTCACAGGTTCCCTCTATTTACTGCATAAATGAATTCATTGGTCTATGCCTATTAATATACAAACGCACACATACGCACTGCTGCTGGTAAAAATGAACATCTCTGTTTATTCCCAAGGAGATCGGGATAGTACGACATCACACATTATAAACATCACAATACATATATATACAAGAGAAATTCAAAGATACTTATCACACCTGTAAACTCAGCTGGTTAGCAGTGAGCCTAGAGCTCCCATGGCCGGTATATAGAGGAGAGAGAAAGGGGGAGAAGGCCTTGGCCTGGCCACATGTCTTAGACCTAAGATGGCCACCAGGTTTCCATGAAGCTTTTGGCCAGCCAAGACCTTTACTCACCTAGCATCCAAAACAACAGAGAGCTCTCAATTCCAACATTCATTCACCCAACACTCATTCAAGAGTCCCACCCATATTTGTCTATCCAATCAGCTGCACTTCCAAAACATTCTCTCCTCTAGGGGGGAGGTATTGCAGTCCATTGTCACAAAACTCTTTGAAGTCTGTAGCACAGCAATGCAAACTGCAGGGGGCCCACTTCCTCTGTAGCTTCAAATAAACCATGGGATCAAGTGTCATTCCCTTGCAAACCCAGATCTTTTTAGCCCAGATTATTTTTACTGTACTCCAACATCCAGTATGTGTAGTTGAGCTTACCAAAAGGTGAGACCTAACTGAGTGTATACTCATCAGGTCATTCAGGCTTAAAGAAATCACAAATCAATGTAACATCCAATGGTCAGAAACTTGTATGTCCCGCAGGGCAGCTTGATGCAGTCTTCACATAGGACCCACAGATTTTCATACACCAGTATCAATTGTGCCAAAGAAAAATAAAATGCACATAGCGTGATACTGTATACAAATTATGATAATTTATTAAAAGAATATATTTACACTCACATGACAGTAGAGTAAATGAAGCGCTTAATATAAAAACAGGCAGTAAAGTCAGCGTGTTCTCCCGACGCGTTTCGTTCCAGTGAACATCGTCTGGGGACGCTGACCATCTGCCTACATATCATATATATAGATTATAAGGTCCCCTACCTCAATTAGTTACAGTAAAGGGACCGAGCGGCTCACGGTCACCACTTCCGGGTTGCCGCAAACATGGAGTCGTCGGCGTGCGTTCCAGCCCTCGTATTGAAAACGAGGCTGGAACGCAAAGCCGCGACATAAGCATGGAGACGTCGGCGTGCGTTCCAGCCCTCGTATTGAAGACGAGGCTGGAACGCAAAGCCGCGACATAAGCATGGAGACGTCGGCGTGCGTTCCAGCCCTCGTATTGAAAACGAGGCTGGAACGCAAAGCCGCGACATAAACATTCTCATCCGACGTGCGTTCCAAACATTACAATGGTAAGATGTTGGAACGCAACGCCGAGTACTCCCTCTGGCAGCAGACGTGTCATTATGAGAGCACCGTCTAGCCGTATTGTTGATGGATACACAATACACGCTGGGGACCTCTAATGGATAAAACAAGAATGACATTCATCAACATTAAAAATTACAACTATCATAATGAAAAGAAGCATTAGTAGTTATACATACATTGCATATTAAATATATCTATAAAAGTGAGTATAAATGCCTAGAACCACCTCAACTTGGAACAAAAACAAGCATAGTGATCCGGATCATTCAATACATAAAAATAAACCCAAATTCATAAATGGGAATATTAAAATTAATTACTGTAAATAACGATTTAAAACAATCATTAAAACTTATAAAGTTGATAATCATTTTTCTTTCTTAATTTCTTTTCTAAATCATGTAGTCATCACCTCTTTTAAAAAAAGTTAGACAAATAAAATAAAAAAGGAAAGAAAAGGAAAAAACTCAACATTACAATATTTCAGCATACATTAAGCTTGACTAATAAAAGCATTAATGTCCCATTCAACATTAAGTCCTTGAGGTATGTGCGTCTGTAACTCATATATCCAATACGTTTCGAGTCTAGACACCCCTCTAGTTCTTGCTCCCCCTCTCCAAGGTGCTACGTATTTATCTATAATGAGAAACTGGGTGCCCTTAGGATCTTGGTTATGATATTGTCTGTAATGACGTGGCACAGTATGTTTAGTGTCACCACCAATGATCTTCGCAACATGTTCTCCTACCCGTACGGAAAAAGGCCTAATAGTACGGCCTACATACTGCTTCCCGCACGGGCAGGTAATTAAATACACTATATGTGTAGTTGCACATGTGCAGAAAACTTTAATGGGATATATTTGGCCAGTACTACGCGACTGGAATTCTAGGGTCTTATTCCTCCCACAGGTGTTATACAGACACACACTACATTTTTTACAAGGAAAATACCCCTTCATATCATGAAAAAATGTTGGCTGGATAGGGGGATCTACAACATTTGGAGCAACTTTGTTCCTCAGTGTAGGTGCTCCTTTAAAGATCAACTTTGCCTTTTCTGGCAATTTTGGACCCAAAACCTTATCTTGTTTGAGTATATCCCAATGTTTATCCAAGATCTTTTTAATATCTTTATGCTGGTTTGAATAGGAAGTAATCATTGAAAATTTAAAAGATAAATCAGGTTCACGTGGAACTGTATCTTGAAACAAGGAACTACGATCAATCTCTGCCACCCGTTGAGCCTCCGCCTCCACGAGTGTTGGGTCATAACCTTTATCCAAGAATCTCTGTTTTAGCATAGATGCTTGTAATAGATAGGTTTCCGTGTTAGTACAATTCCTTCGTAGGCGGAGGAACTGGCTTTTAGGTACCGAACTGAGCCAAGATTTATGGTGACAGCTATCCACTGGAATAAAGCTATTTCTATCTGTATTTTTGAAATGGGTCTGAAACATAAACTTACGTGATTCGATCCTTATCTCAAGGTCCAAAAAATTTACATTAGTGGGACTAAAGTCAAAAGTAAGGACGATACCACGATTGTTATCATTCAGAGAACAGAAAAACTTATTCAAGGTCTCAGGGGGGCCATCCCATAGGAGGAGGACGTCATCTATATACCTGGCCCAAAAGATCAGGGACGGATGTTGTTCAAAATAGACGACGTCCTCCTCCCACTTGGCCATAAACAAATTCGCCAAACTCGGGGCGAACTTGGCCCCCATGGCCACACCACGTTTCTGTAAATAAAACTTTTGGTTAAACCAAAAGTAGTTATGGGTAGTGGCAAACTCCAACAACTCTACAATAAAAGCTTTTTGAACAGCTGTAATAGAGTGATCTCGGTCCAAAAAATGCGTGACAGCTTCTATCCCTAGTTGCTGGGGGATACAGGTATAGAGTGACGCCACGTCTGCAGTGGCAATCAAATAATCACCTTTAAGTTCGATGTCATCCAATAATTTAATGGTGGAAGTGGTATCCCTGAGGTAGGACGGAGTGGATCTGACTAAAGGTTGCAAATAATGGTCAATGTAACGACCGATTCTTGAAGTAATCGAGTCGATCCCACTGACAATGGGTCTTCCTGGGGGTTTGCAGGGGTCCTTATGGATTTTGGGTAAATGGTAAATTGTTGGAATCCTTGGAGCGGCTGGTACCAAATATGCCCTTTCTTTATGATTAAGAATAAGGGAATTAAAACCTTTGGTAACCACCTTTTCTAATTGTTTTTTATAGACATTAGTGGGGTTGTTTGGGAGTATTTGATATGTATCACCATCCCCAAGGATACGATTCATTTCAGCAATATAATCCACTTTATCCATAATAACAATCCCCCCACCCTTGTCAGCAGGGCGAACTATGATGTCTTTTCGGTCACACAAGGACTGAAGTCCTTCCTTGGGTATGGGAGGATTGTAGAATTTTTTTACTTGTAGAGATTTTAAATCTTTAAGTACCAACTCCTTAAAGACATTAACTGACGACGCTACAGGAACTGGAGGGTTAAATAAAGAAGGGTTGGAGAGACCTGAGTGAACTGTCCCTGAAGTAGCAGCTCTCTCAAACGGCAATGATGTGTTTGTAATAAAATGACGCTGGATGTTAATTTTCCGAATAAATTTTTGAACGTCTATAAACGTATCAAATTTGTTCAATCTATTCGGAGGGGCAAATTTAAGACCCTTATCAAGCACCATAAGCTCTTCATCTGAAAGTATCTGACTACTGAGATTGAAAAGTCCTTGACCGATTAAACTTTTCTTTTCTTTCCTTTTTTGGAGTTTCCTACCTCCCCTACTACCTCTCTTGCGTCTGAAGGCCTTTTTAGGCCCCCGCCCGCCTTTGTGAAAATCCTTATTAGTATAAGAATCAGGGCCATAATGACCATGGCTCTGTTGTGGTCGTTGGTAATTGGGTGAATCTCGAATGTCCTGGAGAGGTAGAAATCTGTTATCAACTTGAACGGGGGGGTGGTTATAATACTGAGGACCTGATGTATATGGAGTCCTATAATTATTAGGTCTCTTAGGTGACTCGTCATAGTCATAATAACTAGTTCCTTGATGGTACGGGGTCCTCATATCGGGATGATTACTTCTAGAACGGCCCCTACCTCCTCTCCTACTGGGGTTATTACGGTCCCTGTTGGGTGGTGTTACCAAATCAGGGCGCCTCCCTTTGTAAGATTGATTAGGAGGGGGTAGTGTTTTAGGGCGAACATTAGGTTGTGTACTCTGAGAATATCCATTAGGGCGACTATCAGCCTCGTCAACTATAATGGGTGAATCAGAAGTAGGCATAGTTGGTACGTTTTTTTGCCAGTTGAATACAATACCCGTTTTATAATCACCAGAATCCCTTGCATATTTCTTATGTTTTTTTATTTTTTGATCTCTATCCTCCTTTTCAAGATGACCTTGGAGATTAGAGGAGAGGAGATTATACTGCGTGGAATTTTTAAAAGTCAGGAGTTTTTCCTTCACCTCCTTAATTTCTTTATCCAACGCTACAAGTCTATTTTGCTTTCTGGAGATTAGAAATCCCAAGAAGTTAGTACCTGCCTCGTTAAAATAACGATACCAAGACTCCAAATCTGGGTCTCCTTGTTGGGGTTGAATTTCCCAGCGTAAACTTCTAGGGACCATCTCTTCTGTTATGTACTGGTTTAAGAATACAACATCCCATTGAAGGTGCAGTTCAGATACCATAATATTCTTTAACCTGAGGAATAAACCCCCTATTTCAGTAATATTATCACTGGTGGAAAATACACCATCAGTGTTGACAATACGCTGGGCTCGGTAATCAAAAATATCCATTTTAAGTAAATAAAAGAAAAAGCTGCTGCGTTGAAGAGATCTAAACAATACAGATAAAACCTTATATACACACAAATGTACATAAACAACGCGCTGCTAGAAAATTACAAAGATTAGCTGCCAGCACCACAAAACTAGATCAATTTTGCAAAATAGAATAAAAACAAATAAGGTGCGGCGCTACAAATAGTGATAGACTCAATAACTTAATGTCTATATTAATTAAGAAAAGTCAATCAACACAAGAAGAAAAAAGTCCATAAAAAAACTTCTGTCCACCCAGTGAAAGGAAAAACATCAGTGATTGATAGAAGCTCCGTCACCAGAAATATGTAGTTGAGCTTACCAAAAGGTGAGACCTAACTGAGTGTATACTCATCAGGTCATTCAGGCTTAAAGAAATCACAAATCAATGTAACATCCAATGGTCAGAAACTTGTATGTCCCGCAGGGCAGCTTGATGCAGTCTTCACATAGGACCCACAGATTTTCATACACCAGTATCAATTGTGCCAAAGAAAAATAAAATGCACATAGCGTGATACTGTATACAAATTATGATAATTTATTAAAAGAATATATTTACACTCACATGACAGTAGAGTAAATGAAGCGCTTAATATAAAAACAGGCAGTAAAGTCAGCGTGTTCTCCCGACGCGTTTCGTTCCAGTGAACATCGTCTGGGGACGCTGACCATCTGCCTACATATCATATATATAGATTATAAGGTCCCCTACCTCAATTAGTTACAGTAAAGGGACCCGAGCGGCTCACGGTCACCACTTCCGGGTTGCCGCAAACATGGAGTCGTCGGCGTGCGTTCCAGCCCTCGTATTGAAAACGAGGCTGGAACGCAAAGCCGCGACATAAGCATGGAGACGTCGGCGTGCGTTCCAGCCCTCGTATTGAAGACGAGGCTGGAACGCAAAGCCGCGACATAAGCATGGAGACGTCGGCGTGCGTTCCAGCCCTCGTATTGAAAACGAGGCTGGAACGCAAAGCCGCGACATAAACATTCTCATCCGACGTGCGTTCCAAACATTACAATGGTAAGATGTTGGAACGCAACGCCGAGTACTCCCTCTGGCAGCAGACGTGTCATTATGAGAGCACCGTCTAGCCGTATTGTTGATGGATACACAATACACGCTGGGGACCTCTAATGGATAAAACAAGAATGACATTCATCAACATTAAAAATTACAACTATCATAATGAAAAGAAGCATTAGTAGTTATACATACATTGCATATTAAATATATCTATAAAAGTGAGTATAAATGCCTAGAACCACCTCAACTTGGAACAAAAACAAGCATAGTGATCCGGATCATTCAATACATAAAAATAAACCCAAATTCATAAATGGGAATATTAAAATTAATTACTGTAAATAACGATTTAAAACAATCATTAAAACTTATAAAGTTGATAATCATTTTTCTTTCTTAATTTCTTTTCTAAATCATGTAGTCATCACCTCTTTTAAAAAAAGTTAGACAAATAAAATAAAAAAGGAAAGAAAAGGAAAAAAACTCAACATTACAATATTTCAGCATACATTAAGCTTGACTAATAAAAGCATTAATGTCCCATTCAACATTAAGTCCTTGAGGTATGTGCGTCTGTAACTCATATATCCAATACGTTTCGAGTCTAGACACCCCTCTAGTTCTTGCTCCCCCTCTCCAAGGTGCTACGTATTTATCTATAATGAGAAACTGGGTGCCCTTAGGATCTTGGTTATGATATTGTCTGTAATGACGTGGCACAGTATGCTTAGTGTCACCACCAATGATCTTCGCAACATGTTCTCCTACCCGTACGGAAAAAGGCCTAATAGTACGGCCTACATACTGCTTCCCGCACGGGCAGGTAATTAAATACACTATATGTGTAGTTGCACATGTGCAGAAAACTTTAATGGGATATATTTGGCCAGTACTACGCGACTGGAATTCTAGGGTCTTATTCCTCCCACAGGTGTTATACAGACACACACTACATTTTTTACAAGGAAAATACCCCTTCATATCATGAAAAAATGTTGGCTGGATAGGGGGATCTACAACATTTGGAGCAACTTTGTTCCTCAGTGTAGGTGCTCCTTTAAAGATCAACTTTGCCTTTTCTGGCAATTTTGGACCCAAAACCTTATCTTGTTTGAGTATATCCCAATGTTTATCCAAGATCTTTTTAATATCTTTATGCTGGTTTGAATAGGAAGTAATCATTGAAAATTTAAAAGATAAATCAGGTTCACGTGGAACTGTATCTTGAAACAAGGAACTACGATCAATCTCTGCCACCCGTTGAGCCTCCGCCTCCACGAGTGTTGGGTCATAACCTTTATCCAAGAATCTCTGTTTTAGCATAGATGCTTGTAATAGATAGGTTTCCGTGTTAGTACAATTCCTTCGTAGGCGGAGGAACTGGCTTTTAGGTACCGAACTGAGCCAAGATTTATGGTGACAGCTATCCACTGGAATAAAGCTATTTCTATCTGTATTTTTGAAATGGGTCTGAAACATAAACTTACGTGATTCGATCCTTATCTCAAGGTCCAAAAAATTTACATTAGTGGGACTAAAGTCAAAAGTAAGGACGATACCACGATTGTTATCATTCAGAGAACAGAAAAACTTATTCAAGGTCTCAGGGGGGCCATCCCATAGGAGGAGGACGTCATCTATATACCTGGCCCAAAAGATCAGGGACGGATGTTGTTCAAAATAGACGACGTCCTCCTCCCACTTGGCCATAAACAAATTCGCCAAACTCGGGGCGAACTTGGCCCCCATGGCCACACCACGTTTCTGTAAATAAAACTTTTGGTTAAACCAAAAGTAGTTATGGGTAGTGGCAAACTCCAACAACTCTACAATAAAAGCTTTTTGAACAGCTGTAATAGAGTGATCTCGGTCCAAAAAATGCGTGACAGCTTCTATCCCTAGTTGCTGGGGGATACAGGTATAGAGTGACGCCACGTCTGCAGTGGCAATCAAATAATCACCTTTAAGTTCGATGTCATCCAATAATTTAATGGTGGAAGTGGTATCCCTGAGGTAGGACGGAGTGGATCTGACTAAAGGTTGCAAATAATGGTCAATGTAACGACCGATTCTTGAAGTAATCGAGTCGATCCCACTGACAATGGGTCTTCCTGGGGGTTTGCAGGGGTCCTTATGGATTTTGGGTAAATGGTAAATTGTTGGAATCCTTGGAGCGGCTGGTACCAAATATGCCCTTTTTTTATGATTAAGAATAAGGGAATTAAAACCTTTGGTAACCACCTTTTCTAATTGTTTTTTATAGACATTAGTGGGGTTGTTTGGGAGTATTTGATATGTATCACCATCCCCAAGGATACGATTCATTTCAGCAATATAATCCACTTTATCCATAATAACAATCCCCCCACCCTTGTCAGCAGGGCGAACTATGATGTATTTTCGGTCACACAAGGACTGAAGTCCTTCCTTGGGTATGGGAGGATTGTAGAATTTTTTTACTTGTAGAGATTTTAAAATCTTTAAGTACCAACTCCTTAAAGACATTAACTGACGACGCTACAGGAACTGGAGGGTTAAATA
Source organism: Rana kukunoris (assembly GCA_029574335.1). NCBI lineage: Eukaryota > Metazoa > Chordata > Amphibia > Anura > Ranidae > Rana > Rana kukunoris. Next base: position 439,919,688 of record CM056049.1, read on the forward strand.
AAGAAGGGTTGGAGAGACCTGAGTGAACTGTCCCTGAAGTAGCAGCTCTCTCAAACGGCAATGATGTGTTTGTAATAAAATGACGCTGGATGTTAATTTTCCGAATAAATTTTTGAACGTCTATAAACGTATCAAATTTGTTCAATCTATTCGGAGGGGCAAATTTAAGACCCTTATCAAGCACCATAAGCTCTTCATCTGAAAGTATCTGACTACTGAGATTGAAAAGTCCTTGACCGATTAAACTTTTCTTTTCTTTCCTTTTTTGGAGTTTCCTACCTCCCCTACTACCTCTCTTGCGTCTGAAGGCCTTTTTAGGCCCCGCCCGCCTTTGTGAAAATCCTTATTAGTATAAGAATCAGGGCCATAATGACCATGGCTCTGTTGTGGTCGTTGGTAATTGGGTGAATCTCGAATGTCCTGGAGAGGTAGAAATCTGTTATCAACTTGAACGGGGGGGTGGTTATAATACTGAGGACCTGATGTATATGGAGTCCTATAATTATTAGGTCTCTTAGGTGACTCGTCATAGTCATAATAACTAGTTCCTTGATGGTACGGGGTCCTCATATCGGGATGATTACTTCTAGAACGGCCCCTACCTCCTCTCCTACTGGGGTTATTACGGTCCCTGTTGGGTGGTGTTACCAAATCAGGGCGCCTCCCTTTGTAAGATTGATTAGGAGGGGGTAGTGTTTTAGGGCGAACATTAGGTTGTGTACTCTGAGAATATCCATTAGGGCGACTATCAGCCTCGTCAACTATAATGGGTGAATCAGAAGTAGGCATAGTTGGTACGTTTTTTTGCCAGTTGAATACAATACCCGTTTTATAATCACCAGAATCCCTTGCATATTTCTTATGTTTTTTTATTTTTTTGATCTCTATCCTCCTTTTCAAGATGACCTTGGAGATTAGAGGAGAGGAGATTATACTGCGTGGAATTTTTTAAAAGTCAGGAGTTTTTCCTTCACCTCCTTAATTTCTTTATCCAACGCTACAAGTCTATTTTGCTTTCTGGAGATTAGAAATCCCAAGAAGTTAGTACCTGCCTCGTTAAAATAACGATACCAAGACTCCAAATCTGGGTCTCCTTGTTGGGGTTGAATTTCCCAGCGTAAACTTCTAGGGACCATCTCTTCTGTTATGTACTGGTTTAAGAATACAACATCCCATTGAAGGTGCAGTTCAGATACCATAATATTCTTTAACCTGAGGAATAAACCCCCTATTTCAGTAATATTATCACTGGTGGAAAATACACCATCAGTGTTGACAATACGCTGGGCTCGGTAATCAAAAATATCCATTTTAAGTAAATAAAAGAAAAAGCTGCTGCGTTGAAGAGATCTAAACAATACAGATAAAACCTTATATACACACAAATGTACATAAACAACGCGCTGCTAGAAAATTACAAAGATTAGCTGCCAGCACCACAAAACTAGATCAATTTTGCAAAATAGAATAAAAACAAATAAGGTGCGGCGCTACAAATAGTGATAGACTCAATAACTTAATGTCTATATTAATTAAGAAAAGTCAATCAACACAAGAAGAAAAAAGTCCATAAAAAAACTTCTTTCCACCCAGTGAAAGGAAAAACATCAGTGATTGATAGAAGCTCTGTCACCAGAAATATGTAGTTGAGCTTACCAAAAGGTGAGACCTAACTGAGTGTATACTCATCAGGTCATTCAGGCTTAAAGAAATCACAAATCAATGTAACATCCAATGGTCAGAAACTTGTATGTCCCGCAGGGCAGCTTGATGCAGTCTTCACATAGGACCCACAGATTTTCATACACCAGTATCAACTCCAAAAAAGGAAAGAAAAGAAAAGTTTAATCGGTCAAGGACTTTTCAATCTCAGTAGTCAGATACTTTCAGATGAAGAGCTTATGGTGCTTGATAAGGGTCTTAAATTTGCCCCTCCGAATAGATTGAACAAATTTGATACGTTTATAGACGTTCAAAAATTTATTCGGAAAATTAACATCCAGCGTCATTTTATTACAAACACATCATTGCCGTTTGAGAGAGCTGCTACTTCAGGGACAGTTCACTCAGGTCTCTCCAACCCTTCTTTATTTAACCCTCCAGTTCCTGTAGCGTCGTCAGTTAATGTCTTTAAGGAGTTGGTACTTAAAGATTTAAAATCTCTACAAGTAAAAAAATTCTACAATCCTCCCATACCCAAGGAAGGACTTCAGTCCTTGTGTGACCGAAAAGACATCATAGTTCGCCCTGCTGACAAGGGTGGGGGGATTGTTATTATGGATAAAGTGGATTATATTGCTGAAATGAATCGTATCCTTGGGGATGGTGATACATATCAAATACTCCCAAACAACCCCACTAATGTCTATAAAAAACAATTAGAAAAGGTGGTTACCAAAGGTTTTAATTCCCTTATTCTTAATCATAAAGAAAGGGCATATTTGGTACCAGCCGCTCCAAGGATTCCAACAATTTACCATTTACCCAAAATCCATAAGGACCCCTGCAAACCCCCAGGAAGACCCATTGTCAGTGGGATCGACTCGATTACTTCAAGAATTGGTCGTTACATTGACCATTATTTGCAACCTTTAGTCAGATCCACTCCGTCCTACCTCAGGGATACCACTTCCACCATTAAATTATTGGATGACATCGAACTTAAAGGTGATTATTTGATTGCCACTGCAGACGTGGCGTCACTCTATACCTGTATCCCCCAGCAACTAGGGATAGAAGCTGTCACGCATTTTTTGGACCGAGATCACTCTATTACAGCTGTTCAAAAAGCTTTTATTGTAGAGTTGTTGGAGTTTGCCACTACCCATAACTACTTTTGGTTTAACCAAAAGTTTTATTTACAGAAACGTGGTGTGGCCATGGGGGCCAAGTTCGCCCCGAGTTTGGCGAATTTGTTTATGGCCAAGTGGGAGGAGGACGTCGTCTATTTTGAACAACATCCGTCCCTGATCTTTTGGGCCAGGTATATAGATGACGTCCTCCTCCTATGGGATGGCCCCCCTGAGACCTTGAATAAGTTTTTCTGTTCTCTGAATGATAACAATCGTGGTATCGTCCTTACTTTTGACTTTAGTCCCACTAATGTAAATTTTTTGGACCTTGAGATAAGGATCGAATCACGTAAGTTTATGTTTCAGACCCATTTCAAAAATACAGATAGAAATAGCTTTATTCCAGTGGATAGCTGTCACCATAAATCTTGGCTCAGTTCGGTACCTAAAAGCCAGTTCCTCCGCCTACGAAGGAATTGTACTAACACGGAAACCTATCTATTACAAGCATCTATGCTAAAACAGAGATTCTTGGATAAAGGTTATGACCCAACACTCGTGGAGGCGGAGGCTCAACGGGTGGCAGAGATTGATCGTAGTTCCTTGTTTCAAGATACAGTTCCACGTGAACCTGATTTATCTTTTAAATTTTCAATGATTACTTCCTATTCAAACCAGCATAAAGATATTAAAAAGATCTTGGATAAACATTGGGATATACTCAAACAAGATAAGGTTTTGGGTCCAAAATTGCCAGAAAAGGCAAAGTTGATCTTTAAAGGAGCACCTACACTGAGGAACAAAGTTGCTCCAAATGTTGTAGATCCCCCTATCCAGCCAACATTTTTTCATGATATGAAGGGGTATTTTCCTTGTAAAAAATGTAGTGTGTGTCTGTATAACACCTGTGGGAGGAATAAGACCCTAGAATTCCAGTCGCGTAGTACTGGCCAAATATATCCCATTAAAGTTTTCTGCACATGTGCAACTACACATATAGTGTATTTAATTACCTGCCCGTGCGGGAAGCAGTATGTAGGCCGTACTATTAGGCCTTTTTCCGTACGGGTAGGAGAACATGTTGCGAAGATCATTGGTGGTGACACTAAGCATACTGTGCCACGTCATTACAGACAATATCATAACCAAGATCCTAAGGGCACCCAGTTTCTCATTATAGATAAATACGTAGCACCTTGGAGAGGGGGAGCAAGAACTAGAGGGGTGTCTAGACTCGAAACGTATTGGATATATGAGTTACAGACGCACATACCTCAAGGACTTAATGTTGAATGGGACATTAATGCTTTTATTAGTCAAGCTTAATGTATGCTGAAATATTGTAATGTTGAGTTTTTTCCTTTTCTTTCCTTTTTTATTTTATTTGTCTAACTTTTTTTAAAAGAGGTGATGACTACATGATTTAGAAAAGAAATTAAGAAAGAAAAATGATTATCAACTTTATAAGTTTTAATGATTGTTTTAAATCGTTATTTACAGTAATTAATTTTAATATTCCCATTTATGAATTTGGGTTTATTTTTATGTATTGAATGATCCGGATCACTATGCTTGTTTTTGTTCCAAGTTGAGGTGGTTCTAGGCATTTATACTCACTTTTATAGATATATTTAATATGCAATGTATGTATAACTACTAATGCTTCTTTTCATTATGATAGTTGTAATTTTTAATGTTGATGAATGTCATTCTTGTTTTATCCATTAGAGGTCCCCAGCGTGTATTGTGTATCCATCAACAATACGGCTAGACGGTGCTCTCATAATGACACGTCTGCTGCCAGAGGGAGTACTCGGCGTTGCGTTCCAACATCTTACCATTGTAATGTTTGGAACGCACGTCGGATGAGAATGTTTATGTCGCGGCTTTGCGTTCCAGCCTCGTTTTCAATACGAGGGCTGGAACGCACGCCGACGTCTCCATGCTTATGTCGCGGCTTTGCGTTCCAGCCTCGTCTTCAATACGAGGGCTGGAACGCACGCCGACGTCTCCATGCTTATGTCGCGGCTTTGCGTTCCAGCCTCGTTTTCAATACGAGGGCTGGAACGCACGCCGACGACTCCATGTTTGCGGCAACCCGGAAGTGGTGACCGTGAGCCGCTCGGTCCCTTTACTGTAACTAATTGAGGTAGGGGACCTTATAATCTATATATATGATATGTAGGCAGATGGTCAGCGTCCCCAGACGATGTTCACTGGAACGAAACGCGTCGGGAGAACACGCTGACTTTACTGCCTGTTTTTATATTAAGCGCTTCATTTACTCTACTGTCATGTGAGTGTAAATATATTCTTTTAATAAATTATCATAATTTGTATACAGTATCACGCTATGTGCATTTTATTTTTCTTTGGCACAATTGATACTGGTGTATGAAAATCTGTGGGTCCTATGTGAAGACTGCATCAAGCTGCCCTGCGGGACATACAAGTTTCTGACCATTGGATGTTACATTGATTTGTGATTTCTTTAAGCCTGAATGACCTGATGAGTATACACTCAGTTAGGTCTCACCTTTTGGTAAGCTCAACTACATATTTCTGGTGACGGAGCTTCTATCAATCACTGATGTTTTTCCTTTCACTGGGTGGACAGAAGTTTTTTTATGGACTTTTTTCTTCTTGTGTTGATTGACTTTTCTTAATTAATATAGACATTAAGTTATTGAGTCTATCACTATTTGTAGCGCCGCACCTTATTTGTTTTTATTCTATTTTGCAAAATTGATCTAGTTTTGTGGTGCTGGCAGCTAATCTTTGTAATTTTCTAGCAGCGCGTTGTTTATGTACATTTGTGTGTATATAAGGTTTTATCTGTATTGTTTAGATCTCTTCAACGCAGCAGCTTTTTCTTTTATTTACTTAAAATGGATATTTTTGATTACCGAGCCCAGCGTATTGTCAACACTGATGGTGTATTTTCCACCAGTGATAATATTACTGAAATAGGGGGTTTATTCCTCAGGTTAAAGAATATTATGGTATCTGAACTGCACCTTCAATGGGATGTTGTATTCTTAAACCAGTACATAACAGAAGAGATGGTCCCTAGAAGTTTACGCTGGGAAATTCAACCCCAACAAGGAGACCCAGATTTGGAGTCTTGGTATCGTTATTTTAACGAGGCAGGTACTAACTTCTTGGGATTTCTAATCTCCAGAAAGCAAAATAGACTTGTAGCGTTGGATAAAGAAATTAAGGAGGTGAAGGAAAAACTCCTGACTTTTAAAAATTCCACGCAGTATAATCTCCTCTCCTCTAATCTCCAAGGTCATCTTGAAAAGGAGGATAGAGATCAAAAAATAAAAAAACATAAGAAATATGCAAGGGATTCTGGTGATTATAAAACGGGTATTGTATTCAACTGGCAAAAAAACGTACCAACTATGCCTACTTCTGATTCACCCATTATAGTTGACGAGGCTGATAGTCGCCCTAATGGATATTCTCAGAGTACACAACCTAATGTTCGCCCTAAAACACTACCCCCTCCTAATCAATCTTACAAAGGGAGGCGCCCTGATTTGGTAACACCACCCAACAGGGACCGTAATAACCCCAGTAGGAGAGGAGGTAGGGGCCGTTCTAGAAGTAATCATCCCGATATGAGGACCCCGTACCATCAAGGAACTAGTTATTATGACTATGACGAGTCACCTAAGAGACCTAATAATTATAGGACTCCATATACATCAGGTCCTCAGTATTATAACCACCCCCCCGTTCAAGTTGATAACAGATTTCTACCTCTCCAGGACATTCGAGATTCACCCAATTACCAACGACCACAACAGAGCCATGGTCATTATGGCCCTGATTCTTATACTAATAAGGATTTTCACAAAGGCGGGCGGGGCCTAAAAAGGCCTTCAGACGCAAGAGAGGTAGTAGGGGAGGTAGGAAACTCCAAAAAAGGAAAGAAAAGAAAAGTTTAATCGGTCAAGGACTTTTCAATCTCAGTAGTCAGATACTTTCAGATGAAGAGCTTATGGTGCTTGATAAGGGTCTTAAATTTGCCCCTCCGAATAGATTGAACAAATTTGATACGTTTATAGACGTTCAAAAATTTATTCGGAAAATTAACATCCAGCGTCATTTTATTACAAACACATCATTGCCGTTTGAGAGAGCTGCTACTTCAGGGACAGTTCACTCAGGTCTCTCCAACCCTTCTTTATTTAACCCTCCAGTTCCTGTAGCGTCGTCAGTTAATGTCTTTAAGGAGTTGGTACTTAAAGATTTAAAATCTCTACAAGTAAAAAAATTCTACAATCCTCCCATACCCAAGGAAGGACTTCAGTCCTTGTGTGACCGAAAATACATCATAGTTCGCCCTGCTGACAAGGGTGGGGGGATTGTTATTATGGATAAAGTGGATTATATTGCTGAAATGAATCGTATCCTTGGGGATGGTGATACATATCAAATACTCCCAAACAACCCCACTAATGTCTATAAAAAACAATTAGAAAAGGTGGTTACCAAAGGTTTTAATTCCCTTATTCTTAATCATAAAAAAAGGGCATATTTGGTACCAGCCGCTCCAAGGATTCCAACAATTTACCATTTACCCAAAATCCATAAGGACCCCTGCAAACCCCCAGGAAGACCCATTGTCAGTGGGATCGACTCGATTACTCGTCTCAAGAATCGGTCGTTACATTGACCATTATTTGCAACCTTTAGTCAGATCCACTCCGTCCTACCTCAGGGATACCACTTCCACCATTAAATTATTGGATGACATCGAACTTAAAGGTGATTATTTGATTGCCACTGCAGACGTGGCGTCACTCTATACCTGTATCCCCCAGCAACTAGGGATAGAAGCTGTCACGCATTTTTTGGACCGAGATCACTCTATTACAGCTGTTCAAAAAGCTTTTATTGTAGAGTTGTTGGAGTTTGCCACTACCCATAACTACTTTTGGTTTAACCAAAGTTTTATTTACAGAAACGTGGTGTGGCCATGGGGGCCAAGTTCGCCCCGAGTTTGGCGAATTTGTTTATGGCCAAGTGGGAGGAGGACGTCGTCTATTTTGAACAACATCCGTCCCTGATCTTTTGGGCCAGGTATATAGATGACGTCCTCCTCCTATGGGATGGCCCCCCTGAGACCTTGAATAAGTTTTTCTGTTCTCTGAATGATAACAATCGTGGTATCGTCCTTACTTTTGACTTTAGTCCCACTAATGTAAATTTTTTGGACCTTGAGATAAGGATCGAATCACGTAAGTTTATGTTTCAGACCCATTTCAAAAATACAGATAGAAATAGCTTTATTCCAGTGGATAGCTGTCACCATAAATCTTGGCTCAGTTCGGTACCTAAAAGCCAGTTCCTCCGCCTACGAAGGAATTGTACTAACACGGAAACCTATCTATTACAAGCATCTATGCTAAAACAGAGATTCTTGGATAAAGGTTATGACCCAACACTCGTGGAGGCGGAGGCTCAACGGGTGGCAGAGATTGATCGTAGTTCCTTGTTTCAAGATACAGTTCCACGTGAACCTGATTTATCTTTTAAATTTTCAATGATTACTTCCTATTCAAACCAGCATAAAGATATTAAAAAGATCTTGGATAAACATTGGGATATACTCAAACAAGATAAGGTTTTGGGTCCAAAATTGCCAGAAAAGGCAAAGTTGATCTTTAAAGGAGCACCTACACTGAGGAACAAAGTTGCTCCAAATGTTGTAGATCCCCCTATCCAGCCAACATTTTTTCATGATATGAAGGGGTATTTTCCTTGTAAAAAATGTAGTGTGTGTCTGTATAACACCTGTGGGAGGAATAAGACCCTAGAATTCCAGTCGCGTAGTACTGGCCAAATATATCCCATTAAAGTTTTCTGCACATGTGCAACTACACATATAGTGTATTTAATTACCTGCCCGTGCGGGAAGCAGTATGTAGGCCGTACTATTAGGCCTTTTTCCGTACGGGTAGGAGAACATGTTGCGAAGATCATTGGTGGTGACACTAAGCATACTGTGCCACGTCATTACAGACAATATCATAACCAAGATCCTAAGGGCACCCAGTTTCTCATTATAGATAAATACGTAGCACCTTGGAGAGGGGGAGCAAGAACTAGAGGGGTGTCTAGACTCGAAACGTATTGGATATATGAGTTACAGACGCACATACCTCAAGGACTTAATGTTGAATGGGACATTAATGCTTTTATTAGTCAAGCTTAATGTATGCTGAAATATTGTAATGTTGAGTTTTTTCCTTTTCTTTCCTTTTTTATTTTATTTGTCTAACTTTTTTTAAAAGAGGTGATGACTACATGATTTAGAAAAGAAATTAAGAAAGAAAAATGATTATCAACTTTATAAGTTTTAATGATTGTTTTAAATCGTTATTTACAGTAATTAATTTTAATATTCCCATTTATGAATTTGGGTTTATTTTTATGTATTGAATGATCCAGATCACTATGCTTGTTTTTGTTCCAAGTTGAGGTGGTTCTAGGCATTTATACTCATTTTATAGATATATTTAATATGCAATGTATGTATAACTACTAATGCTTCTTTTCATTATGATAGTTGTAATTTTTAATGTTGATGAATGTCATTCTTGTTTTATCCATTAGAGGTCCCCAGCGTGTATTGTGTATCCATCAACAATACGGCTAGACGGTGCTCTCATAATGACACGTCTGCTGCCAGAGGGAGTACTCGGCGTTGCGTTCCAACATCTTACCATTGTAATGTTTGGAACGCACGTCGGATGAGAATGTTTATGTCGCGGCTTTGCGTTCCAGCCTCGTTTTCAATACGAGGGCTGGAACGCACGCCGACGTCTCCATGCTTATGTCGCGGCTTTGCGTTCCAGCCTCGTCTTCAATACGAGGGCTGGAACGCACGCCGACGTCTCCATGCTTATGTCGCGGCTTTGCGTTCCAGCCTCGTTTTCAATACGAGGGCTGGAACGCACGCCGACGACTCCATGTTTGCGGCAACCCGGAAGTGGTGACCGTGAGCCGCTCGGTCCCTTTACTGTAACTAATTGAGGTAGGGGACCTTATAATCTATATATATGATATGTAGGCAGATGGTCAGCGTCCCCAGACGATGTTCACTGGAACGAAACGCGTCGGGAGAACACGCTGACTTTACTGCCTGTTTTTATATTAAGCGCTTCATTTACTCTACTGTCATGTGAGTGTAAATATATTCTTTTAATAAATTATCATAATTTGTATACAGTATCACGCTATGTGCATTTTATTTTTCTTTGGCACAATTGATACTGGTGTATGAAAATCTGTGGGTCCTATGTGAAGACTGCATCAAGCTGCCCTGCGGGACATACAAGTTTCTGACCATTGGATGTTACATTGATTTGTGATTTCTTTAAGCCTGAATGACCTGATCAGTATACACTCAGTTAGGTCTCACCTTTTGGTAAGCTCAACTACATATTTCTGGTGACGGAGCTTCTATCAATCACTGATGTTTTTCCTTTCACTGGGTGGACAGAAGTTTTTTTATGGACTTTTTTCTTCTTGTGTTGATTGACTTTTCTTAATTAATATAGACATTAAGTTATTGAGTCTATCACTATTTGTAGCGCCGCACCTTATTTGTTTTTATTCTATTTTGCAAAATTGATCTAGTTTTGTGGTGCTGGCAGCTAATCTTTGTAATTTTCTAGCAGCGCGTTGTTTATGTACATTTGTGTGTATATAAGGTTTTACCAACATCCAGTATGGCCAACCAATATGTACAGATTTTTATACATTGTATGAAAGAATGATATTATGCATTAAAAAATTATGAGCTTTAAATATTGGAAAACTTATAGACTATAATGTTCATACAAAGGAGCAACAGAATATTTCAAGGCACCTCCTAAATCACATGACTTCATAATAAACAGGTAATAGAGGAATTATAGGAATAGTCAACTTTAGAAAGACATTGGATAGAAGAGTTCAGAACGCACATCCAGACCCAACTAAAATGTACAAAAAAAAATGACTACATTTGAAAACAAAACTTACACACTGGGATTAAATGTCATAATCAGTTTGTTATTAATAGCAAACCGTAAACAATGTCATGTAGAGGTAACATTAAATAGTAACTTTGGTAACTGAACAGGCTAATAGACTGGAATAGGCATTCAGATACAAAGCTATGGGTACAAATCGAACAGGCGCAATTTTAAACACCTCTAGAAAGAGCACCATGGTGGTTTGCCTCACTCCCTAAAGAAATTAATAAAAATCCAATAGTGGGTAACACGGTGAGGATGTGTGCAGCAGCACTACCTATGATGGGCATTGAGCCCAGGACCTCCCCACTATACCCAGTGATAGGTAACCCCCTCTTCCCATCGGGATACCAAGACGGAGCATTCCGGCAGTTGAGAAAAAGAGAGTGTACACAAGTAGCAAGATATATCCACATGGGAAGATGGGTAACCATAGCGGAACTTATAGAAATAGGAAATGTATTCCGTTTGAAATTCTGGAATGCACTTCAGATAGTTCACTTCCTGAACACTTTGCCAAATCCAGAGAGCTTTGAAAGACCACTCATGAAATTCGAGAAAATATGTAATGAACAAGGAACATTACTACATAGTCTTTCAATAAGCTATGAGTTATTAGTTCGATCAGGAGGTTGCCCTCTGAGGTGCGTTCAAGAATGGGAAAGGGAATTGGAGAAGTCCTTCAGTCCGGAACAGCGACAATGCATATACAGGCGAACACACGAAACATCAATATGTGTGAGAATACAAGAGACAAACTACAGTGCCTGCCGCCGAGAATGTGTTTTCAGCACGCCAGCATCGCGCTGAATCTCGGCGACAGGCTGCCGATATCTCGCACTCGCTGGAATAGTAAAAACACATTCCAGCGAGCGCGTCATAGAAGCGACGGGAATCCGACGCGGATTCCCGCCAATTCTACACGTGGGCGGAGTTTGTTATGAATCCTGAAGGAGAAATCCCCGCCGGATTTTTAAAGAAAAATCCGGCATGGGTTCCCCCCTCAGGAGCATAACGGGCCCTTAGGTCGGTTATGGGTTGTAAGGAGACCCCCTACGCCGAAAAAACGGCGTGGGGGTCCCCCCACAATCCATAACAGACCCGTGTCCAAAGCACGCCAGCCGGCCGGGAAGGGAGTGGGGGCGAGCGAGCGCCCCCCCTCCTGAGCCGTACCGGGCAGCATGCCCTCAACATGGGGGGGTCAGGTGCTCTGGGGCAGGGGGCGCACTGCGGGCCCCCCACCCCAGAGCACCCTGTCCCCATGTTGATGAGGACAGGGCCCCTTCCCGACAACCCTGGCCGTTGGTTGTCGGGGTATGCGGGCGGGAGGCTTATCGGAATCTGGAAGCCCCCTTTAATAAGGGGGCCCCCAGATACCGGCCCCCCACCCTAAGTGAATGAGTATGGGGTACATTGTACCCCTACCCATTCACCTGCAAATACAAAGTGTAAACACAAATAAAACACACAGGGTATTGAAATATTTTATTAGTTGGCCGCCGGGGGGTGTGTATGATCGCTTTTATAAAAGCGCCCCCCTCCGGCGGGCTTCTGTGGGGGGTGGGTGCCGCCGTCTGGTTCTATTCCGCCGCCGGGGGGGGGCGCTTTGATAAAAGCGCCCACCACCCGGCGGGCTTTTTTCGACGTCTTCGGCGGCGGGGGGGTCTTCTCCCACTCTCCGGGGTCTTCTCCCGCTCTCCGGGGGTCTTCTCCCACTCTCCGGGGTCTTCTCCCGCTCTCCGGGGGTCTTCTCCGCTCTCCGGGGGTCTTCTTCTTCTTCAGGACTCGCCGCCGCTATCTTCGTGTGTTAGCTCAATTACTAGCGACGGCGGCCCCCTCCTCTGCGACGTCGGCGTCTTCTTCTTCTTCTTCTTCTGCTGCTGTCCAGATGTTGACGCGACGCATCCTTCCGCTGTTATGCCGGGCGCGCGGCTCGCAGCCAAATATATAGGCCTGTCTTGTGACGTCGCAGTCCCATCATGCTCCGGTAGGTATCACGTGGGTAGATAGCACGTGGTACCTACCGGGAGCATGATGGGACTGCGACGTCACAAGACAGGCCTATATATTTGGCTGCGAGCCGCGCGCCGGCATAACAGCGGAAGGATGCGTCGCGTCAACATCTGGACAGCAGCAGAAGAAGAAGAAGAAGAAGACGCCGACGTCGCAGAGGAGGGGGCCGCCGCCGCTAGTAATTGAGCTAACACACGAAGATAGCGGCGGCGAGTCCTGAAGAAGAAGAAGACCCCCGGAGAGCGGAGAAGACCCCCGGAGAGCGGAGAAGACCCCCGGAGAGCGGGAGAGCGGGGTGGAGACCCCGGAGAGTGGGAGAAGACCCCGGAGAGTGTGGGAGAAGACCCCCCCGCCGCCGAAGACGTCGAAAGAAGCCCGCCGGGTGGTGGGCGCTTTTATCAAAGCGCCCCCCCCGGCGGCGGGGAAGAGAACCAGACGGCGGCACCCACCCCCCACAGAAGCCCGCCGGAGGGGGGCGCTTTTATAAAAGCGATCATACACACCCCCCCCCCCCGGCGGCCAACTAATAAAATATTTCAATACCCTGTGTGTTTTATTTGTGTTTACACTTTGTATTTGCAGGTGAATGGGTAGGGGTACAATGTACCCCATACTCATTCACTTAGGGTGGGGGGCCGGTATCTGGGGGCCCCCTTATTAAAGGGGGCTTCCAGATTCCGATAAGCCTCCCGCCCGCATACCCCGACAACCAACGGCCAGGGTTGTCGGGAAGGGGCCCTGTCCTCATCAACATGGGGACAGGGTGCTCTGGGGTGGGGGGCCGCAGTGCGCCCCCTGCCCCAGAGCACCTGACCCCCCCATGTTGAGGGCATGCTGCCCGGTACGGCTCAGGAGGGGGGGGCGCTCGCTCGCCCCCACTCCCTTCCGACCGGCCGGCCGGCGTGCTTTGGATACGGGTCTGTTATGGATTGTGGGGGGACCCCCACGCCGTTTTTCGGCGTCGGCGTAGGGGGTCTCCTTACAACCCATAACCGACCTAAGGGCCCGTTATGCTCCTGAGGGGGGAACCCATGCCGGATTTTTCTTTAAAAATCCGGCGGGGATTTCTCCTTCAGGATTCATAACAAACTCCGCCCACGTGTAGAATTGGCGGGAATCCGCGTCGGATCCCCGTCGCTTCTATGACGGCTTTGTCTCCATCGGTGGTCAATCTCGCCGAGAAAGGGAGCGAGATTGACACAATATCCTAGTCACCTACTGTATAAGATCTTCACGAGATGGTATAGGACAGTGGTCATCAACCATTCCTGCAGGGCCCACTAACAGGCCAGGTTTTATGTACCTTGGGGAGATGCAGTCTAGAATACTGCAATCACTGAGCAGCAAATTATATCACATGTGATGTATTTCAGTTATCTTGCAAACCTGGCCTGTTAGTGGGCCCTGCAGGACAAGGTTGATGACCACTGGTATAGGACACCAGAAAGGCTAAGCAAAATGTTTGCAGAGGTATCAGATAAATGCTGGAGGTGCCAGGGAAGCAAAGGAACGATGCTACACATATTCTGGGAGTGCCCAATGCTAAGGAGTTTTTGGGCAGAGATTAAAAGAGCTCTACAGTTTTGCTCAGATTATAAGATTCCGGAAAATCTGGAATTCTATCTTCTGCATTTAAACCAAATACCAGAAAAAGCCTATAGTGAAATGATTATATGCCATCTATTAGATGCTGCTAAGGCCTGTATAACGAAGAGGTGGAAGTCACCAGTTCCACCAACAGTGGAGATGTGGATATGTAAAGTTAAGGAAATAAGCAAATTAGAAGAGTTAGTTCTGACAACACAATATAAAAGGGGAAAATATTTAAGAACTTGGACTCCCTGGACTACAGGGGTGAAGTTTAAGGAGGATAAGGCTGAACGGTATAGAAGGAGCCCGGGAACTTGGATTGGGTATATGTGGGATTTAATGAGAAACCACAGGAATATGGAGAAGGGTCGGAGGAGAGTGAAGTAGGGTGGGTTGTGTTTTTTTTTTTCTTCTTCCTTTCTTCTTCTTCTTCCTCTCTCAGTGATGTTTGGAAAGGGGAGATAGAAGGAGATATATATGTTTGATTTTGACAACAAGGTAAAAGGGGATGTATAATAATAAGATGGACCGTGAGGCCGCGTACACACCATTAAATAAATCAGATCAAATCGGTCTGACAGACCGTTTTTGATCGGATTTGTCTGCTGGGATATATTGGTTTGATCGTGTACACACGATCAAACCAAAATCCCCGCCGGCAGACATCGTGGTGACGTGGCGGTGAAGTTGAAGCCGCCACGTCACCGTCACCAGGAAGTAAACCGCTTCCACGTATGCGTCGAATCCATTCGACGCATGTGCGGACAGATATGTCAGCTGGTTAGTGTACTAACCAGCAGACATGTCGGACGGACGGGTTTCCAGCAGACAGATTTTAAAGCATGCTTTAAAATTTGTCTGCTGGAAAACCCCGTCTGCTCGCACGTACACACGATCGAATTCGTCTGCTGAAACGGTCCGCCAGACCATTTCCAGCAGATGAATTCGATCGTGTGTATGGGGCCTGACTGTTGTGTTGTTTTGTAATAATGTTCTGTTATGTATTATTTTTTTTATTTATATATATATACTGTATATGTGTTGTTTTGTTTTGTTTTAAAATAAAAAAGAATTATAATCGGAAAAAAAAAATAGTAACTTTGGTTAAAAGGATTTCCTTTTCAATATTTTTTTTTTGTTTTTGTTTATTCAGTAGCCTTCTTTTCTACACCGATGTAACACTGAGGTTTAAAGTTGGGAGTGGTCACATCATTTAAAAAGTTTTTGGCTTTGCAGTGTTTTATAGGAAAGACATAGGGACACCTAAAAAAAAAACAGTATTATTGTACATTCAGAACCTCTTCTGTGATAATTCAGATCAATTCAACAGAGCCAAAAAACACTTATAGGGCCAGATTCTCGTATCCCGGCGTAAATGCCAGCGGGGCGTAGCGTATCGTATTTACGCTACGCCGCCACAAGTTTGGACGCAAGTGCCGTATTCTCAAAGCACTTGCGTCCTAAGTTACGGCGGCGTATCGTAAATGGCCCGACGTAAGCCCGGGTAATTCAAATGTGGAAGAGGTGGGCGTGTTTTATGTAAATGTGTTGTGACCCCATGTTTTTGACGCTTTTTTGAACTGCGTGATTTCGCGCATGCGCATTAGGATACGTCCACGTACGGCGCATGCGCGGAATCACGTCGCAAGTAGTCAATGCTTTCGACGTGAACGTAACTTACGCAAATCCCTATTCGTAACCGACTTACACAAACAACGTAAACAACATAAAAATAGACGTCCATACTTAACATTGCATACGCAAAGTTACCCCTCATATAGCTGGGGTAACTTTACGCTTATGCAAACGACGTAAAAAACGATGACCGGGCGCAATTACGTTTGGGAATCGGCGTATCTAGCTCATTTGCATATTTGACGCGACTAATCGACGGAAGCGCCACCTAGCGGCCAGCGTAAATATGCAACTTAGATACAACAGCGTAAGAGACTTACGCCGCTCGTATCTAATTAAAATTCCGGCATATCTTGTTTTCGCAATACAGAAAATAGATACACCGGCGCTTCTTAGAAGTTACGCGGCGTATCTCAACATACGCCGACGTAACTCTGCTGAGAATCTGGCCCTATATATTTTTTTAGCAGAGACCCTAGGGAATAAAATGGCAATTGTTGCAATATTTTATGGCACACTGTGCACAGCGCTCTTTTAAAGAATGTTTTTGGGGAAAAAATACACTTCAATGAATTAAGAAAAAACAAAGCAGTAAAGTTAGCCCAATTTTTTTGTATAATGTGAAAGATGATGTTAAGACGCAAGAATCGTGATCTATATTCTAAGTAAAAAAAATGTGATTCTAACTTTAAGCCAGAATCGTGCAGCTCTACTAAGCGTGGACCATTTAGGAGATATTCTAGCGAGCTATTGACGTCCTGGCACATGTGCTCTGAAGGAACGACATATCTCGTATATGTGGAAGTGACGTTGTCGCTGCTCGGCCAGTCAGGTGGCTGGAGTCCGCAAACCCAACAGGAAAACCAGATGAATATCGAAGCCTCTCCAAAGGTGACAGTGCACTGCTTCTTTTAAGGTAAGTCTTTCATAATGTGCTAGTATGTGGTTGCCTTGCAGAGGTAAACCTTTTTTTTTCTTCATAGAGTTTACCACTGCTTTAAGATTAATATTGTATACATTTTGTAGGTAGACAATTGTTTTTTGTGGTATCATCTGGTATTATAAAAAAAACATTATTTCTTGATCATACATCACGGTACACAGAGCCTTAATTACTTAATGGGTTATGTAGTCACCACAGGTGATTGGACACTGGCAACCCCAATTAAAATTGAGTTCCTCCCCTATATAACACCTCCCAAATGGAGAGTACCTCAGTTTTTTAGCCAGTGTTAAGGTTGTTGGTCACATTCAACATGTGCTAAGAAGAAAAATGCTCTTTTGATGGTCTGGCTGCAGAGCTATAACCGGATCCATTCCTCGGGCTGATATCAAAGGCCTAAGATGGTTGGTACCTAGGCCTCGTGTTGAGAAGAAACAAGGTTTGCCTCTCTGCAGAGGTCTGGGCTCTGGGATCCAGACTTTGGTGTACTAATACATACGTGTCACGAAAAGTTTCTGTCAGAGTCTTCTACAGGTCCAGGTATGAGGTTTTCCCTAATAAAACCCTATATAAACCTGAAGGTTGGCACAACTGTCCGCCGTGGTGGGTGAAAGCTGGAACTACTTCGGTAGCTTTCCTGCGGCGTGGATCAGGTAAAAGGAAGATATTTTTTTATATTTATGCAATATCTTCCTGGAGTAGGATGTCTTTCCTGGTTTTCACCACTGGAGGGAGTAAGTGCAACCTGGTGTTTTCTTTCATAGCCTTCCAGGATATACATGCTCAGTGAAGTCGGTCATATTAACACCACTCACCTCCTTTCACTGCAGGCTCTGCCATGATATGCATGCAGGGGACCCCAAATGTCCCCAGTAACTCTCCCCCACTTCCTCGTCTCCTAGGGGCCGCCATGCGCACGTGCCGAAAATGATTATTCGCACCAGAAATGATTGTTTGTGTGCCGGAAGCGATCGTTTGCGGAAACGGACATTCGCACCAGAAATAATCGCTTCTGATAGGTGGAGACATGGATAGGGGGAGGGCCCACAGTAGCTGCAGTTTCCGTGCACAATGCAGGACACTTGTGTGCAGGTGCCAAGAGGCTGGTTCAAAAGCCCAGCATGCCTTCTGTAAGCAGCATGGACACAGAGTTGTGGGCTGTAAGCATCCCTGTGGATTGAACTAGGCAAACCTAAGACTCCTACTTGGCATCAGGTTGTGCAGTGAGTTGATATGTTTTGTGTATTCAAAGTAGGGGTGTTGAAATTAATCGTAGAATCGATGCATCGCGATTCGACCACCCACGATGCTACGACTTGCATTAATCGATTTTTTGTTGACGCCACCTGCGCGCCACTATATGCCCCTGAGTCTGAAAGCAGCTGAAGGCCCGTGGCTGCTTCTTTTCCCGCCCCCCACTAATGCAGCTGAAGGAGCCGTGGGAGTTAGCCGCGCCTCTTTTCCCGCCCCCCGCTGATGCAGCCGAAGAAGCCATGGGTGTTAGCCATTACTCCTTTCCCGTCCCCTGCTGACGGCATTCCCAGCCGCCCGTCACCACGTGGAGCGAGTGTCCCCCAATTCCCGACAAGTGATGACCTGGTCCCGACTCCCCAGAGCCTTCCTCCTTGGCTCACCTCACACTGTGCACACTGCACAGGCTGCTGTGGGAGACCCGAGACGGCTGAGGACTGCAGGCAGCAGAACACTGACAGGAGTCAGAGACCAGCAGAGATTTCATCATCATCAGGTACTTACTTGGGGGATGCACACTGGCAGCAATTGATGGCACATTGGCAGAAATGAATGGCACAAAGGCAGCAATTGATGGCACACTGGCAGCAATTGATGGCACACTGACGGCACACTGGCAGCAATTGATGGCACACTGGCAGCAATTGATGGCATACAGGCGGCACACTGACAGCAATTGACATACTGTACATAAACCATCATTTATGATATGGCATACATTGTCGTTGGGCAGGACTTTATGGGGACAATGTCCGCAGTCTCTGATCCTCTCTAGTATCATGTCCGCAGTCTCTGATCCTCTCTAGTATCATGGTCGCAGTCTCTGATCCTCTCTAGTATCATGTCTGCAGTCTCTGATCCTCTCTAGTATCATGTCCGCAGTCTCTGATCCTCTCTAGTATCATGTCTGCCGTCTCTGATCCTCTCTAGTATCATGTCTGCAGTCTCTGATCCTCTCTAGTATAATGTCTGCAGTCTCTGATCCTCTCTAGTATCATTGTCTGCAGTCTCTGACCCTCTCTAGTATCATTGTCTGCAGTCTCTGTCCATCTCTTGGAGTATTTTGGGGTCAGTCTGGAGCTCCTCTTTAAGTTGTCTGCTATGTTTACAGTTTGTTACATGCAGAGAGTTTTTTTAAGAACAGATGAAAATCGTGCGCAGTAATCTTGATGCATCGTGATGCATTGCGGAATCAAATCGAATTGAATCTTGGACAGGGTAATCGTAATGGAATCGTGAGGCCAGTGAAGATGCGCACCCCTAATTGTGAGACTATAGCACAACAGTGATTGCATTTATGTATTTTGGATTGTACCTTTGCTTTGCAGTAAGGACTATGTCTCCTAGAAGAGGGTCTAGGGAAAATAAAAAAGGCACCAGAATATCCCCACGTACAACTAAGGATTCTGAGCTTACCTGCAGTTTACCACCCCCCTCTAGCCTGATAGCAGCCTCACAGGATGAGCCCCTGTCTGGTTTTGCAGCCTCTCCTATGGCAGCTCCTGTATATGTCACTGAAGGCACTTTAAAGATGGCTATGGATGGCCTGGAAGGAAGGATTGCTAATATTGTCGCAACCTCCTTAAGAAATAGCAGAAAACGGGGTAGGTCCCCTTCATCTGCTTTGGCTCTCTCATCGGATAAGCCTTCTGAGGGTGAAAAATCCCGTTCAGGAGATAAGAATCATGTGCAGTCTAAGGACCCAGAGGATGGGAGGTTTCTTGCGACTTCTCAGTCGCTAAAGATGCAGGTGCAATATTATGCATGCCACTTACAAATTGCCTCCTGTTGAAGCTTCTAGGCCCTCTGTTTCCTCTTTGGGATCCTGGAAATCCCCACAGGCTGCATGTTCCTTTCCAGTTCATCCTCTGCTGGATAAACTGATGTATGATGACTGGGTTCACCCAGACAAACTGTTTTCTCCTCCTCCTCCTGTTTTCTATGGAGAAAGGTTTCACCAAGAAGATGATAAACCTCCTCTCTTCTGAGGAGATTGAGGTTTATGAGGACCTTTAAGGCCTTGTGCTTTGCAATTGATGCGATTATGGACTCTGTTCAACAAGCATCTCGCTTGAATCTCCTGCAGGTTTACATGCGCAGGTCCCTTTGGTTAAAATATTGGGAGGCCGAGGCTTCCTGCAAGAAATACTTGGCAGCGTTCCCCTTTGGGGGTGAGAACCTATTTGGAGATGACCTGGATAAATACATCCAAAAGATTACCGGTGGCAAGTCTACCCTATTGCCAGTTAAAAGAAAGAGTAAGCGTCCCTCATTTAAAAGTACTCGGTCTCCAGGCAGTAGCGACACCTGCCCCAGTCTAACACTAGGGGAAAAGGCCAGAGCTAAGCCTAAGGGCAAAAAAGAACTTGGGGTTCAAAGTCTAAACAGACCCACAAAACTTCCCAATGAAGGGATGCCCCCGCACGGCCGAGTGGGGGGAAGGCTGCTGCTTTTCGCAAATGCCTGGTGGGACGAGATTCAGGACAAGTGGGTCACCTCCACAGTGTCCTCAGGCTACAAGCTGGAATTCAGAGAACTTCTGCCACCACATTTTCTGAGATCAAGAATTACCAAAGATCCAGAAAAAAAAGGCCTCTACTACTGGCCTTGGAACACCTGTTGTCCCAAGGGGTAATCTTGGAATTAGCACCAGATGATCAGGGCTCAGTTTTCTATTCAAACCTGTTTACGGTTCCAAAACCAAACAGGGATGTCAGACCTATCCTAGATCTAAAGAGTCTGTATCAGTTTCTGAACATTCGCTCCTTTCGCATGGAGTCTGTTCATTCAGTAGTTTCCACTCTTTAGGGAGGAGAATTCCTGGCATCAATAGACATCAAAGATGCATATCTGCATGTGCCAATATTTCTCACTCACCAAAGATTTTTAAGGTTTTCAGTGGATCAGCGCCACTTTCAGTTTGTGGCACTTCCTTTCGGGCTGGCTACAGCACCTTGAGTGTTCATAAAGATACTGGCCCTTGCCCTGGCAAGACTAAAGGCACAAAGCATAGCAGTAACTGCCTACCTGGATGATCTGTTAATCATAGACGAATCCGCTGCTAGCTTGGACCACTATGGAATATTTAGTAATCTTTCTTGCAGTCTCCAAGAATGCTAGAGTCCTTGGGCATGGTCATAGACACATGCCTAAGCAAGGTATTCCTTTCCAAGCCAAAGGCAAAAGCCATAGGAGACTTGGTCCAGAGAAGGCCTTCCCTTCATCTTTGCATGAGATTGTTGGGAAAGATGGTAGCCTCATTTGAGCATAAATAAGGGAACTGTCAAACAGGGAGTCTCCAAAGGTTAGAGAAATCACTGCTGACAAAAGAAGCTACATTGGCAATAATGGGCTATACTCAGATTAATAATATATACATAAATTTATTTAGAAAAATATATTATCTAAAAAGACCCCCCACCCCAAGTATGGAAGGGCTGTAAACAATTAAAGCCAAGTGAGTCTCTAAATAGACAAAAAGTGGCACATCAATGAACAAATAGTCCACTGTATAAGTGTTGGATACCAACACACAAAGACACATACAAACATATAACAAGAATTAGAACGGGTGTCCGGACAGTAGTGGTCCAGAAGAAGCTACGCGACCACGCCCAGCGAAACGCGTTGACGTCATCACGGGCGACGGACGGTGGTGATCCCCCGGATCAACAAACAACCGAAGAGAGCGAGCGTATAGACGCCGACTGTTATACGCTGCAATAACGATACCAACTATTCCCTTCATTGCGGCGCGGCTCAGTATCATTACTGACATCTCCGGTGACTATAGCTGTGGAGTCTTCCTGCTCTGGCCATTCACTCACGGCATGTAGTGAAACGCCATAGAGCAACTCAGGCAAGCAACGGAAACGTGATTTACCTATGTTCCCGAGGAAACGGTAAGGTGACATTCACCTATTGTCTGCAGGGGTGTTCAACTTGGACCCCCACTCAGCTATCATTGGACATATGCTCACTTAAGGGGAATAACAGGTGCACCTCATTTTTTGCTGTTCAAAATACATGAAGGTTGTCAAAAATTATGAACCACATAGATTTCTATGGAATAATATTATTACATCATCATTGATGGTTCTAATCAACACCTTAATTCATATGGGACTTAGCTATTCAGGACTAGACTCTACCGGATATTAATCCTATTTTCCTATGTGACATTATTGGAAAACCATTTGCTACATCTGGATGTCAGAATATATACAGCTATTTCCCCTCAGCTTTTGATCCCCTGTTATTAGCCACCGCTATTTCTATCCCCCGCGGGGACGCACTCATTGGGGTTTCCCTCTATATATGTTATTAAAATTTATTCATTTTTTTTCATTATATACCATATTTTCATGCGGTGTATTACCGCTGGGAACCTCAATCAGTGCGGTCACTACTGTCCGGACACCCGTTCTAATTCTTGTTATATGTTTGTATGTGTCTTTGTGTGTTGGTATCCAACACTTATACAGTGGACTATTTGTTCATTGATGTGCCACTTTTTGTCTATTTAGAGACTCACTTGGCTTTAATTGTTTACAGCCCTTCCATACTTGGGGTGGGGGGTCTTTTTAGATAATATATTTTTCTAAATAAATTTATGTATATATTATTAATCTGAGTATAGCCCATTATTGCCAATGTAGCTTCTTTTGTCAGCAGTGATTTCTCTAACCTTTGGAGACTCCCTGTTTGACAGTTCCATTATTTATGCTCATATGTTTTGGCTACGGCAATAACCCCATATTTGAGGAGTGGCTCCTCACTTTGTCTATACATATAATTAGCCCCCCTACTGTTGCTTTAAATATTCCAAGCAACCTCATGCTCTTGGTCACATTCACTCCTTTTTGTGTATAGCCTCATTTGAGGCTGTCCCTTACGCCCAGTTTCACTCAAGACCATTACAGGGCAGGATTATGTCAGCTTGAAACAAGGATGTTCAGGCCCTGGATCTTCCTATGGTCTTATCTCAAGGGGTTTGCCAGAACCTCAATTGGTGGTTGCTCCCCCAAAATCTGTCGGAAAGGAAATCCTTCTCTCCAGTTATCTGGAAAGTGGTGACCACAGATGTCAGCCTTCTAGTCTGGGGGATAGTGCTAGAAGAAGCATCTTCCCAGGGAAAGTGGTACAGGGTCGAAAAGCTCCTACCCATAAACATTTTGGAGATTCAGGCAATTCATTTGCCCCTTAAAATTATGTCTTGCAGACTGCAAGGCTGGCCTGTTCGGGTTCAATCTGACAATGCTACAGCCGTAGCCTATATCAATCACCAAGGAGGCACCAGAAGTCTGGATGCCCAAAAAGAGGTGAATCACACCTTGGCCTGGGCAGAAAGGCATATTCCTCGCCTATCTGCAGTTTTCATTCCAGGGGTAGAAAATTGGCAGGCGGATTTTTAAAGCCACCAGCAGAATGGTCTCTACACCCCGACATATTTCAAATCATATGTCAGATATGGGGAACCCCAGATGTGGACCTGTTGGCTTCCAGGTTCAACGCAAAACTGGACAGTTTTGTGTCAAGAACAATAGATCCCTATGCTCAAGGCTCAGATGCCCTGACAATCCTATGGGATCGGTATTCCCTGATTTATGCATTCCCTCCAGTACCGCTCCTCCCACGATTCCTTCAGAGGGTCAAGAAGGAAGGAAAGTCGGTAATTTTGGTTGCCCCAGCTTGGCCCAGGAGACCCTGGTACGCAGAAGTTGTAAGGATGGCAGTAGGAAGACCTTGGATTCTTCCATTACGCCCAGACCTATTATCACAGGGTCCAATATTCCATCCTGCCTTACAAAGTCTAAATTTGATGGTTTGGCTGTTGAGACCCAGATTCTGAAGAAACGTGGGCTCTCGGGACCAGTCATATCCACCCTGGTTAATGCTAGAAATCCGGCTTCCAGGCTCATCTACTACAGAATCTGGAGGGCATATGTTTCCTGTAGGGATGAGCTGAGCACCCCCGCGTTCCGTTCGCACCAGAACCGTCGAACAGACCGATCGTTCGCGCAAACATTTAGAACCCCGTTGAAGTCTATGGGACTCGAACGTTTGAATTTAAAAACGATCATTTTAAAGACCAATATTCAAGTTATTGTTGGAAAATGTCTTTGAGAACCCGGGTCTTGCCCCAGAGAACATGTATCAATGGAAAAAAGTTTAAAAAATTGTCGTTTTTTTCAGGAGCAGGACTCCTGAAAAAATGACCGTTTTTAAAACTTTTTTTTCCATTGATACATGTTCCCTCGGGCAAGACCCGGGTTCTCAAAGACGTTTTCACAGGCAAACTATAGACACCCAGCAGGTACAATATTTAAAGGAATTTTTCAATTTTTTTTAAGTTAAGCATCATTAAAATCACTGCTCCAGGAGCAGTGATTTTATTGATGCTTAAATAAAAATAAAAATTCCTTTAAATATTGTACCTGCTGGGTGTCTATACCTGTGATAACGTCTTTAAATAGCACAATCACCTGCCTGCCAGTAAATTAGGAGGAACTGATCTATCTAAGCTATACAGTGTATAAATATATGTACAACTCCTAGGGATGTATATATATCCTCTACACACTGTAATTGAAGCTAAACTGACTAGCCTGCCTGCCTGCTCTATGTAGCTATCTAAAAAGACAATCTCTCTGTCTCTCTGACTGCTCTCATTGACAAGCCGGAACACACTACACGAGGCCTCCCGGAAGGCGGCCTTTTATAGTGTGGGGCGTGTGCTAAAGCCCTGAGCCATAATTGGCCAAAGCCACCCAGGCTTTGGCCAATTATAGCCTTTCTTTTTTTTGCACGTTGTGATTGGTCAAGCATGCGAGACATACAGCATACTTGGCCAATCATCAGCGCGCAATGCCGCAGTGAATTATGGGCCATTTTGCGTCACTCGAATTTGGCGCGAACGACCGTTTTTGTTCGAATTTCGTCGAACGTACGAACAGACAATGTTCGAATCGAACATACGTTCGTATCGAACGCGAAGCTCATCCCTAGTTTCCTGGTGTGAACCCAGAAAGTGGCATCCTAGGAAGTTTGTCATTAATAGGATTATTGCCTTTCCTCAGTTGGGCTTAGATATGAGGTTGGCCTTGAGCACTATCAAGGGCCAAATCTCGGCTTTGTCAGTATTCGTTCAAAAACTGCTTGATTCTCATTCCCTAGTTAGGGCCTTTGTTCAGGGTGCACTGTGGTTAAATTCACTGATTAA
Organism: Rana kukunoris; assembly: GCA_029574335.1. Classification (NCBI taxonomy): domain Eukaryota; kingdom Metazoa; phylum Chordata; class Amphibia; order Anura; family Ranidae; genus Rana; species Rana kukunoris. The sequence continues at coordinate 439,945,170 of CM056049.1, forward strand.
GTCTCCCGTGTGCCCATGGGATTTGAATTTGGTATTGTCTGTTTTACATAAGCTACCTTTTGAACCTATACACCAGGTTTCTCTTATTCCTTTGACACAGAAGCAGTTTTTTCTCGTAGCCATATCCTGGGCTAGAAGAATATAAGAATTGGCGGCTCTTTCATGTAAAGAACTGTATATGATTATTCATGAAGACAGGGTAGTGCTACGGCCTCACCCAAATTTCTTACCTAAGGTGGGTTCAGGTTTTCATCTGAACCAAGATATAGTCCTACCGTCTTTTTTACCACATCCGCAGTCTGAGGTCTGAGTCTACACTCTCTAGATGTTGTAAGAGCAGTAAGGGTTTATCTGCAAGCTACAGCTCAGATAAGGAAGACTGATTGTCTGTTCATTCTGCCACAAGGCCAAAGAAGGGCCAGGCAGCGTCAAGATCCATTATTGCAAGGTGGATTTGACAAGTCATTATTCAGGCCTATGATTTAGAAAAGAAGATCCTTCCTTTTCTGGGGAAAGCGCACTCAACTTGAGCAGTTGATGCTTCATTGGCAGTGCATCACCAGGCCTCCATGGCTCAGATCTGTAAGACTGATACTTGGTCTTCGGTCCATACAGTTACCAAATTCTATCGGGTAGATGTGAGAGGTTACGAGGATGCTGCCTCTGGCTCGATAGTGGTCTTATTCTGATCTTTGTCTCCCTCCCCTCTAAGTTTGGCATTGCTATGGGACATCCCATTAAGTAATTAAGGCTCTGTGTTTCCCATGATGTATGATCAAGAAAATATAATTTTTTAATACAGCTTACCTGTAAAATCCTTTTCTTGGAAATACATCACGGGACACAGAGCTCCCACCCTTCTTCGGAGTTAATGTGGAACACTTATTGCTTTTCTACAAAACTGAGGTACTCTACATTTGGGAGGGGTTATATAGTGGAGGAACTCAATTTTAATTGGGTTTGCCAGTGTCAAATCACCTGTGGTGACTACATAACCCATTACGTAATTAAGGCTCTGTGTCCCGTGATGTATTTCCAAGAAAAGGATTTTACATGTAAGCTGTATTAAACAATCCTATTTTGTTTGGGCCAATGGCTGCGCTGCTATCAATCTATCCAATGAAGAGCCGAGAATCCCGGGCTGAGAAGCCAGCGTGTTCTCAATGCGGGACTTTCGAGGGCTTAGGTAAGTAAACGGAGGGGCTGGGGAGCCTGTAAGCATTTGATGCATTAAGGTGAAAAAACACAAAGCTTTACAACTCCTTTAACCTCCTTAACGGTAATCCCAGAGTGTGGCTCGGTGTGAATTTTCAGTACCAAAAGCGGTAACCCCATGCCACACTCGGGATCGCATCGCAGGATCCATGTGCAGCTTTTACTTACCTTGTCCCCTGGATCCTGCAATGTCTCCCCGCTGTGTGTCTGAGCAGTGTCTCGATTCACAGTGCCGAGCTCCGTTCCCTATAAGCTTTGCGATGTACGGGGACAGATATCGGCGCTAAATTTATAAAAAATTACAGTACTGTATCAAATAATTACACATCCCCTTTGTCCCTGGTGGTTTTTCCAGTGTCCTGCATCCAGTTTTATATTATAAATACTGTCCGTTCTGCCTGGAAACTGGAGATTGTCCATAGCAAACAAAAAGGCCTAGATTCACAAAGCGATTACGCCTGTGTAAATGTTGTTAGACTGGAGTAATTTCGACTTACGGGCGTTTTTACGCTAGTCGAAATCCTCAAACCATGAAAAGACACCTGCGGGCTTCATTTCGACTGTATTACGTGTTAGTACGCCTTCAGATCTACGCTGCAAGAAAATTGCGGCCACTGGGCGGACTTCCTGTTGTTTTTCGCCGTCAGGGTATGCTAATGAGCTTTTGCCTGCAATCCACAAAATTTCGCACTTTTAACGCAATCTCTTACGGCACCTTTAGTAATCTTTTTTTTCCGTTTCACTATACCAGCTTTTTGCTGCTCTAATATTAGACAGCCCATGTTAAGTATGGCCGTCGTTCCCGCGTCGAATTTCAACGTTTTCCGATGTCTTTTATTATTTTTAACGTAAGTCGAAAAAAAATACGACACAATAGCGTACGCGCAAAAAAACTACCTGAATTCGGTGTAGAGTCTGGTGAAATACGGCAGCGTACCGTATTTCGATTACGCAGCGGAATATTACGTCTTTGTGAATCTGCCCCAAAGTGTCTGTTTACGTCAAAAGTGCTTTTAGACCAGCTAGAAAACAGTGATAATAAATTAGAATCACTTGCAGAATTGAGCGATAGTGATTTGTGGGGAAATTCGTCATCAAACACTGAAAGTAATGACAGCGACAATTCTACAACTGAGAACATTTCAGTGTTTTTGATTTGATTACATTATTGAATAATTTTTATTATTATTATATTATTATTTGTTATAATTATTTATAGTTATTTATTATATTATATTATCATATTATCATTTATGATTTTGTGTTTCAAACTTATCATACTCGGGTGTCTACTAGACTTGTTTGGACAGATTTAAGTGAGTTACTTCTAAGGCCGCGTACACACGATCAAATCTGTCTGCTGGAAACAGTCTGCTAGACCGTCCCAGCAGACAGATTCGATCGTGTGTACGGGCGAGCCGACGGATTTGGCCACCCGACAGATTTCAAAGCATGCTTTGAAATCTATCGGGTGGGAACCCGTCCGCCCGACATGTCTGCTGGTTAGTACACTTACCAGCAGACATGTCGTCTCGCACCGGCGCCGAATGGATTCGGCGAATGCGCGGAAGTGTTTTACTTCCTGGTGCGGTGACGTGGCGGCGTCAACGTCACCGCCACATCACCGACACGTCAGCGCGCCGTCTGCTGGCGGGGATTTTGGTTTGCTCGTGTGTACACGCGAGCAAACCAAAATCCAAACAGACAGAATTGTTCAAATCGGTCGGACAGACCGTTTTGAACAAATCTATTGCCTCGTGTGTACTGCCTAATGCCGCGTACACACGGTCGTTTTTTGCGATGAAAAAAAACAACGTTTTTTAAAACGTCATTTAAATTGATCGTGTGTGGGCAAAACGTTGTTTTTTGTCTTCAAAAAAACGACCAAAAAAAAATTCCAACATGTTTGAATTTTTTGTGTCGTTTTTCAAAACGTCGTTTTTTGTTTCACAAAAAGTCACCGTGTGTAGCAAAAACGTCGTTCAAAACGACGTTTTTCAACCCGCGCATGCCCAGAAGCTAGTTATAAAGCGAGCTTCAATGGAAAAGAGTGGTGAACGTAACCTTGCTTTTTGTGAAAAAACGATGGTGTGTATGCAAAATTGTCTTTGAAAAGTGACATTTCAAAAACGTCGTTTTTTACTTCACAGAAAACGTCGTTTTTTTTCATCGCAAAAAAACGACCGTGTGTACGCGGCATAAGAATTACAAGCCTATAAAATGCCAAATTTCAATGCAAAACGTTGTACCTCTTTCAGCATCAAAAATCTGACATAATCATAACACCAGGAGGTTAAAGTAAATGTAAAGTCTCATTTTTTTTTTAAAATAACAAAATGTTTATACTTACCTGCCCTATATAGTTGGTTTTGCACAGAGCAGCCTGGATCCTCCTCTTCTTGGGACCCTCTTCTGTTCTCCTGGCCCCTCCCTCCTATTGATTGCCCTTACAGCAAGCAGCTTGCTATTGGCATACCCGAGTGAAATCACAGCTCTCTGTGTCCATTCAGACACAGAGCCACGGTCCGGCCACATCCCCTCTCTCTCCTGATGGGCTGAATGATTTTGATTAACAGCAGCGGGAGCCAATCATGCCACGCTGCTGTCTCAGCCAATGAGGAAGGGAGTCTTGGGCAGCTTAGACACTCCTGCAACATTGCTGGATAAAGAAGGGCTTAGGTAAGTATTAGGGGGGGGGCTGAAGGGGGCTTCTGCACACAGAGAGTTTTTTATCTTAATGTATAGAATGCATTAGGATAAAAAAAACTTCTGCCTTTACAATCCATTTAACTCATGGTATGGCTGCAATTTTTACAAAGCAGATGAGTTCCTGAAATTCAGTTTTAAATATCCTGACTTTTAATAATTAGTGGTTGTGACTATTTTGCATCAAGAAGTATTAACCAAAATAGGATGTGCTGATATGAATACTAACCACCAACAAAAACACCTGAAATTTAGCCTCACCAGTCCATTCTAAATACCAGAGCAATATATATGCAAAAAAAAGGAAATTCAAATACTTATCACAAAATATACAATTGGTTATTTATGATAAAAAACCATGGTTGAATTAAAAAAAATCCCATATTGACCTATTCTCATGTATTTTAACCAAGTAGTTACTGTAACAAGAATGAACACTGTACTCAAAATGTACAGACTCAGAAGACTACCCAGGAAAATAAAGGGTTATCCTCCATATGTTCTTTAGGGTTCACTGTTTCCGGTAAGCCTCTCCTGAGTTGGTGGTGGCCATCTTCACTTCACGTGTTTCGTTTCAGATTGTGGGAGCACCAGCACTTTTATCTACATTGGACTGTTTGCAATATTCAATTATTGTTTGCATAACAGAGACTTTCTATAAAAGAAACATATGTTTATTGATTATTTCTACACATTGTTGAACATGGTGTTTATATCACTTGGTGTATTTTCATTTGTTTAGCACTACACTCTACATGTTGTTTTCATATCAGGTGCTTTCAAATGCATAATTTTAACAGGGGGGCAGGAATTCCAAAGATAAGATTTCAGAAACAGGGTTACAGACTAACAAAAAGTCTCAGCATACCATAGGGCTAAAGAAAATGAGAGTGAAGAGTTTCTGTATAAATTCTGTATAAGTGAGACTTAGTTTGATATGTATGAATCACTCTTTTAAGATCAGGGAAATTTATGCCAAACATTGGCATCTAAATAGGTGGTGATCTTGTTAAAAAATGAATTCCCACACCTTAGCTTGTTTCCATAAAGCTCAATCCTTGGGTGATTTACTCCCACACAGCGACTTTTCCTGGAGAAATCACAGCCATTTGTAAGGATAGGATGGACTGTTCAGAGGGAGAGTTCTCAGGTGCAGAGAAAGCATTGATTATGGTATGGAGGGGGTGATTTATATGCTGTCCTGCTGCTGTCCATTTAGTTAACCATTTCCTGCTCCTGTAGAGCTTTCCATTTGGGCAAAACAATTAAAATCATTAGAAAAAAATTGTATGACCATGTTAATGAGACTGCTACATACAATCTTAGAACTCCTGTGGCCAGACATTTTGTCTTTGAACACAGTGGGAGAATAGAATTGTTGAGCGGTGGAACGATTTTATCACAACCCAAACAAAACTCATTTTGACCATTTGGTCTTGCAGAAAGAAACCAAATGGGTTTGAGACTTATTGTTATCTCTTTCTCTACCTAGGGTTCAATGTATTAAAGTTAAAGTTGAAACCAGTCCTAAACCTTTATTACATTTCTTAAAAAAATGTGCAGAGTTTAATTTTCAAACTTTTTTATTGATTTAGTCAGAGCTCACTATTCTCCACACTGTATAAAGGCTATTCCAGGAATATCATATATATATTGTTAACATTACTGCTATAACTCTATTTCTACCCTTATGCGTTATGTAGGAAATTTGAATTCATCACTTCACAAGTGATGTAATGAGTTCAAATTCCTTACATAAAGCGTAAAGATAGAAATAGAGGTATAGCAGTTGTGCAAATGATATATATCATATTCCTGGAATAGCCGTTATACAATTTGAGGATTTGGTTTTAGTAGCAACAAAACCCAAAGGACTAAATGACAGTTTTAATTTCTGTACTTTTTTTTTTTTTTTTTTGTGTGTGTAAATGACTCAAGAAGAACGAGAAATAGGATGGGCATATAATGATTTGGTTTAAAACATTGAAATTGAAGATGCTTTTCATCATATTTTGTCTTATATTTGCAGGGGTGGGCTATGTGAGGTTGTCTTAGATACATACTGTAGATATGTTTGATTGTTGTATGAAACCTTATACACCCCCTGTTTTACCATATACATTTTTTATTGAACTTTTTTTCAATTTACAGTACACAATGAAATACCTTATAATATAAATGTCAATAGAAACTTTGCCGTGCAAAGCTTATCTTAACCTATAATAAGAAGTCAAAGGTAATTATTCTATGAGGAATGTGTTAGAGAACCACATAAATGTACATATAGTTAACAGTGACTATATGTAAAAACTAAGAAACTGTAATCTTAAAAATATGTAATTAATTAGAGAATAGAATGAGATGAGTGCTTACTACCAAGACTTGATTTTAAAGCTTATTTTTCTTATTACCAATATTTTTCAGCAATGTGATCTAAGAAGGGTCCAGGGCTCCCACTGTTTATAAAAGTGGATCGTGGTTCCCTCTCTATGGGCCATCATTTCTTCATATCTGTAGGATTCATCTACCTGTTTGATTACTTCACTGACGTTTGGGGACATATAAGGGGCCTTTCACACGGACGGATAGAATGGTGCTTTTAGCTTCGGATTTTACCGCAGCTAGAAGCACACAATGCTTTCCTATGACATCATTCACACACTACGGTTACCTGCGGAATTTTTCCTCATGATTTTTGTGTGGATAGAAAAAATAGAACTGGATTCCAGCTGCGAAATCCCGCAGTTATCGGCACATAACCGCAGGTAATCGCAGTGCACTGTGTCAGCTGCGTTTGGTATGAATCTTGAGGGGGAATTCCACGCCAAATTTCAACTAAAAAACTGGCATGGGTTCCCCCTACAGGAGGATACCAGGCCCTTGGGTCTGCTATGGATTTTAAGGAGACACCCCATACGCCGAAAAAACGGCGTGGGGGTCCCCCCAAAATCCATACCAGACCTGTATCCGAGCAGCAGCCCGATCGGTCAGGAAAGGGTTGGGGACGAGCGAGCGCCCCCCCTCCTTAACCATGCCAGGCCGCATGCCCTCAAGGGGGCTCCCAGATTCCAATAAGCTCCCTTCCCGCAGACCCCGACAACCAACGGCCATGGTTGTCGGGAAGAGGCCCTGTCCTCATCAACATGGGGACAGGGTGCTTTGGGGTGGGGGGCCACAGGGCGCCCCCCTGCCCCAAAGCACCTACCCTTACATGTTGAGGGCATGTGGCCTGGCACGGTTAAGGAGGGGGGGCGCTCGCTCGTCCCCACCCCTTTCCTGACCGGCCGGGCTGCTGCTCGGATACGGGTCTGGTATGGATTTTGGGGGGCCCCCATGCTGTTTTTTCGGCATATGGGGTGTCTTCTTAAAATCCATAGCAGACCCAAGGGCTTGGTATGCTCCTGTAGGGGGAACCCATGCCGATTTTTTAGTTGAAATTTGGCGTGGAGTTCCCCCTCAAGATTCATACCAAAGCAGTGCTTGATATTGGCAGGGATCCAAGTCGGATCCCCGTTCAATATCATGCTGCGGCTATATGCAACCGCAGCTAAAAGCACTGTACAAATGCAGCTATTCGCTGTGCCTGGAGCCTGGAATTCGAGGAAAACATAAACATGCTTTTAGCTGTGGTAAAACAGCCATCCGTCTGAAAGGGGCCTTAGATTTCCATTTCCTGGTTACTATTAATCTAGCTGCCAGGAGAGTGTCTCTTTCTATTGTTCTGAGTGCTGGCAGGAAGTGATCAATGAGTATGCTCAGAATGGCTTGCTTGACAGTACCTTTTGTGATAAATCCCATAAGTTTGGATAGAAACTTAAAAGATGGGGACATTCCCAGAGCATGTGCAGCAAAGTGCCCACTTTGCCACAACTATGCCATCCTTTATTTGAGCTAGATTGTTTAAATGTTGCTGTGATGTAGGGCATACAACGTTGGTTGAGTTATACCGCTTTTTTCCATTGGTCCTCCGTAATGGGGGAGGAAAGATCGTTTTCTAATTTTTGAAAAGGGAGGAGTTTTTAGAAAGTATTTTTTGTTTAAACAGGTTGTAGAACAAATATATTTCTTTTATAGTCACATTTAGGTCATTCCAATAGGCTCAGGCTTCATGTTGTACCCTGATAGGGTTTAAAGGGTGAGTTTTGAGGAATGGAGCTATTCTGGTGAACATGTAGTATTCTGTATTCGGTAGGGAGTATCTTTGTGACAGTGTTGAATAGAATTACTTTCCCATTGTGTGAGAGATCTGTTATCAAAATGATCCCTTTTTGTTCCCACTGTGCTTTTGCAATATCCGGAATTATTACGTTAATAGACAAGTAGGGTAAGGACAGTGGCGGTGTGTCCATAGCCACTAAATACAATACACAGATTCATGCATAGAATCTATGTATTGTTGCTGCCGTCCACTATTCAGATGGCCGGCCTCCTGGTGAGCGCCGGCCATCTGAATAATGGCAGCTGGTTGGCTTTAGAAGTGCCTATCAGATCCAGCGTTTCTGATAGGCTTTCCGATTACAGCCTGAGGGCTGTTATCAGCTTCCAAATGGTTAACCAGGGGACGCACGGGGTGTGCGTTCCCTGGTTAACACTTAACACATTAGGTTCACTGATTCTGGTTACCAGTAACCTGATTGGCTGAAGCGTCATCAAGGGCGGGAGAGGACATCGAGGGACAGTGGAAGGGGGATGGTTGACCCCAGAAAAGTAAGTGTCGGGCAGGGGGAGGGGGCAATCTGGCAGCATTTTACAGGGCACAGTGGTCACAATTGATGGCACAGTGATGACAATTGATGGGCACAGTGATGACAATTGATGGCACAGTGGCGACAATTGATGGCACAGTGGTAACAATTGATGACACAGTTGATGGCATGGCACAGTGGCTGCGTTTGATGGCACAGTGGCTGTGTTTGGCATGGCACAGTGGTGACAATTGATGGGCACAGTGGCAACAATTGATGGCACAGTGGTGACAATTGATGGACAGTGGTGGCAATTGATGGTGCAGTGGCGACAATTGATGGCACAGTGGCTGCAGTTAATGGCATGGCACAGTGGTGACAATTAATGGGCACAGTGGCAACAATTGATGGCACAGTGGCTGTGTTTGATGGCATAGCACAGTGGTGACAATTGATTGGCACAGTGGCGATAAATGATGGCACAGTGGCTGCATTTGATGGCATGGCACAGTGGCTGCATTTGATGGCATGGCACATTGGCAACAATTGATGGCACAGTGGCTACAATTGATGGCACAGTGGCGACAATTGATGGCATGGCACAGTAATGACAATTGATGGCACAGTGGCTGCATTTTATGGCACAGTGGCTGCGTTTGATGGGCACAGTAGCTGCATTTGATGAGCACAGTGGCTGCGTTTGATGGGCACAGTGGCTGCGTTTGATGGGCACAGTGGCTGCATTTGATGATCACAGTGGCTGCAATTGATGGGTACAGTGAGGCTGCAATTATTATTTTTTTCGTTTGTTTGTGCCCCCCAAAAAATTTGAGCACCAGCCGCCACTGGGTAGGAATGTCGATCAGATGTCCTATTGGAATATCAGAATAACAGAAAGCTTTCGACGTGTTCACCCCTAGTTGTACAATAGGGTGTGTGACCTTGATAGAGGTGTTTGAGAAAGAGCTGGCTAAGAGAGTGGAACTTAGGGAGTTAGGCTGTACCAAGCTCAGAAGAATGGAACCAAAATTCTGTTTGTTCCAGAAGGCATGCTCTAAAGTAATACTGTAGTATAGGTAGTCCCTTTTCTCCCATCTTGGTTTCTTGTCCACCCATATAAACATGCTAAGTTGTTTTTGCAATGTTTTAAAGAATGAAGCTGAAATTGAGAATGCTCTGAAGTAATACATTTTTTGGCAAGATAAGTATTTATAGGTCACAAGAATATTTTTTTTTATATCATTTTGAGCTTGGGGTTGTTGGAAATACTCCTAAGTATTGTATGGGCTTATTAGACCAGGGTAGGGAAATTGTAACATTAGGTTTTGCTTAATCTTATCTTCTATAGCGATCGATAATATATTGGATTTGGAGGCGTTAATTTTAAAATATGATATTTTGTTGAACTGACCTAAATTGTTATGTACTATGGGAAGGGGTTTATTTGGGTTTGATGTAGAGAGAATCACATCATCAGCAAACAGTTATATAATGTGAGAATGGATTGATGAATTAATACTACTAATATCTGAGTGGGATCTAATTTTTACAGGCAGTTTTTCCATTAATAGGGCAAATATTAGTATTGATAGAGGGCAACCTTGTCTCATTTGTTATGCTAAAGCTATCCGAAAACATGCCCTCTTTGAAAACCATCGCCAATGGGTTAGTACAGGGGTCTCCATACTTTTCTTTTTTTTTTTTTTTCATTTAAATGTATTTAATTTATTTATATTATTAAGTTTATTATAATAAAATAAAGAGCATACAGAGTAATAAACGTAATACAATAAATGCATCAGGAAACATTGTGTTGACAATTATAGTAGTAAACAATAGATTACATTTCTTAACTAGATTTCCCCTCCTCCTCCCCCCCCAATGTCCCAACTATATACCTGGTAAGTTTAACATGGGAATGTAAACGTGTATAATCAGGAGGGATGGGAATCAGTAGAGGTAGCGACAACATTTTAGAGCTAAGATTCCCTGTTTACTAAGCAATTTATAAAACTTTTTTCATAAGCTGAGATCATAAAACTAAAATATATGTAAGGAATAAATCATACCGGACTGTGGAGAGGATAGGTTTCCGGGGACATCCCCCCCCCCCCCGACACCCCTACCGGGAGCAATCTGTGTCGAGGAGGGGGGGCAGCCCCCCCACCCAGCCTCCCGTGATGACAAAAAAATTGGATCCAAATGTTGTCCAGAGAAACATCTCTCAACCAACTCTTAACTTATAAACCTAAAAGGAGACAAGGAATTTAATACATACATCCAGTTAAATTAAATCAACACTACATGAGACCAGTGGAGAATATGATATGTAATGAATATCTCCTGTTCAAGAGAAAGAATAAGAAAAAAGAAAAGAGAGGGGGAGAAGGGGAAAGAGAAAGGAGAGGAAAGGGGAAGGGAAGGTAGGCCTACCTGCCATAGGATTACATCAGTCTGAGTCCAGAGCCAAAACTAAACTTACATGTTGTGGGAGATTCCCATGTAAATCAACCAAGGTTCCCAAATTTCAGTGAACTGAGTAAAGGTATCTAACATAGAGTTAATTCTTTTTTCGTGTTCCATAATCCATGTAACCTTTCTCTTCATGTGTAAAATGGAAACTGATGGTTTCTTCCATGCAGCCGCTATAGAATAGAATCAGCTGTCTAATGGCCTTAGAACTCTGTGGTATTAGTCCTTTCAATAAGGCTATTGCAGGAGATTGATGGAGGTTACAACCGGTAACTCTCTTGATAATCTGGAATACCCTGTTCCAGAATCCCCGTATCCTAGGGCACTCCCACCAAGTATGAATCATGGTGCCTATTCCTTGACAACCTCTAAAGCATACTGGTGAGGATGACGGATACATGGTGACCAATTTAAATGGGACTAAGTACCATCTAGTGAAAATTTTTTATATTAGCTTCAATGAGGGATGGACTCTTAAAACCTTTGAGAAATCTAGAGTAGTTTTTTTGCCAGTCCACCAAGTCCCAGTCCTCTTGAAGCTCTCTTTCCCAAGCTAGCATATGAGGTAATTTTATGTTATTTGATGCAAGAGATTTGTAGATGATAGAGATGTTACCTTTCCTACTCTGAGCTTGTTCGCATTTGTGTTCATATGGGGTCAAAAGGCCAGAAATTGCTTTATCGTTCCAAAGTTTCTGAGCAAAGGTATGTATTTGGTGTAATCTGGATCTTTCAGAGGGGGGGGCAAAGATTGTCTATAAGGAATTGCTCAGGAAGAGGACCTGTATGTTGAAAGAAACGTCCAATGCGGTACACCCCCCTATCAAGCCACCATTTGAAGGAGTCCACTTCCGTTTTGGGGCAGAAAGATGGGTCGAGAAAGATACTTGACAAAGGTTTGCCTCTAGAAATTAAGAGTGGATTGTTTTTAAGTGAATCCCATAATGCCAATGCTTGTGATAGGGTGGGGGATAGTATAGGGGGTCTACTTTTAGGAGTGCGCCACATGAGTTCTTCAATTGTGGACAATGGGGAAGCCTGTTCTTCTATTTCTATCCAATCTGGGCGATCATTTTCAAGGTAAACCTCCGATAATTGCGCTAACCTCGCAGATTGATAGTACCATAACAAGTTTGGCACTCCTAGGCCTCCTTGTTCAGGTAAGTTAATCAGACTACGAGAGGGAAGACGAGGTCCCTTTTTGTTCCAGATAAACTTGGTGATTTTACCTTGAAAGGATTTTAGATGGCTTTTTATTATCGGGATCGGAAGGGATCGAAAAAGATATAGAAGTTTCGGGAGGAGAGTCATCTTGGTAGAATTAATTCTGCCGATCCAGCCTGTTTTCTGCGCTCCCCATTCGGTAAGGTCCTTCTTGAGTTTCCTATACATAGGAGGGTAATTGGCTAAGTATAAATTCTGTAAATTTGGGGTCAGGTTGATACCTAAATAGTTAGTAGACGTAGAGTCCCATTTGAAAGTATATTTGTTTTTCAAGAGGGACACTGTGGGTTCTGAAAGAGAAATATTAAGGGCCCTAGATTTGGGCATGTTTACCGTGAGACCTGAGACTTTAGAGAACTCGTCTAACAGGGAGAAAATTTCCAGAAGGGAGGAAATAGGAGAGGTCACGAAGAGTAGTAAATCATCTGCGAATAATGCGCATTTGTGTTCTTTTTTATTACAATGAACTCCCCTGATATTCGAGTTATCTCGAATGGCTATGGCCAGAGATTCAATAACAATAGCGAATATCAGGGGAGATAAGGGGCAGCCCTGTCTTGTGCCTCTTTGGATATTTATAGACTCCGAGAATATGCCCTGTTAGCTTCAGGGGAGGAATAGAGAGCGGAGATGATTCCTAAAAATGTAGAACCAAACCCCCAACGATTCAAAACAGAAAACAAAAATGGCCAAGATACTGAATCAAAGGCTTTCTGGAGATCAAGTGAGAGAAGCATACCTCTTTGTCTAGTGCTTCCAGACCACCCCAAGTACATTAAAGAGATAAGATCAATAGCTCTCCTGATCTGGTCCGGGCCTTGTCTCCCTGTGATAAAACCTACTTGATCTTTGGATATGTATTGACCTAAGAAGGCAGACATCCTATTAGCTATTATTTTAGTAAGTATTTTAAGGTCGTTATTAATGAGGGATATCGGTCTATAGTTCTCCACTAGGCTATGATCTTTATCGGGTTTCGGTATCAACGAAATATAGGCCAAATTAAGTTGTTTATCTATAGGGGAGCCCTCAGTCAAATGATTGTAAAATCGTGCTAGGTAGGGTGATAGAATGATAGGAAATGTTTTGTAGTAAGACCCTGAGAATCCATCAGGGCCAGGAGCTGTTTAATTTTAAGTTTTTGATCACTGACATAACTTCCTCAGCTGAAATGGGTGCCTCCATCACCTCCTTGTGAACCTTTGTCAACCTGGGAAGATTCAGGCCGTTCAAATATTCACCTATTTTGTCCGAAGAAAAGTTACTATCCTTAGCGTAGAGAGTGGAATAGAAGTCGTGGAAGGCCCCCATCGCCCGCTGAGAAATTAAGGGTAAGGGTACCATCTGCCATTTTTATCTTAGGGAGGGTTCTCGATTTAAATCTGGGAGATAGTTTACGTGCTAGCATTGGACCTATTTTATCCTTTAAATGGTAGAACCTAGCACCTGTCCATTTTAGATAATTTTCTGATTTTTCTGTCAGAGCTAGGTTTAAGGCCGATCTAGCAGCGTCAAGATCGTGGGTGGGAACACTGAGAGGGTCTAATTTATGTTTTCTACGTAACTCTAAGTAGGTCTCTTCCAATTTCTCTATGGTCAATTTCTTTTGTCTTCTAAGCAGCAATTTGTATTATTTTTCCCCTAACTGTAGCTTTATGGGCCGCCCATAAGGTTTCGGGGGATATATCTTTAGTATCGTTAATTTCAAAGTATTTCTTTTATGGGTTGTTCAATTTCTGCCATGAGAGTGGGATCTTTTAAGATCGACTGGTTAAGTGTCCAGTGAGACATTTTATGAGTTGTGTCCTCTTTTCTCAAGGCTAATAGAACCATTGAGTGGTCTGACCAGGGGACATCCTCTATAGTGGATTTAGAGGCTGCTGGGACATGATGGTTGGATATTAATATATGGTCTATGCGGGAGTACGATTTGTGAGGATTAGAATAGTGGGTGTAATCTTTAGTTTTCGGATTTAATTCTCTCCAAATATCGGTCAATCAGGATTGATGAAGCATACGAGCTACTTGTGTGCTAATTTTGGTTGGCCTTATGAGTTTATTATTATTTGGTTTGGATTTATCTAAGCCCGAATCAAAAGCCAGGTTGGAGTCTCCTCCCATAATAATGATGCCCTCCATAAGAGGATGGAGGACTTCAAGCATCTGAGAGAAAAACTTCTTCTGTCCCCTATTGGGGGCGTAATAGGAGACAAAAGTGTATAGCTTCTCGTCAAGAGTTCCTTTTACCAAAATAAATCTGCCTTCCGGGTCTCCATATTCTTTTAGTAAATTAAAATTACAAAATTTGGATAACAAGATAGCCACTCCTTTCGTCTTGTTTTCCGCGTTGGATAAGTAGAATACTGGGAAGTGGGAGTGTAGGAATGGGGGGGTGTACCGCCTTGGGAAGTGTGTCTCCTGCAGGAGGACTATATCCACATGAAGCGCCTTGTATGCCTGGAGGGCTTTTCGTCTTTTAATATGAGAGTTCAACCCCTGGGTGTTGTGTATCACAACACGCAGGGGTTTAGTAGTGTTATTTGAGCCAGCCATGGGTCGTAAAGAGTGTTATGGACAGATAGTGTCTTGAAGACTGAGTCCAAAGCTCAGAAGACACATGTGATGGCAGGTAGGCCAGGAGGGAGGATGGGAAGGTATATGGGGGAAAGAAGGGGAGAATAGATACATAGAAATAAAGGCAAAAATGGTAACAACAAAGCAAGATGTGGTATTGCAAAAGGTCAAACCATGACCCAGAGTGAAGGAAGGGAAGTTTGCTCCTTCCTTCAATCAAACAGAATTTATTAGAGTAGTCCATTTAGAGGACTAACTTCCTACTTGTCAGGGTGACAAAGTGTCGCTCCAAGAAGTAGGTTGAGGCTCAGGGCCTCACCGCCGACTGTCAACGACAATCAAAAAGTTCATGAACTAAATTTTGAGAAACAAAGGGTTGATCCCCCAAAAATAACAATTGAAGGGATAGTACCTCCCCCCCCCAAAAAAAAAAGGGGAAAAAAAAAAAAATTTTGTAATACCATAGGAAAAAATAAAAATTGTAAAACCAAATGAGTAAGTAGATATTGAAAAACAACAAGAATAAAAAAATAAATTATATAAGTGAGACGGGAAATATTAACTCTTACTCTACCAGAAATCCTTATAAGTAATTTGATCAAGAATTGAGAAACAATTCATATTAAAAGAAGGCCTATTGGGGAGGAAAAAAATAAAAAAATAAACACACAAGAACTTATATGAATGGGGGATGGACACCACCGGAGCTAAGATTGAATCATTTCAGTTGATACTTAGTAGAGTTATTTCAGACTTTCCTGTGTTTGACTCTATTCCAAGGATTTGAGGTTGGACTATTGGGTGTATTTCTTTTAGCTGAGGTTTGTTGCGGTGGTAAAGTGTCCATGGCTGGTTCATGTGAAATCATTTTCAGGTCTAGTAATAGTTTTTCGTCTTCTTGAAAGTTGTGTACTACGGGGAGTCTGCCGTTATAGTTGAATTTTAAGGCGAATGGGAAGGCCCATTTGTATTTAATGTTTTTTTTCATGAGGGCAGAAAGTAGTGGTTTCATCGCTCTCCTCTTCTGAATGGTGTAGGGAGATATGTCTGAAAATATTTGAATTGTTGCACCTTGATATTGAAGATTTTCTTGTTGACGAGATTTTTTCATCACCTCGTCTTTGGTGGAGTAATAGTGAGGCTTTACTATCACATCTCTCGGTAAGCCGTCTTTTCTTGGTGGGCCTAGGGATCTATGTGCTCTGTCTAATTCCATTTTGTGAATAGGCATGGATGGGATCAGGGTTTTTATGATGTCCTGTATAGCTGAGTGTACATCTGTGATGGACTCAGGTAGCCCCCTGAGCCTGAAATTATCCCTCCTTGATCTGTTCTCCAAATCATCTATTCTGGCCTGGGCCGCCTCCAGTTGTTCTTGCAGGTGTTGTATGTGGTCAGTATTTTGTTCGATTCTAGAGACATTAATATCAAGTTTCCGTTCTATGGATTCGATCCTGTTTCCAAGGCTTTGGAAGTCGGCCCTGATGTCCTTAGTGATTCTTTCAGCGTTCTGGTCAAGGCCCCTATCTAGCATTTCCGATATCCTGTTGAATAAGTCAGTAACATTGAAGGAGGCTTCAGGGGAGCGTTCAGTATTAGAATGGATGTAGATAGGGTTTTGAGAAGGGGCCTCAGAAGGGGTTAATTGACCCGACATTGTAGATATTATTCCTTCTTTAACAACAGATGAGTATAGCGCTGTATGTGATATAGAGTCTGATGAAGGGGGTGGTGAGATGGCTAACAGGTGAGATGCGATTTGTTTGACAGACATAGAATTTTCGGTAATTTCCAGCGTATGTGTCTGGAGTTTGGAGTCCATGTTTTAAAGAGATTCCTCGACGGCTACAGTTTTAATAGTATTCTTGTTCTTCTTGTTTCACTTTCCCTTCATGTATTGAATGTGTAGCAGAGTATTTGCACCCACATGAGTCAAAGCTAAGTAAATATTAGGGTCGGCAGATTATTAAGTATCCTGAATCAACCATTGGGGGGAGCATGATATTTTAGTGCTCAGTTCATACCTGGGTACCAGGGCTTGTAGTTGCACTGTGAAGACTGACAAAATCTGTTATAGGTGGAGTCCCTGTTTAATATAATAAGTGGGTATCATTACTGTAGATGGGGGGGGCTCTAAGATCTTCAAAAAAAAATTGTCATCAGACACCCGACGGTGAGTGGTGGGTCTTCCCTAAGTCGCCACCCTAAAAGTATCCCTGCAATGAATTATAATAAATGACTTGCGATTATTGCAAATTAAGTAAGATATTGTTGAATGAAAGTTTTCCTCTTAAGACTGCAGCCTTAAAATTATCTGGTGTACCAAGATCGTTATGGCGGAGTCCCACCGCCACATGAACCCTGCATCCCCCTACCAGCCATGGGGCCCGGATGGCGCTGAGCAGCCCCCCTGGCAGTCCTTTCTGCAAGCCTTCCCTACAAAAGAGGACTTTAAGCAACTGATTGCGGACGTAAAAGACACATGCAGGACCGAAATCCAAACCATTCAAGCAGGCCTTAAACACCTGGCCGATAGAGTAGAGATGGCTGAAGAAGAGATACAGGAGACTAAATTGGCCGTACATAGGACCCAACTTCAGGGTTCCGATCACCGTCTTATGCTACGGGACATGCAACGCCACTTAGAGGACCTGGACAACAGGGGGCGCCGCAATAACATTAGAGTGCGAGGCCTCCCTGAGGCGGAAGAGGCTGAAGATCTGCAGAAAACGCTCCAGACGATGTTTAACGACCTCATAGGGGCACCCTTGGACAAACGTATCGAAATGGACAGAGCTCATAGGGCCCTACGCCCGAAAGGCCCCGCTTCAAAACCACGGGATGTCATTTGCCGAATACAATCATACCCACTGAAAGAGACCATTATGCGCAAAGCCCGCGCTGCCCGCAACCTAGTGTTCGACAATTCCCCGATACAAATATATCCAGACCTTTCATGGATCACGCTCCAGAAGCGGAGACTTCTACAACCGGGACATTCTTTATAGATGGGGCTTCCCCTTTAGCCTGACGGCCAAACATCAAGGGAGGTCGGCGATCCTGAGGTACCCCGAGGACCTAGACTCCTTCTGCGACGCCTTGGACATCCCTGTCCCTACACTACCTGACTGGGACTTGGTGGCCACCCCCCCTCCACCCCCGGTGGTATGGCAGAAAGTTCCACCGAACAAACGCCCCAAGGGCCCGGAGCCCTCCCGTCGATCCCCTAAACACAGAACCGGGGGCCCCGGAGTTGGAAGGCCCTTTCCCTGATGGCCGGCTGATTGACCTGTGCAACCCGACCTGCCTGGCCAGACAAAACTGAGTACTGATTTGTATCACTTTTTTTTTTCTGTCCCTGTTGGTGCTAGTTCGTTATGGTCCCTTTTTCTTTCTTGGTAGCTCACAAGCTCCATATCCCTGCCTCTCCCCCGAAGGCCCTCACCACATTTTAGTTTTTTTATTTGTCGGGCTGTCCCGAGGCGGCCCTGTCTGGACTGATCGTTTTTTTGGATGCTGACCCCCACTGGTGGCTATCCGCCAGAGAGTTCCTCCCTGGACCTTGGTCTCTCAGAGTCTCCCCGGCCCGGACTTCTTAAATCTCCCGGCCGGGGAGTCCGACTGGAACTTATATGGCCCGCGACCTCTTGGTCAGCCAGGGCATGTACGCAAATGTTCACTGTGTTTATTCTGTGTGTTTTCACTCTCATTTCTTTTCCCCCCTCTAGAGTTCCCTCCTCCTGGTCGCCGCAGTCTGGGCCTCGCCCCCGTTGGCTCCCGGCCTTCCTCGCGCGGATGTCGCGCTCCTTGACCCGGACACACCACCTGCTCCATCAGATAAGTATACGAGTAGCACACCCCCTCCTAGGGCTGAACTCCAACAAGAAACGACACCTGGCGCTCCGAGAGTTTAGGCAGTCGGGGGCAGACATTATTATGGTGCAGGAGACCCACTTTGATAGGGGGGACTCCTTCACGTTTGTATCCCGATACTTCCCCCAGGTATACCAGGCTTTCGGACCACATAAGAGGGCGGGGGTAGCCATCCTCTTTAAAAAGGGGTCTCCCTTTTCATGCTCCTCCACGTATTTAGATCCTCGGGGACACTTTCTTATCCTTAGGGGCCTGTGGCAGTCACAGGCCATTACCCTATGCGTAGTTTACACACCCAACACACATCAACACCACTTCTTAACCAGGGTCCATGCCCGACTGTTCCGAGAGTCCCATGACTTTCTGGTGATAGGAGGAGACTATAACCTGGCACACTCGGCCACCTGGGACTGCCTGGTGGCCAATACCCAGACCTCGCAAACCCGGGCCCTTAGGGACTCAAAGTTGTTCCGCCAGCTGACTAGGAAAAATGCACTCTTTGATGTGTGGCGAGCTCTCCATCCAGGAGATCGCCAATACACATTCTATTCGGCCCCACATCGTACTCACACGCAAATAGATTATTTTTTTGTGAATAATAACACGCTTCGGATTGCAGAAGCGGCTAGTGTGCTGCCTATCTCATGGTCGGATCATGCCCCCATCACACTATCCCTGGACTTAAACGCTCCCCTTCGCCGCCCCTATAATTGGAGGCTTAATGACTTCCTCCTGCAACATGCCCCCTCGAAACAGGCCCTGGAAGAGGCCCTTCAGCATTACTTCGCTGAAAACGACACTCCAGACATCTCCGCCTCCACCCTGTGGGCCGCCCACAAGGCGGTCCTTAGAGGACGGTGCATGGCCCTTTCATCGGCCATGAAGAAAGACGCCGGTGCTGCTAAAGCACTAGCTGAACGCCAGCTAAAGGCCCTGGAGGCTAAGCTTCTGCTAAATCCCTCCACCGCACTCCTCAAACGGATTGTCCAAACGCGCACGACACTGCGGGACCTAGCTTTAGGCAAAGTAGAAAAGGCGCTGACGCGCCTGAAGCAACTCTACTATGACAAGGGCAACAAGGCGCAAGCCCTTCTGGCCAGGAAACTGGCAGACCGGGCCCTCACCTCTACCCCACACCAGATAAAAGACAAGGGGGGCGATCTTCTGACACATCCCAGGGACATAGCGGGAGCCTTTGCAGACTATTACACAGACCTATATAACAAGCCGGAAGTCCCACATAACCCCCCATCTCCTGACCTGGAGGCCCGTATGACCCAATATTTAGAGCAAACGGGTCTACCCCGACTTAAGGCAGCGGATTTACAGGGCCTGAACGCGCCCATATCGGCGGAGGAGATAGCAGAGACAGTGAAGGGCCTCCCAGCCCATAAATCCCCTGGACCGGACGGACTGCCATACGAGTACTACAAGACCTTTCTCCCGTTACTTAGCCCCCACATGACCACACTATTTAATGCCTTTCTCCACCAGACCCCAATCCCGAGTGACATGCAGGGATCCTTTTTGACCCTCATACCAAAACCAGACAAAGACCCGGCCTCCTGCGCTAGTTACAGGCTTATAGCGCTACTGAATTCAGACCTCAAAATATTCACTAAACTTCTATCGATTAGGCTGAATGCTATTCTCCCCTCCCTGATCCATAAGGACCAAGTAGGTTTTGTGCCGCTACGCCAGGCAGGGGACAACACCAGAAAGGTCATTGACCTGATTGATGTAGCCAACAGGGACAGTGCGGAAGCTCTCATATTGAGCCTAGACGCTGAAAAGGCCTTTGATCGCCTGAGTTGGCCCTTCATGTTTGCTACCCTGCACCACATGGGGTTCAAAGGACCCTTCCTACGGGCGATACAACACCTATACTCAAACCCTACCTCCCAAGTTAAAACCCCCTTTGCCACATCCTCCCCCTTTCAGATAGCCAACGGTACGCGCCAGGGTTGCCCACTCTCACCTCTGCTCTTCGCTCTATGTGTCGAGCCCCTGGCAGCATCCATACGGGGAAATCCGGACATTAGGGGTATCTCAGTGCGGGGAAAGGAATTTAAGACATCCCTGTTCGCGGACGACATTATTCTCACCCTGACCCAACCCAGAATCTCCTTACCTAACCTTCATGTTGAACTAGATAAATACGGGACAATGTCGGGCTACAAAACGAACGCCTCAAAGTCAGCAGCCCTCCCGATCAACATCCCAGAGACTGAGGTCCATCACCTGCAGTCGAACTTCCCCTACACCTGGGAGAGTTCATCCCTTAAATACCTTGGGGTCCACATTACGCCCTCCTTCGGCTCCCTGTACCAGGCCAACTTTCCTCCCCTATATCGAACGGCTAGGGGCCTTCTTCAAAAATGGAAGGCACATCATATCTCACTCCTTTACCTGTTTCAAACGTTACCCATCCCGATCCCGTACGCCCACCTCCGCAAACTCCAGAGTGATATGCTGAAGTTTGTCTGGAACTATAAGAAGCATAGGATCCCTGGGTCGGTCATGACAACTTCACGGGGGGATGGGGGCCTGGCCTTCCCCAACCTTGTTAAATATTACCAAGCTACCCAGCTGCGTGCAGTGGTCTCCTGGTTCCCCCAGAGGTCCTTCAATAAGTGGACGGAGATAGAAAAGATATGGTTAGCCCCGGTCCACCCAAATAGCCTCTTATGGGATGCTGATGTGAGGGTGGAGCCTGACCGTTTGTTAGGCTCGATGTCCCTACTTAGAGGTCTCTGGCGCAAGATGTCTCGAGAGGTGGCGCTTCAGTCCGAATGCTCCCTGCTGAATTCTTTTGTCTGCAACCCCAAAATACCGGACAGCCTGACCCACCAGATGTCTTGGCCCTGGGCCTCTCGAGACCTATTTCATTTTGGACACTTAGTAGACCCCAGGTCCCGTAGGCTGCTGACATTCTCGGAGCTCCAGGTGAAACACGATCTGCCCAGACAGGTGTTTTATAGTTACCTACAAATAAGGCATTATGCCCAGACAATAGCCCCAAAGCTCCAATTCTCACAACCATCCCCATTTGAACGTATAGTTCTGGAGGGGCGCCATAGAAGGGGGTTGATCACAGATATCTACCAGCTGCTGAACGCATATGATTGGCAGGGGCGGGGGAAGCATGCATATATGCTGAAGTGGGAGAGAGAACTAGGGGAGTCACTGCCGATGGAGGCCTGGCAGGCCGTCTGGAGGCAGGCTGCTAAATCGTCCCTGTGCACCTTGTATAAAGAAAACTCATATAAAATTTTGTGCTTCTGGTACCAAACCCCGGACATACTCCACAAAATATTTCCCTCCACCTCTGACCGATGCTGGCGATGCCATCAGGACAGAGGCTCTCTCTTCCACATATACTGGACGTGCCCCCTTATCACCCCGTTTTGGCAGTCCACGCAACGGCTGCTTACCCATCTCTTTGAGACGCCAATCCCCCTAACCCCTAAACTATTTTTGCTAGGTATCTCCCAACCCCGCCTGGCCAAACCATATAAAAACCTGCTTAGACACATACTAACGGCGGCTAGATGCCTGGTAGCCCTTAACTGGAAAAAATCCACACCCCCATCCCAAGAAGCCCTTTACGCTAGGATCAAGGACGTAGAGCTGATGGAGCGGATGACAGCCAGGATACGTAATGGCATGGATGCCCACGACGAGGTCTGGAGCGAGTGGCACCGGCGGGAGGACCCGCCGGGGGCAGACGAGGTGACAGACGCGGTGACCTGATTCTCCCTTCCCCCTCTTCTGCCCTTTTTCTTTTCTTGACCCTTCTCTCCTCTTATATAATCTACTGTTTCGGTGTCACCGCTGACACCAGAGTTCAGAAAACGGTTTGAAATGTAAAATTTGTTGACACGACTGGCAGTAGAGCCAGCTTTTAGATCAGAGCCCTTCTCTACCCATAAAGGGCAAGAGTAATACTTGTATTCTTGGATAAGTCTTTGCTTTGGCTTTTTGGTATTACCTGCACTTATCTGTATCTTGCGAACTGTTTCATATAAATAAAAATGTTAATTGGAAAAAAAAAAAAAAAATTATCTGGTGTATATTCCTTCAGTTGGCAGACTAAATCTGAGAGGCTGTAATGTACGCTGACAGGGGGGCATTTTTATTTTTTGCTGGGCATTTTATAAAAAATAATGTTTTTTTTGGTTCTGTTTGTGAATGATTTTGGAATGTGGGGGTGACATTCCTGCCGGAAAAGGGGTGTCACCCTCATTTGTGGTGGAGAAGTGATCCCCAGGACCAGGGAGAAGTGATCCCCAGGTCCGTGTGAATGGTGTATGAATGTACAGTGACATAATTGGAGCCGTGGCATTGCTGCTCACAAGTCTTGCATGGTGGGCTTGTGCTGATCCAATTTGATGAGGATGTGATGTGTCTGTGCTAGGGACCACAGTGGTGTGCATGCATGCATTCTCATTGTGCCATGATTAATGTGTGTGTTTAACATGCAAAGATGCCTAATGTGAGCTGTCTCCTGACTGCTCTTCCCTCAGAAGACGGGGTAGCCTCGGTTAGGGGGGGATTGTCTGGTTCGGGGGTCAGGTCATCACGTATGTCAATCTCCAGGCCCTTTCTCACTGTGAAGTTGTGCAGCATGCAACATGCACCGATAATCTGGCATACAAAGTTTGGGGAATACAACAGGGTACCATGGGGGGTTCCGGATAGGAGTCATGAGATGGGGTCCCAGTGCATATGCAGAGCCACCCTGAAGGGATAAGACAGGAGGATGTTAGTAGTGCATGTGCCCCTTGTGATTTCAGCATCATGGGGGAGACAGTCATGCCTGCCACCCATGTCACTCACCAACCAGCCAGCTGTCCCCATACATGTTCTGTTCGAAATCTGTGGGGATGGGGCTAGGATTGTATATGTAGCTGTCATGGGTGTCATGGGTGGTGTCATGTGTTGGGCTGGTGATGTCCTCCTGCAGGGTTGTAGTTAATTCCATGATGGCATGAGGGGTGCATCTGAAGATGCGAGACACCTCAGAATCACTCATGCCAAAGATGTCTATGCGTGTGTTATATATCCTCTCCCGTGAAGAGTGAGGAGTGAGGGGCTTGTATCAGATAAGAATATTGTATTAGATTAGATTCTTATATCCATCAAGGTTTTAAAGGGCTATTGAAAGATAGTGAGACCGTGTTTGTAATTTGTATGTATGTTATGTATTGATGTATATATGTATGTATATTTTTTTGTAATGTTTATAAAAGCAAATAAAACGTTTTTGAAAAAAAATCCTCTCCCGTGCCCTCCTCCGTGCCCTTCTCCTTCTTTGCTCATCTAAAGTCAGTAGTATAGCTATGAGCATGGATGCCCCTGGCATGTTGGCATACAGTTTGTTGTCCTGCAAGTGTGACTGCTCAGCTCGTCCCTAACAGTGTTTGGCTGACATGTAGACGGATTGTCTAATTTTATACCACCTTTTATATGGACACATTTTAGACAGGACGTGCAGCTGTTGCGCACAGCGCGTAGCCTGCGCTGCACCAACTTACTTTTGTGGATCCCCATAACTCCCTCAAATCAATGGTGTGTCTAGCGCAGTTTTGCATGCATGGATGCGCCGGCCTATCGAAATTACGCCGGTCGAAAAAAAATTAGATTTCATGCGTATATCATTTTGGGGATGCGGCGCATCAATACGCATGCGCAGATTTAGACTTACGCCGCGCATCTCCTGTAACGCCGGCGTAATGGCTCTCTGAATCTGGCCCATAGAGTTTAAAAAATGTTGAATTATGGCAGGAGTAGGTTGTGGTGTTGCTTTATTGTCTTTTAAATTATATAGACTACTGTAAAAGTCTCGGAACGCGGTGGATATTTATTTGGGGTTCAATTGTTTAGCACCTGTGATTGGGTGGTGAATAAAAGGGTATTTTTTGTTTAATAGATCTCTCTTTAACTTGGTTCGCTAATAGTTTCCCAGCTTTGTTACCATGGCAGTAAAGGTTTCCATTTACGTAAGTTACTGTTGTAGTGAGATATGAGAAGTAGTCTTAGTTCATGTCAAGCATGATCTAGCTGAGAGCTGATCGCAGAGTCTGGATTTTTTTTGTATACTGATTCTAATTTTTGAATCTTAAATAGTAAATCTGAAATCTGCTGGTTCCACCTCTTCTTCAGGGCATAGCTTAGCTTCATAAGTACACATCTTATATACGCTTTGTGGCTGTTCCACGCAGTGAAGGGGTTCCGACACGGATGGGGCATTAATGTTAAAAAATTCTTGAAGTGTTTCTGTGATTTTGGATTTATATTCCGGATGATCAAAGAGAAAGACATTGTTTATTTTTCTATTTATTTGCCCTAGTTTCTATGTGGGTCCCCTCCACTGTGATTGAAACTGGAGCATGGTCAGACCATGTAATATTGTGTATATTAGATACACTGATGTTTTGTAGTAAAAATGTGTTGACCAGAAAGAGATCAATTCTTGAGTATGTATGGTGCACACTCGAGAAGTAAGAGTAGTCTCTCTCTGTTGAGTGTTGGTATCCCTACACATCATACAGGTTCTCTGATGACACAAAGTGCAAAAGGGTGTCTCTCCCGTGACGGTTACTTAACCTCCCTGACGGTATGATTATTTCAGATTTTAGGTGATGAAAGCGGTACAATTATTTTGCATGGAAATTTGGCGTTATACATTGTAGGCCTGTAATTCTTAGGAATAACTCACTTAAATCTGTCCAAACAAGAGTCTAGTAGACATCCCAGGTATGATAAAGTTTGAAAAACAAAATCATAAATTATAATAAAATAAATAACTATAAATAATTATAACAAATAATAATGTATTTATAATAAAAATTATTCAATAATGTAATCAAATCAAAATCACTGAAATTTGCTCAGTTGCAGAATTGTCGCGGTCATTACTTTTATTTTTTTATGACGAATTTCCCCACAAATCGCTATCACTCAATTTTGCAAGTGATTATAATTCATTATCGCTGTTTTCTAGCTGCTCTAAAATCACTTTTGACATAAAGGGACACTTTTGGTTGCTATGGACAATCTACGGTTTGCAGGCAGAAAGAACAGTTTTTACTTTATAAAAGTACATGTAGGACACTGGGCAGACCACTAGGGACAAAGGGGTGTGTATTTTTTACATACAGTACTGTAATCTATAAGATTACAGTATACTGTATGTATTGTGTTTATTTACTTTTTTGAATTTGGCACCATTCTCCGCCCCCGTGCGTCGTAACGTAGCAGGGAACGGAGATCGGACACTGTGTGAATCGAACGAGGACCCACTCGCTCACACAGGATCCTGGGACAAGGTAAGTAAACCCTGCCTGTGGATGCTGCGAGGCGAGCCCGAGTCTGGCTCTGGGTTACCGATCGCAGCACAAAAATCTCACCCCGAGCCTGACTCAGGAAAACCGACAGCCAGGTTAATGTATCCGATACATCTAGGTTTTTTTTTTTTTTTGGGTATGGGGTTGAAGTCGCCACAAAAAATGGTATGACCCTGTTGCAATGTATGTACCAGTTTCTATATTTTTTTCAAACATGTCAATTGTTTTACATTAGGTAGGTATACATTTACAACAATATATACTACATTATTGACTTTGCATATTAGTATAATATATCTACCCATAGTGTGAATTTTTGTGTGGATAGCTTTAAAAGACACAGGCCCAGATTCAGAGAGAATTGGATTCTCGTAGCGTATCAGAAATACACTACGCCGCCGTTTTTTACCTGGCTCTACGTGGAATCCAGGTAGATTTTGTCCAGTAAACGACAGCGGCGTAGTGTATTTCTCCCATCGCAATCCATCTACACGAGTAGGGGGCGTGAAGGATTTAAAATAGGCGCGTTCCCGCGGCGATCGAACTGCGCATGCTCCGTTCGCAAATTTCCCGCCGTGCATTGCGCGAAATCACGTCGTTACGTCATTCGTTGTTTGAGTAGCGTCGTTTACGGACATTTCTATTCCCGAACGAGTTACGCAAAAAAAAAAAATTAAATTCGACGCGGGAACGACGGCCATACTTAACATGGGCTACGCACCGTTAGACCAGCAAAAAGCTGGTCTAACAGTACGTAAAAAAAAACAGACGTAAGCGATTGCGAAGACCACTCGTATCTTCGTGGATCGCCGTAAAAACACATTTGCATATCCCGACGCATCAAAACGACGCAAACTCCTCCCAGCGCCGGAAAAATATCGCAGCGTAGATCCGAAGGCTTACGAAGACGTAAGCCTCTCGGATCGAAGCCCGAAGCCGCCGTATCATGGTTTGAGGATTCAAACTAGTGATACGGCGCGCGAAATTTGAAATTACTCCTGTCTAACACCAGTTAGACAGGCGTAATTGCTTTATGAATCTGGGCCACAGTATCTTTCACAATAATAGCAACACCACGTTTTTTTTCTTAGGAGCATTGGAACAAATTATTGTGGAAAAGCATTGGTGCTGCAATTTTGTGGTTTTTGTAGGGAGAAATTAGTTTCTTGGAGACATAGTAGGTCACATTGTAAGAGTTGTGCCTTCTTCCAGAGCATACTTTTCTTAGCGGGCTCTTCAGTCCCCGAAACATTGAATGACGAATTTTGGAAACCCATTGTGGAAATCACTCAGTATGGTTATTCAAGTCTCCTGATTCACAGATAGTATATATATGGGTAGAAGCTTGTGATCATAGTATATGACCAGAGTTTGTGGTATTGGTAGTAAGTTAATGTCAAAAATTCTAGTAGAAGTAAAGTAAGATACACCAGAGAAAAAATAAAACTCTGAACTTTTGGTAAAACAACAGTAAAAAATATGATACTAACTGAATCTAAGGGGATTTTGGCCCACAATAACAATAACAGGGGAAAACAGAGCTGGATTGCGTTCCTTAAGCTTACTGGAGCTGTGTTTGAGTAGTTGGATATTTTATTTCCTGAGGCTCCTGATGTCTGATGTGAAACTTCATGTAGTAGAGTGTGGACGTGGCGATGTAGTAGCTGTCTGTGGGGTCTCATGTGAATCCTGGATGTTCCATTTCCTCAACAGGTGTATGCCTTCTTCTACAGAGCTGATGTTAAACAAGTTACCATCCTTTGTAATGTGGAGTTTAGCTGGGTATGCCCACCTGTATATTAGCTTATGATTTCTCAGTGGCTTGGTGATAGTGGCCATGTTTCTTCATCTTTGCATCGTGTATGCAGATAGGTCTGGGAAGAATAATAGGCCCTGAATGCAGGGTACAGCGGTGTCAAGGTTTCTTGTGGGCACTAGGAATTTGTCCTTGGTTTGGAAAAAATGTATTTGTGCAATTGTGTCCCTTGGTAAGTGTTCTGGCAGGTGTCTTGGCTCGGGTAGTCTATGAATCCTATCAATAGACAATTCAGCCATAAAAATATCAGAGGATACTTCCTGCAGTATGTTTTGAAAGTGATCATGGAGATCAATTGTCTTAACCATTTCTGGTATCCCACAGATCTTTATATTGTTTCTTCTCGATCAATCCTCAAAATCAGCCAGCTTGCTTTTGATCAATTGTAATTCATCTTCCCTGTCATTTTGAGCATTGATATCTTCATTCACTGTATCTGCAACTCATTCATTTTGTTTTAAATATGGGTCACTCTGCCAGTAACCTCTTTAATTTTAGAAGTAGTTTGTGAGGGACAATATATCATCGTGGATTGTGCTGCGTACTTCACTGCACTCTGATATTTCCTTGATGCTTTCTAGGTATATCTTATATGTCTTATTTTTTATGCTACATGTCACAGATGTCTATTTTAGAAGTATACCTTCCCCATTCTCACTTAGTTCTCTTCCTTTAGTGCTGCACATTGTTCCTCACATTTATATATACAAATAATCTTTTTGTTTGTGTCAGCAGCTTTTTTATCACTTCCACTTCAGGCAACGCAGTAATATCTCCTATTTACCATTTGAGTACATTTACATGAAAGATATAATTCCACTCTTTGGACTTTGGGGTTTCTTTCAGGATTTTGCAGCAAGTTTAGGTTGCTAGACATTCCGCTGAGATTTATGACTGTGCTGAGTATTCATTTAGGACAATTGAATAAAAAATTTACTGGTGAAAGCATAAATAATGCATTTTACATTGTGACAGCTTACTGTAATATGAAAAAAACAAGTAAGTGTTAGATGACACATGCCTTGGCAGATACCATTTTTTTTAGCTGCTAATACTGCATAAGAACAATCTATGTAATTTGCATTTACCTGGTATGTACCACATTTTTAAATATATATTTAACTGTTTTTTAGGGCGGCCTGTTGAGCCTGAATTCAGGTGTTTTTGTAGGTTGTTTGAATTTTCAGTACTGGGAGCTCGTACTGTCTTATTGTTTAAGACTTTGTGTGAATGTATTCAAGACCTTAAAACATTTTTTTTGTAGCTCATGTACTAATAGTAGGAAAAAAATTATATTTTCTTTTCTACTGTTCTTCTCAGTTATTCCCCCTATACTCATGTAACAACACCCGCGCCCTCTAGCTTAGGAGGTATTGCCATGACTTATTTCCCAAAACAGCTACCAGAAAGTGCCTCCCTATGACACTTAATAAGTGCATATTTAGCATACCTGAAAAAAATTACAGCGCTCTATAC